>JAEBUO010000012.1:600000-1005176 GCA_023014395.1 Amanita rimosa | reverse complement strand
GTGAGACCACTTGTAGAATGCGTGCATGACTGCCAACATCTCCTTATTATAAATCTCATAATTGCACTCCACCAGATTAAGAGATTTGGAAATGAAGGCAACAGGTTGCCACAAGCCATCTGATTGCTGTTGGGACAGAATGCCGCCAATGGCAAAATCAGATGTGTTGTTCCTTGGTGATGTGTGCCTTAAGCCCCTCAAACACACATTGTTTGTTACGGTCGATGTCCACAACGTCGTTCAGCGTCCAGTCTACAGCGACAAACAGAATCTCGGTTGTTCCCAATCACTGGACAAGGGTTCTAGGCACTAAGTCTGATGATGACGAAGGCTAGAGAGAGAGCGAGGAGAGCGGTTGAGGCGACGAGCAAAAGAGCGTTCAAAGTTATGGATAAGATTCGACTAAGTTGGAACTAAAGAACTACGGTACATGAGAGGGGTTTATATACGTCAGGAGAACAATAAGAATATAAGGGGAAAGTGCATAGCTATCTGAGAAAGGAAAGATGAAGGTAGCTACCAAAGGAGATAACGTCCAAGCGTAACTATGGTTTGTAACAAGTAAATGTAGTCCACTAACAAAGGGAAAAGAGAATTGTAACATTACCCCTTTGTATGCGAGAAGTCACCGACTTCTACCAGCCAGACGTTGTCCAGCCATGGTCCGTTCTGGACTCAGCCCACTTGACAGCATTGTCCAATTCTTTTGTGGAGGTCTCTACCTTCCATTTGAGCGCTTCGGTGGCGCGATGCGATTTTGGGCGTTTCATAGGAATGAATCGCGTTCCTTGTAAGTCATTCGTGAGGGTCGATGGTGAGGGTGAGGCGGCAAGATTGTCGGTGTCAGAGGAGAGGTTTGTGATGGAACATGTGCGGGGCGCAAGGCGTCGGCGACGACGGTGAGGTGTGGTATTTCCTTTACGATTGGGCGATGGGGATGTGGTGATCGCAGTGGGGGAAAGGTGGCGGGGGATATGTTACGCGATGTCCACAACGTCGTTCAGAGTAGCCAGCCACAGCGACAAACAGAGTCTCGGTCTGGTTTACCAAGTCACTGGACGAGGGTTCTAGGCACTAAGTCTGACGATGACGAAGGCTAGAGAGAGAGCGAGGAGAGCGGTTAGAGGCGACGAGCAAAAGAGCGTCAAGGTTATGGATAGATTCGACTAAGTTGGACTAAAGAACTACGGTACATGAGAGGGTTTATATACGTTAAGAGAACAATAAGAATATAGGGGAAAGCGCATAGCTATCTGAGAAAGGAAAGATGAAGGTAGCTATGAAAGGAGATAACGTCCAAGGCGTAACTATGAGTTTGTAACAAGTAAAATGTAGTCCATTAACAAAGGGAAAAGAGAGTTGTAACATTACCCCCTTTGTATGCGAGAAGTCACCGACTTCTACCAGCCAGACGTTGTCCAGCCATGGTCCGTTCTGGACTCGGCCCACTTGACGGCATTATCCAATTCTTTTGTGGAGGTCTCTACCTTCCATTTGAGCGCTTCGGCGGCGCGATGCAGGTTTTGGGCGTTTCGTAAGAATGAATCGCGTTCCTCGTAGGTCATTTCGTGAGGGTCAATGGTGAGGGTGAGTGCGGCGAGATTGTCAGTGGCGGAGGAGAGGTTGGTGATGGAACATGTGGCGGCGGCGAGGGCGTCGGCGACGACGGTGAGCGTGGTATTTCTTTTAACAAATTGGGCAAAGTGTGGGAGGTGGTGATCGTCCGGGTATACCTGGGGAAGGAGGTCGGCTGGGTGGATATGGAGGTCGTCATCCTCGAACTGATGACCGTGGTGTTTTCAATGAAGACCTCTAGTGGGAGGTCTGGGACGGCGAGGAAGGGTGAAAAGGCGGCGGCAGTTTCGTCGATGCGCCAGTGGGCGCAGGAGAGAAGTGCCAAAGCAATGAAGTAGGTGGCAAGGGCGAAGAAAGTGAACATGGTTTCTTGTTACGAGGTAGGTTGAGTGTTAAGCAGTGATACTTGAAATTTATACGGATGCCAAGTAACTGATTTCCGCGTCAGAAGGCCAATTTTCTGTATTTAGTGGATCTTCGATTGCAGGGTCGGTGAGGAGTTCTCGTTCCTCTCTGATGAACCTGGTTAGTGCATTTAGATGTTCGATCCCTGGTTCCGTTGTTGGGGTGATCAAGAATTTTCTAATTCGCCTAATAATGTCCACTATTACCCCTGCCATGGCGGTAGACAGATAATCGAGATCGTCAAGGATGTCTTCCATGAGAATGCGAGGTCTTCCTGGTATCCTGATTCTTCGGCTGATTAACCAGATTTGTGCGCTACACTCCCGTATTTGTTTAGTGATTTCATCCATCTGTTTGTATTCTTCTGGACATAGTAGTCTTCCATGGGCGCTTTTATAAACGTCACTGTTTCTGATGGCTCGAAGTTGATATGTAGGTGGATCGTTGTTGTAGGGGGTAGATCGTCGGCTGAGAATCGTAAGTCGTGGTACTTGGGAAGATAATTCTGGATATCCTTGCAGGGAACTCTGTTGTTCCTGAAGGATTCTTTTGGTGACGGTGATCGAGTCTAGGGGTGCGATAGTATCGTGTGACTAGCGCCACGGTCGGGTGAGTTTTCCTGGTGGGTTCGGTGCTCTAGGGAGCATGTTGTAAAGGGAGGTATTGTATGTGGGTATAGACGGTCTTTTCTTTAAGAGCTATAGTGTATCGAGAGAGTGTTGAGCAGTTCCGTTTCGTATAGTGGTAGTTTTGTTTCAGGATGTGGCGGTTTCTGTATCGCGTCATGGTTCAGAGGTGTCGACGTTGTTGATATTCAGACAAGATATCAGTGGCGTTTGCAAGATTGCGGGCGGGTTCCCAAGAATTATCATTCGATCCATAGCCTTTCCATTTAACCAGGTAATGGTAGCCTGCGCCTCGTTTCCTATGAGCTAGAATTGCCTCTACCTCGAATTCCTCTTGTCCATTTACGAGATCAGGGGGTGGTTTCACATAATTCGGGCCCGTGCGCAGTTGTTTCCCTTTACGGGGTAAGGAGTGACGCATGAAACACGGGGTGAATGCGCCATTGTTTCGGAAGTTTCATTTGTATGTCACTGGTCCCATCACTTGTTCGATTTCGAAGGGTCCTTCCCGTTTTGGTGCTAGCTTTCTAGACTGATATGGTATGTGAAGATTTCGGTTCTCAAGCCATACTTTGGTACCCTTTTCAAATCGTATGCTTTGTCCTTGCGTCGTCTTGCCACTAATTGTCTTGCTAGTTCATGTGCTGCTAGTCGCCTTCTTCTCTGGCTTTCCTTAGGAACTGAAGGCGTTCTTCTGCCTGCTGGTGTGGTCATTCGTGTAGTAGCTGTGGGAAGCGCAACAGGGTCCGTTCCATACATTAGTCTGAATGGGAGAAGTTTTGATAGTGTCATGATGTCGGTTATTGTGAGCAAACTCGGCTATTGGGAGAAGCTGTTTCCATAGATGCGGTTCTTGGAGCAGAACATTCGAAGGTAGACTTCTAGTTCCTTGATTACTCGTTCTGTTTCTCCGTCAGGTTTGGGGATGATATGCTGTACTCATTCTAGTGATCGATTCCTAATGCTTTTCGTATTTCCTGAAATACTTTTGCAGAGAACTGTGGTCCTCGATCTAGAGATTAAGAACGTCTGGTAGGCCAAATCGTTTGAAAATTTCAGAGACGTAGAGTTCTGCAGTGCCTAAGTGCTCGATTGTCTTCTTGCAAGGTGTGAAAATTACCCCCTTTGTAAGACCATGGTCCACCGTGACCAGGATTGAGTCAAAGCCATCGGAAAGGGGTAGATCAGTGATGAAATCAAGGGTTACTTGCTGAAAGGGGCGGGTTGCTTTCGACGAAATTGGGTGAAGGGCTGGTACATTCGGATGTGTGTTAATCTTCATCTGCTGACAGAGAGCGCATCCTTCTATCCATTCCCTGACATGTTTGAACATTCCGGGCCACCAGTAATCACGCTTGAGGAGTTCAAGGGTCTTTAATCGTCCAGGGTGACCTGATGATCGTGCTTCGTGCGTTTCCTTAATCAATCTAGTTCGTAATCCGTCTTGGTCAGGGATGTAGGTTTTGCCAAGATAGTGAATAATGCCATTGGTATAAGACCAATCTTGTATGTTCGATTTGATCGGTGGGGCACGGTGCGTGGTGATAACTTCTATTAGAATGCGTCCGAAATCGTCTTTTGACATTGCTTTCTGAATCTCTGTGGCTAGATCTTCGCAATAAGGCGAATAAAGCGATCCTCTGGTAGGACTATGACGTCTTCTTGTAATTCACTATTTCCCATATGATCAGGGCGTCGGGATAGGGCATCTGCTTCAAACATTTTCGTGCCAGGGACATGCTCGATGCGTAGATCAAATTCTGATAATAAGGATGACCATCTAGCTTGTCCTGGGCGTTAAGCGTTGGGCGGTTCGGTAGTAGGATAGATTCTTGTGGTCGCAGTGGACTACAGTGGTGTGGGGTGATCCGTGTAACAAATGTCGCCAGGTCATCAATCCTTTGATAATTGCCAAGAGTTCCCGATCATAGATCTGGTAATTCTGCTCCGTTTGTGTTAATGCGTGCGAGATAAATCCGCAGGGGTGTAAGAGATCCTGTTTCATCTGCTTGTTTCAAGACTGCTCCTATTGCCTTATTTGATGCATCGGTTTGGAGGATAAAGGGTCGAGTAGGATCTGGCATTAATAATACTGGCATAGATGCAAATCGTTTCTTTAGAATTTCAAAAGCGTTGTGCCGTTCAGTGGTCCAGTCAAATGGTTCTGTTTTCTTAGTGAGGTCGGTAAGTGGTTTAGCGATGGCAGCAAAATTTCCAATGAAACGTCGGTAAAAGTTCCCAAATCCGAGGAATGATCGGACTTGTTTGACAGTGGTAGGGATTGGCCAATCGGCTATCCCTGCTAACTTTATCGGGTCCATCTGAATGCGTCCAGGGGTGATGATCATTCCTAGGAATTCGACTTCCTGCGTGGCGAACTTGCATTTTTCAAGTTTCAGGAATAGATCGTTATCTTGTAGCCGTTGTAAAATTCGTCTTGTCCGCTCCTCCAGTTGCTCTAATGTTTCTGCGCAGATTAACATGTCGTCCATGTAAATGATCAGCCATCCTTTGTTGATCATGTCCCTAAAGTATTCGTTCATCATGGTTTGAAAGGTTGACGGCGAGTTGCATAATCCAAAGAACATTACTGTTGGTTCATAGAGTCCCCGATTAGTGATAAAGGCTGCTTTCCATTCGTCTCCCTTCTTGATGCGAACATTGTTGTATCCCCATCGGAGGTCTAATTTGGTGAAATATTTGGCGCCTCGTAACTTAGTCATGAGATCGGAAACAAGGGGAAGGGGATATGCGTTTTTGACGGTCCATTCATTCAAGTATCGGTAATCCTGACAGGGTCGAAGTGCTCCACTTTCCTTTTTTGCTACAAAGAAGAACGGTGACGCCTGTGGTGATGTGGATGGTTTAATGTATCCTTTCTTGAGTTGTTCATCAATCCATTCGTCTAACAGCCCTTGTTCCTTGACCGACAGAGGATAAAGTTTACTAGCTTTTGGAACAAAGCCTTCCTTTGTGTTGATTGCGTGATCCCATGGTCGACTGGATGGGAAGCGTTCTGATGCCTTTTTATCAAAGATAGTGCGCCATTGCTCATATTTCGTAGGTAATGTGGTGGATGGTTCGTCTTTCTTTAGCCTATGCTCTAGTTCTTGTGATGCGGACGTCTTAACTCTAATCCAGTAGTCATCTTCACCCCATTGCTGGGAATCGAGGGCTAGCTGCCAGATTGCTTTTGACGACGTGTCCAGATCTCCAATTTTCAGAGATTTTTCTCGCCAGTTGATGATCGGGTTATTTTCTTCTAACCATGGTATTCCTAGAATCATTCGTTGATCGCCTAGCTTAGTGATCTAGAACCAATTGATAAATTGCTGTCCTTCGATCATGTAGCATATCTTGGTTCGATGTGTGATCATTCCTTTCACATTTACTGTTCCATCTGCGTTCCTAACCTTGATTGGTTTCTTAAGTCGTTCTTTCCTGAGCTCCTTCACTGCTCCTTCGTCTACAAAGTTTCCTTCTGCTCCACAATCGATTAGGGCAGATGTTCCAGCGGGTAAATCGGTCGATTTGATAGTTAATGAAATGCGCTTGTCATTGTTGGATAATACTATTACAGAATCAAGCGCTAACTGTTCAGATCTCGATAATAAGGAAGGGCCAACCGCTGAGTGACGCTTCCTAACTAAAAACCCTCATTCTCGAATTCGTTTAGGAGGGCATTCTTCTCTTCAGTAGACATTGCTGAAAAGATGGCTCTAATTTTCTTTGCTGGTTCGTCCTCTTCCTTCTGTTGTTCCTCAGTGACGGAACGGACTGCTTTATTCTGGTAAGAAGACCTGGATGAAGACGCATCATTGCGTTTCGGGCAGTTCCTGGAGATGTGTCCCTGTGTTCCACATCTGAAACACTTGCCAGTCTTTCGGTATTCTTCTTTTTGATCGTCTGTTAATCGGCTAGGGATTGTGGTATTTATAGCTCTGATTGTTCCAGATCGGTTGTTATTGTTTCGATTGAAACGTGTTCCAGATCCATCATTGGTTCTCCTGTTTCCTTGTCCTGTCATGTCCCAAGCGTTATGGTGATCCTCGGCCTTATCATAGGCTTCTTGCATCGTCTTGATCTTCCTTTGGTCCTGTAAGATCGTTCTAGCAAGTTCTAACGGTAGTCCTTTGACAAATGCTTGCAACTGAGCGGGTATTCCAGTGAGTCCAGAGGTTCCTATGTCCATGCGAAATTTTCTGATGTACTCTGGGACTGAAACGCCGTTTCCAACTCTTAATTTGGATAAATTGTTCAAGGCTCGAAGGGCGCTGTTGACTTCTCCCCAGTCACTGATGAAACGTGTTTCAAATGCGTCGTAGTTGCTCCATTTGAACGTGGCTGTGGTACTGCCTCTGTTGTCATTCAACTCGCTTCGGATAATAGCTTTCCAGTCGTCTAATTCTGGTCCCATGCATGCAAGCGCATACCTAACTTTCTTTTCGTCTTTTCCTTCATAGTTCTGTTCGTTGAGGGTAAAGTAATCCTCAAGCTGTCCTAAAAATGATCTTGCTTCGATTCGTTTACCTGTAAAGGGGCGTATCGGCTGCGGTTTGATATCTCCTTTAGAGCCTGTACTTGTTTCAGACGCCATTCTTGGTTCAGGAGTGATCGGTGGTTCGGGGTTAATTGGTGGTTCAGGGGTAGGTGTTCTGGTGATCGGTTTCGGTTCCGGAGTAGGGGTTCTGCTCGGGGTTCTGCTCGGGGTTCTGGGTTTCGGAGATGGGGGTGGTCCTTGTTTCGAGTAATCTGTATCAAACGGGTTTTCCTCAAGCTTGGCTTGTTCAATTCGTAGTAATTCCTCCCACTCTGCTAAAAGATTAGCTGCAATTCCGTATCGGTCGTTGTCTCCAAAGAATTTCCTATAGAGGGTTCTAAATGGTTCGTTTTCCGGTTCCTTAACAAGGTAGAGCGGTTCTCCTTGTACTTCACTACCCCAGTCTAGGTAGATTTGATCGGGTAAGTCGAATTCGAAGGCTCCTGAGTAAAAGTCTCCTGAAAAGTATTGGTCTGGGACTGGTTCGTTCCGTTTCCGTCCTTCTGTAACAAAGTACCAGGTTCGTTGGTAGGAAAAAACTTCTCGTCGTCTGAAGTAGGTTTTCCCCTTATAGGTGACGGATCCGTTCGGGGGTCGTTCCTGAGAGCTGCGGGTCTCAATGGTGTCGGCTAGGGATGATACCCTGAGCTAGTCCTGAGTTCCAACTTATGTTACAGTCGATGTCCACAACGTCGTTCAGCGTCCAAGTCTACAGCGACAAACAGAGTCTCGGTCTGTTCCCAATCACTGGACAAGGGTTCTAGGCACTAAGTCTGACGATGACGAAGGCTAGAGAGAGAGCGAGGAGAGCGGTTGAGGCAACGAGCAAAAGATCGTTCAAGTTATGGATATGATTCGACTAAGTTGGAACTAAAGAACTACGGTACATGAGAAGGGTTTATATACGTTAAGAGAACAATAAGAATATAAGGGGAAAGCGCATAGCTATCTGAGAAAGGAAAGATGAAGGTAGCTATGAAAGGAGATAACGTCCAAGGCGTAACTATGAGTTTGTAACAAGTAAAATGTAGTCCATTAACAAAGGGAAAAGAGAGTTGTAACAGATATGGAGGTCGTCATCCTCGAATTGGATGACCATGGTATTTTCAATGAAGACCTCTAGTGGGAGGTCTGGGACGGCGAGGAAGGGTGAAAAGGCGGTGGCGGTTTCGTCGATGCGCCAGTGGGCGCAGGAGAGAAGTGCCAAGGCGATGAAGTAGGTGGCGAGGGCGAAGAAAGTGAACATGGTTTCTTGTTATGAGGTAGGTTGGGTGTTTCAGCGGTGATACTTGAAAATTTATATGGATGCCAAGTAGCTGATTTCCTTGTCTGAAGGCCAATTTTCTGTATTTAGTGGATCTTCGATTGCAGGGTCGGTGAGTAGTTCTCGTTCCTCTGTGATGAACCTAGTTAATGCATTTAAATGTTCAATCCCTGGTGTCATTGTTGGGGTGATTAAGAATCTTCTGATTCGTCTAATGATATCCGCTATTACCCCTGCCATTGCAGTAGTCAAGTAGTCGAGATCGTCCAGGATGTCTTCCATGAGAATGCGAGGCCTTCCTGGTATTCTGATTCTTCGGCTGATGAGCCAGATTTGTGTGCTACACTCCCGTATTTGTTTAGTGATCTCATCCATCTGCTTGTATTCTTCCGGACATAGCAGTCTTCCATAGGCGCTTTTATAAACGTCACTGTTTCTGACGGCTCGAAGTTGATATGCAGGTGGATCGTTGTTGTAGAGAGGTAGATCGTCGGCTGAAAATCGTAGGTCGTGGTACTTGGGAAGATAATTCTGGATATCATTGCAGGGGAATTCTGTTGTTCCTGAAGGGTTCTTTTGGTGATGGTGATCAAGTCGAGGGGTGCGATAGTATCGTGTGACTAACGCCACCGGTCGGGTAAGTTTTCCTGGCGGGTTCGGTGCTCTGGGGGCGTGTTGTAATGGGAGGTATTGTATGTGGGTATAGACGGTCTTTTCTTTAAGAGCTATAGTGTATCGAGAGAGTGTTGAGCAGTTCCGTTTCGTATAGTGGTAGTTTTGTTTCAAGATGTGGTGGTTTCTGTATCGCGTCATGGTTCAGAGGTGTTGACGTTGCTGATATTCTGACAAGATATCAGTGGCGTTTGCAAGATTGCGAGCGGGTTCCCAAGAATTATCATTCGATCCATAACCTTTCCATTTAACCAGGTAATGGTAGCCTGCGCCTCGTTTCCTATGGGCTAGAATTGCCTCTACCTCGAATTCCTCTTGTCCATTTACGAGATCAGGGGGTGGTTTCACATAGTTCGGCCCGTGCGCAGTTGTTTCCCTGTATGGGGTAAGGAGTGACGCATGAAACACAGGGTGAATGCGCCATTGTTTCGGAAGTTTCAATTTGTATGTCACTGGTCCCATCACTTGTTTGATTTCGAAGGGTCCTTCTCGTTTTGGTGCTAGCTTTCTAGACTGATATGGTATGTGAAGATTTTGGTTCTCAAGCCATACTTTGGTACCCTTTTCAAATCGTATTGCTCTGTCCTTGTGTCGTCTTGCCACTAGTTGTCTTGCTAGTTCATGTGCTGCTAGTGCTTCTTCTCTGGCTTTCCTTAGGAACTGAAGGCGCTCTTCTGCTGCTGGTGTGGTCATTCGTGTAGTAGCTGTGGGAAGCGCAACGGGGTCCGTTCCATACATTAGTCTGAATGGGGAAGTTTTGATAGTGTCATGATGTCGGTTATTGTGAGCAAACTCGGCTATCGGGAGAAGCGGTTTCCATAGATGCGGTTCATTGGAGCAGAACATTCGAAGGTAGACTTCTAGTTCCTGGTTGACTCGTTCTGTTTCTCTGTCGGTTTGGGGATGGTAGGCCGTGCTCATTCTATGATCAATTCCTAATGCTTTTCGTATTTCCTGAAATACTTTTGCAGAGAACTGTGGTCCTCGATCCGAAATCAAAATGTCGGGTAGGCCAAACCGTTTGAAAATTTCAGAGACGTAAAGTTCTGCAGTGCCCAGAGCATCGATTGTCTTCTTGCAAGGTGTGAAAATTACCCCCTTTGTAAGACCATGGTCCACCGTGACCAGGATTGAGTCAAAGCCATCGGAAAGGGGTAGATCAGTGATGAAATCAAGGGTTACTTGCTGAAAGGGGCGGGTTGCTTTCGATGAAATTGGGTGAAGGGCTGGTACATTCGGATGTGTGTTAATCTTCATCTGCTGACAGAGAGCGCATCCTTCTATCCATTCCCTGACATGTTTGAACATTCCGGGCCACCAGTAATCACGCTTAAGGAGTTCAAGGGTCTTTAATCGTCCAGGGTGACCTGATGATCGTGCTTCGTGCGTTTCCTTAATCAATCTAGTTCGTAATCCGTCTTGGTCAGGGATGTAGGTTTTGCCAAGATAGTGAATAATGCCATTGGTATAAGACCAATCTTGTATGTTCGATTTGATCGGTGGGGCGCAGTGCGTGGTGATAACTTCTATTAGAATGCGTCCGAAATCGTCTTTTGACATTGCTTTCTGAATCTCTGTGGCTAGATCTTCCGCAATAAGACGAATAAAGCGATCCTCTGGCAGGACTATGACGTCTTCTTGTAATTCACTATTTCCCATATGATCAGGGCGTTGTGATAGGGCATCTGCTTCAAACATTTTCGTGCCAGGGACGTGCTCGATGCGTAGATCAAATTCTGATAATAGGGATGACCATCTAGCTTGTCTGGGCGTTAAGCGTTGGGTGGTTTGGTAGTAGGATAGATTCTTGTGGTCGCAATGAACTATAGTGGTGTGGGGTGATCCGTGTAACAAATGTCGCCAGGTCATCAATCCTTTGATAATTGCCAAGAGTTCCCGATCATAGATCTGGTAATTCTGCTCCGTTTGTGTTAATGTGTGCGAGATAAATCCGCAGGGGTGTAAAGATCCTGTTTCGTCTGCTTGTTTCAAGACTGCTCCTATTGCCTTATTTGATGCATCGGTTTGGAGGATAAAGGGTTGAGTAGGATCTGGCATTAATAATACCGGCATAGATGCAAATCGTTTCTTTAGAATTTCAAAAGCATTGTTCCGTTCAGTGGTCCAGTCGAATGGTTCTGTTTTCTTAGTGAGGTCGGTAAGTGGTTTAGCGATGGCAGCAAAATTTCCAATGAAACGTCGGTAAAAGTTCCCAAATCCGAGGAATGATCGGACTTGTTTGACGGTGGTAGGGACTGGCCAATCGGCTATCCCTGCTAACTTTATCGGGTCCATCTGAATGCGTCCAGGGGTGATGATCATTCCTAGGAATTCGACTTCCTGCGTGGCGAACTTGCATTTTTCAAGTTTCAGGAATAGATCGTTATCTTGTAGCTGTTGTAAAATTCGTCTTGTCCGCTCCTCCAGTTGCTCTAATGTTTCTGCGCAGATTAACATGTCGTCCATGTAAATGATCAGCCATCCTTCGTTGATCATGTCCCTAAAGTATTTGTTCATCATAGTTTGAAAGGTTGACGGCGAGTTGCATAATCCAAAGAACATTACTGTTGGTTCATAGAGTCCCCAATTAGTGATAAAGGCTGCTTTCCATTTGTCTCCCTTCTTGATGCGAACATTGTTGTATCCCCATCGGAGGTCTAATTTGGTGAAATATTTGGCGCCTCGTAACTTAGTCATGAGATCAGAAACAAGGGGAAGGGGATATGCGTTTTTGACGGTCCATTCGTTCAAGTATCGGTAATCCTGACAGGGTCGGAGTGCTCCACTTTCCTTTTTTGCTACAAAGAAGAATGGTGATGCCTGTGGTGATGTGGATGGTTTAATGTATCCTTTCTTGAGTTGTTCATCAATCCATTCGTCTAACAGTCCTTGTTCCTTAACCGACAGAGGATAAAGTTTACTAGCTTTTGGAACAAAGCCTTCCTTTGTGTTGATTGCGTGATCCCATGGTCGACTGGATGGGAAGCGTTCTGATGCCTTTTTGTCAAAGATGGTGCACCATTGCTCATATTCTGTAGGTAATGCGGTGGATGGTTCGTCTTTCTTTAGCCTATGCTCTAGTTCCTGTGATGTGGACGTCTTAACTCTAATCCAGTAGTCATCTTCACCCCATTGCTGGGAATCGAGGGCTAGCTGCCAGATTGCTTTTGATGACGTGTCCAGATCTCCAATTTTCAGAGATTTCTCTCGCCAGTTGATGATTGGGTTATTTTCTTCTAACCATGGTATTTTTAGAATCATTCGTTGATCGCCTAGCTTAGTGATCCAGAACCAGTTGATAAATTGCTGTCCTTCGATCATGTAGCATATCTTGGTTCAATGTGTGATCATTCCTTTCACATTTACTGTTCCATCTGCGTTTCTAACTTTGATTGGTTTCTTAAGTCGTTCTTTCCTGAGCTCCTTTACTGCTCCTTCATCTACAAAGTTTCCTTCTGCTCCACAATCGATTAGGGCAGATGTTCCAGCGGGTAAATCGGTCGATTTGATAGTTAATGAAATGCGCTTGTCATTGTTGGATAATACTATTACAGAATCAAGCGCTAACTGTTCAGATCTCGATAATAAGGAAGGGCCAACCGCTGAGTGATGCTTCCTAACTAAAAACCCTCATTTTCGAATTCGTTTAAGAGGGCATTCTTTTCTTCAGTAGACATTGCTGAAAAGATGGCTCTAATTTTCTTTGCTGGTTCGTCTTCTTCCTTCTGTTGTTCCTCAGTGACGGAACGGACTGCTTTATTCTGGTAAGAAGACCTGGATGAAGACGCATCATTGCGTTTCGGGCAGTTCCTGGAGATGTGTCCCTGTGTTCCACATCTGAAACACTTGCCAGTCTTTCGGTATTCCTCTTTTTGGTCATCTGTTAATCGGCTAGGGATCGTGGTATTTATAGCTCTGATTGTTCCAGATCGGTTGTTATTGTTTCGATTGAAACGTGTTCCAGATTCATTATTGGTTCTCCTGTTTCCTTGTCCTGTCATGTCCCAAGCGTTATGGTGATCCTCGGCCTTATCATAGGCTTCTTGCATCGTCTTGATCTTTCTTTGGTCCTGTAAGATCGTTCTAGCAAGTTCTAATGGTAGTCCTTTGACAAATGCCTGCAACTGAGCGGGTATTCCAGTGAGTCCAGAGGTTCCTATGTCCATATGGAATTTCCTGATGTATTCTGGGACTGAAACGCCGTTTCCAACTCTTAATTTGGATAGATTGTTCAGGGCTCGAAGGGCGCTATTAACTTCTCCCCAGTCATTGATGAAACGTGTTTCAAATGCTTCATAATCACTCCATTTGAACGTGGCTGTGGTACTGCCTCTGTTGTCATTCAGTTCGCTTCGGATGATAGTTTTCCAGTCGTCCAGTTCTGGTCCCATGCACGCAAGCGCATATCTGACTTTCTTCTCATCTTTTCCTTCATAGTTCTGTTCATTGAGGGTAAAGTAATCCTCAAGCTGTCCTAAAAATGATCTTGCTTCGATTTGTTTGCCTGTAAAAGGTCGTATAGGCTGCGGTTTGATATCTCCTTTAGAGCTAGCACTGGTTTCAGATGCCATTCTTGGTTCAGGAGTAATTGGTGGTTCGGGGTTAATCGGTGGTTCAGGGGTTGGTGTTCTGGTGATTGGTTTTGGTTCTGGAGTAGGGGTTCTACTCGGAGTTCTGGGTGTCGGAGATGGGGGTGGTCCCTGTTTCGAGTAATCTGTGTCAAACGGGTTTTCCTCAAGCTTGGCTTGTTCAATTCGTAGTAATTCCTCCCACTCTGCTAAAAGGCTAGCTGTGATTCCGTGTCGGTTGCTGTCTCTAAAGAATCTTCTGTAGAGGGTCCTTCCTGGTTCGTTTTCTGGTTCCTTGACAAGGTAGAGCGGTTCTCCTTGTATTTCACTACCCCAGTCTAGGTAGATTTGATCGGGTAAATCGAATTCAGATACTCCTGAGTAGAAGTCTCCTGAAAAGTATTCGTTTGGGACTGGTTCGTTTCGTTTCCGTCCTTCTGTAACAAAGTACCAGGTTCGTTGGTAGAGAAAAACTTCTCGTCGTTCAAGGTAGTATTTCCCCTTATAGGTGACGGATCCGTTCGGGGGTCGTTCCTGAGAGCTGCGGGTCTCAATGGTGTCGGCTAGGGATGATACCCTGAGCTAGTCCTGAGTTCCAACTTATGTTACGGTCGATGTCCACAACGTCGTTCAGCGTCCAAGTCTACAGCGACAAACAGAATCTCGGTCTGTTCCCAATCACTGGACAAGGGTTCTAGGCACTAAGTCTGATGATGACGAAGGCTAGAGAGAGAGCGAGGAGAGCGGTTGAGGCGACGAGCAAAAGAGTGTTCAAAGTTATGGATAAGATTCGACTAAGTTGGAACTAAAGAACTACGGTACATGAGAGGGGTTTATATACGTCAGGAGAACAATAAGAATATAAGGGGAAAGTGCATAGCTATCTGAGAAAGGAAAGATGAAGGTAGCTACCAAAGGAGATAACGTCCAAGCGTAACTATGGGTTTGTAACAAGTAAATGTAGTCCACTAACAAAGGGAAAAGAGAATTGTAACATTGTTAATCACTAGTCCAATGCCACTCACTGTTTCCTGTGAGAAGGGTTAGTGGTTTCAAAACCAATGCAAACCCTTTCACAAATTGGCAGTAGAAGTTGACAAATCCAAGAAACTGTTGAACATGTTTCTTGCATGTAGGAATGGGCCAATCCACAATTACCTTAACCTTGGCCTTGTCCATGCTGATAGAGTCATGGGAGATGATGAGTCCCAGGAACTCAATAGTGGATTTGTCAAACCAACACTTCTCCAGTTCAAGTGACAGCTTGTGCTCCTGCAACTTGGCCAGGATGCAATTGACATGGGTGGTGTGGCTCTTTTGGTCCATAGAAAACACCAGGATGTTGTCCATATAAATCACCACCCATCCTTCTGCAATTTCCTCCCTGAAGATGTCATTCATCATGGTCTGAAACATTGCTGGTGAGTTGGTAAGACCAAAAAACATTACCAAGGGCTTGAAAAGTCCTTGGTTAGTCCTAAAGGTGGCTTTGTGTTTGTCAGCATCCTTAATGCACACCTTGTTATACCCCCATTGGATGTCCATCTTCGAAAAGACCTTTGCATGGGACAGCTTGTCCACTAACTCTGAGATGAGTGGTAATGAATACCAATTTTTAATCATCATCTTGTTGAGTTTGCAATAGTCCTGCACAGGTCAAAGAGAGCCATCCTTTTTTTTGACAAAGAAGAATGGTGACACCATTGCCAATTTGCTAGACCAAATGCATCCTGTGTCCAAGTTCCTCCTGTTCCAGGTGGCTTAAAGGGTAAATCTTGCAATCCAACATGTTGGTGCCAGGCACCAATTCTATTGCATGATCCCAGGGTTGTCTTGGTGGTAACTCATCAAAGGTCTGCTTCTTGAAGACCTTCCAGTATCCTAAATAATGTGCAGGGACAATTTCTTCCAAGGTCTGGGTAACCTTATTGTTGGCTGCAATTTTAGCCACCATAGATTCATAAGCCCTGATTCATTCTGAGTCCACATCTTCCCATTGCACTGCCAGTAACTGATCCCATCATCCCAATGCATGCCACCTATTTCCTGCTCCTCCTCAGTGTCTTTGTCCTTGGGCTCCTGTGCTTTTGAGTCTGGGTAGCATGTACCTGGGCAATGACTGAATCAGAGTATGTTCTTGCTCCAGTCCACATCCAGGTTGTGGAATTTTAACCAGTTGTGCCCCAGGAATAGATCTGTCTTTCCCAGATTGGAAACACCAAACTCCCAAACCTCATTTTGTGTGTTGATTTTCACTTTCAACTGCACCATTTCTGACAACTGCCCATCAACATTTTCTGATCCATCAGCATTATATACAGGAATTGGGTGGGGGAGTTTCCTTGTGTTGAGGTTATTTTTCTTCACAAAATTCCTATTGACGCACAAACCTGTACACCCCAAGTCCAGCAGAGCTGATATTGCAATGGACTGTCCTGTTGTGACATCTGTAACCATCATGGGTACATTTAGTTGTTGCTTCCCAGTCCCTACCACTTGCTTAGGCTTGTTCTGCAAGTGGTTCAAGTACCAGGCTGCTTCCACTTTCATCATGCTATTCAGGTCCTGCACCAGAGATTCCATTACCTCCCCTTTCCTTGAGTCATGACTCCAGGATTGGAGAGATTGAAGGGCTTGGGCCATGGGTTGTTCCCATATGTGCCTCACCATCCATGGAGTCTGCCAGGCCTTCAAGCAAGCTCCTACCACCCTGATGGGCTCATTCCTTATTTGTTGTCTTAGTTGATAGTCAATATGATTTAACTTAGTAGAATTGACTGCATGGCTAAACCCTTGCCCTGGATTCACATTATAGAACTTTTTGGTATCTCTCCATGCCCTATTCAAGTCCAGTGCCTTCATGTACCACTTCTCCAGATCCCCCATCATGGTTCCATCCCCTGGTGCTCCTGTCTCTACAATCCTCAGCTCTAGCTGCGGATGCAATCCTCTCCTAAACTGCACTATGAGTGCAATCTCATTATAGCCTGTGAGTTGGGCTAATCCTCTGAAGTCAACAATGTAATCTTCTACATTGTGCTTCCCTTGCTGTAGTCCCTGGATTTTGCAGATCACATCATCCCAGGTCTCCATCATCAGGAAGAACTCTCGTGCTTCTGTGTCAAATTCCTGCCAACTTGTGAAAGGTGGCTTGTGAACAAACACCGTTTGTTTGATGTTCTCTACTCCATCTAGTAAGGACACAATTCCATGTCATTCCTGCACTAGCATTGTCCCAGTCCTCCAGGTTCCTAGTGCCCTCCGCTCTTCTTGCTCCAACACATTTTCCAGGATCTGTTGAAGCTTGACACCTGCCCAATTTCCAGCTCAGTTGGCAGATCCCCCTCAAATCCACTGAAGCACCATGCTGATTTGGTACAATGCCATTTGTTGCTTTGTCAATTGGAAATAAATTGCCATACTTCATAACCAGTTGGCAATTAACTCCAGTTGACCCTCATAATAATCCAGCATGTCCAGCTTGACTGTTGGGGCAGTCTCCTCCCTTGGTGGTCTGAATAGTGTCTCCACCACCATTCCAATTCTTTTGGCAAAGGGTCAGACCCATGCCCTCTGCTCATGCTCAGGTCTCACTGTCCATGTTGCATCTTCAGCTGTTGTTCCAAATACCACAATGTATGCAGTTACTATCATGATGATAGCTGAAATGAATGCATTGGTGACCATGAACCCTACTCAGCAGTGATCTGGTCCGAACCATTTCCATACTTCTTGTGCTGGAGTACCCCACTCCTCATCTTTCTCTACATGGTAGATCTGGTACCACTGGTTATATGACACTGCGACATGAATGTCCAGGTTTTGCATGTCCTTCTCATAGAGGGCAATCTCAGCCCATGAAGGATTGGCCTTCCATGCAAAACTTGTCCAATACTGCAGCTTTAACATCCACAGGTAGCAGTATCCCAGCATTTCTGGTGATATGTTGAGATGACCTCATTGCAGGAGGGTGTATTTGTCCCACTGTTGCACTTGACTGACCCAGTCCTCCATGTTGATCTCGTATTGAGGGACATCATCTAGCCATTTGATGCTGAACTGATGTTTGCCACATACCTGTTCTGCTGGCAGGGATCTCAATGGCCTTCTTGGAAGGTTGGTGACATTTTGTAACAGCCTTCTTGGATACACCACTTGATCTTCCCCAGTTTCTGGTTTGACCCCCAGCTGTACCATTCTCCAACCTGCACCCACACTCCAGTGGGTCAGCTCATTGATGTCCTTCCACATGTACATATCAATGTTGTCAACCTCCTCTGGTTGCACCAATACTATGTGGAAAATACCTTGCTCTGGTTCATCCTGTAGTTTGAACCACATCATCTCATCCCACATTTCAATTTCCCAGGAGGAAATGTCAAGTAGAGTTGGATATTTGGGCCACTCAAATTTGTCCCAAAATTCCCTCTTGAATAAACATAGGTAGCACCATGCACATATCATATGCTTTGGGATTTTAACCAACATCCTTGCAGTTTGTTTCATTTTGGCAAAATCTGCCTTGGACTTTGCTGGACCAGGGAAGACTGTCTCAACAGACTTCCTCCATTCTCTCATTTGAGTACACTGCTCCTTCAGTGACTCTTCTCCCATTTCCCACAGGAACATGGTTAAACTGAGTCTGATGGATCTGTCCAGGACTCCTTCTCCTTCAAACTCCTTTGGTGTTGGTGGTGGCACCATATTGTGTGGCTTTGTCATTCTCAATGAGTCATACTGTTGAACCCACTTCAACTTCTCATCACGAATCCACTTGTTGGACTTCTGCATGTGGCCTCTGTTGTAGAGCAACTGCTCCTGGTCACCCATTTTGATCTTAACACCCAGCATAGTCTCCAGCCAGTTGATCATTTTGTCATACTTCACATATATTTGCTCATACAACGCCACTGCTGACCTTTGCTTTTTATCCCAACTGGCTTTGGGGATGAACCTGCCAACTAACTCATTGGTGGTGTACTTGAAACTGGGGACATTCTTCACCCAGTCTTGAGTTGGGGTTGCTGGTGTTGAAGGCTTGACCTCCACTGCCTTCTGCTGAACAACCAGCTTTGGTTGATGTGCCTGCTGTGCCCTTTCCCAGACATGTGAAGCCTGCACCTTTTCCCTTTCAAGACATGCTGCTTTATCATATTCCTTGCACTCTCTGAGTAGCACTTCCCATGCTTTGGACTGTTCAGCCCAAGCTGCTCTGTTGGCCTTGGCAAGGAGACAGCATGTCTCCTCAGCCTTGTGCCTATGGCACTCCACAGCCTTGTGCATGTCTCACCTACACACATGCATGTTGTGGTGGGTGGGGGCTGGCTGATGTGCTAGTCATGCAAGCCTCCTCTGTTCATAGGCCTGCCACCTAGTGTAGTTGGCATTCTCTCAAGCCCGCTGTTTGTCTTCAATTCTGGACTCAATGAGTCCCTGTAACAAAAACTCCTGCTTACTCAGATCCCACACTGATCTGATGTAAGGAGCCTTCCCATTCTTCTGCTGAGACACCCTTACAGGATGTTGCCAGAGGGGTTTCCACCTGTTCTCAGGGTTAATTTGGCATGATCAGCCTGCATCTCTGCAGAACTCTTTGATTTCAATCCACCAATTGACTTGCAGAGGTGGTGCCCAGGTCTTCAGTCAGATGTCCTCATGCTCACAGAACTAGCCATGATACATGATTGGTGTTCTGACACTGTGCATCCTTGATACACAGCACCCCCACAAGTTGTCTTTGGGTGTTTTCCCACCCTCTTCTGCTGCACCAGCTGCCATCCCTCCTGACCCACTATCCCAGGATGAGATGGCACTCGCACTGAGTGCAGTTGTGTCACCTGAGCTGCGACCTGTGAAAAAGAAACTAGAATGGAACCCATACCAGTTCTGGAGACTGATGCACTCTGCATTGCACCTTGAGTTGTTGTGTTGTTGATGCCTGAGAGTGTTTTTGCCTGTAATGCTGGCATAGTGGTCATAGTCACAGTCAGTGGTTGATACATTGTGCAAGGTAGTCTTTCAAGGCTCTTGATTATGTTACAAGGTCAGTAGACCAAGTCACACAACCAGAGGAGAAAGGGAAAGAGAAGAAGGAACTCTGTAGCAGTGTCTACAACAGTGACTATCAAGAGCCTGGGGGTTCTCAGGCTCCTACTACTACTATATACCCCTTGCCTCATGTGCTCCTCATGTCTGCCTGCCCTACACCACATGCCCTTCTGATGTAAGCTTGAGCACTACCATGGGCACCTTACTGTTGTGCATGTCACCTGTTGTGATATGAAAATATCAAATTGTAACAAAGGAGTGATGTGTGAAATACAGGATGAATACACCATTGTTTTGGGAGTTTCAGTTTGTACATGACTGGTCCCATTACTTGTTTGATCTCAAAGGGTCCTTCCCATTTTGGAGCAACTTTTCTGGACTGATATGGTATGTGAAGGTTCCTGTTTGCAAGCCATACTTTGGCACCTTTTTTGAATCATATTGCTTTGTAATTGCATTGACTAGCCACAAGCTGTCTGGCAAGCTCATGTGCTGCTAGGGCTTCCTCTCTGGCTTTCCTGAGGAATTGAAGGCATTTTTCTGCTGCTGCTGGTGTTGTCATTCATGTAGTGGCTGTGAGAAGCACAACAGGGTCCATCCCATACATTAATCTGAATGGGGAAGTCTTGATTGTGTCATGATGTCAAATATTATGGGCAAATTCAGCAATCAGAAGAAGTGATTTCCATAGGTGTGGTTCATTTGTGCAAAACATTCAAAGATAGACTTCCAGTTCCTGGTTAACTTGTTCTGTTTCCCCATCAGTTTGAGGATGGTACCTCCACAGCCAGGGTGGGGCCAGGCAGAGGGTTGATGTTGAGCAGCACCATATGCACCTTGAGTGGCATGGATGTGCTAACAAGCTCTAAGCCTAGTGCAATGTGCAGCTGGGGCTGAGCAAGTGGAAGTGGCCAGGCCATGCTCTAAGCTGCAGGCCATGGCTAGGGACTCCTAAAGGAGGAGTGCTCACTTACATGCTGGAGAGCAAGAAAGAGCAACTAATGCTTATTGAAATGTAGCCTGTCTTATATACATGCTCTATGTGTGGCTACAGTGTCCACAATAGAAATAGAAATAGAGAAGTGAAATGGAACTACCTATTAAGGAGATGAAACTACCTAAAGAGGAAATGAAACATTCAACAGTTGATGGTTGTGTTGTCCCATAATTGGGCAAAGATGTACCAGAGAAGTTCCACACTTTGTAGAGGGACTATGTCAATTGCAGGCAGCAATTTGGCAATAGCATTGATGACAATGCTGCAATCTGCAGCAGCAAGGATGGTGGCAATTTCAGGATTGTCATCATACTGAGGGTGTTCCAGGTTGGGAGAGGTGGTCCCAGGAGGACCAGGGACAGGGGGGTTGATGTAGGAGTCTGAAAGCTCTGAAGGAGTAGCCTGGTCTTGGATTCAGATGCCCACTTCAGCAAGTAGATCCTTTAGATACAGTGACTCAAAAAAGTGATTCAATGTTTGGTGCTTTTGAACTCTTTGTATAATAACTCAAAGTACTCAACAACAAAGACAAACAAGGGTAATGTATGAGTGACAAAATGATAGAAGTACATCAGGGCTACCTTGATGTACAGCTTTTAGTGAGTCCCTAATAATGTTTGCTTTTTGTGTTTGCTCTTCAGTTATTTCACAAACAGTCCAAAAGCACCAAACATTGAATCACTTTTTTGAGTCACTGTACTGGGGGACCAGGGCCCCTGTTCTCTCAAGGAGTTTTGCTTCTTTGAGCAACTTCAACTTTGACTTTGACAGACCCTTTGACAAGAAACCACTGTATTTCTCACATCCCGTGGGAATAAACAGGGTGAATGGTGGTAACAGGTCAAGGAGCAATGAGTGAATACTGTGTCTCGCGGATGTGATCGTGTCGTAGTGCCCGAGGCTTGCGCTTCAAGTTGATGACTCATCCAGATGAATATCTGACAAGATTGCAGCAAGCACAAAGCCATTTTTTCCTCCGCGAACCGAACAAGTTGCGGCCGTCCCAGTTTCCGAGAGATTTACCACTGACCTGTGATCGGTACTGATATACTGATAGGTCTCCGGGACATGAAACGATTGTGTGATTAGTTTATCGCAAAGTTAAGGATAGGATAGGATAGCAAGTAGCAATACTAGCTTGATTTCACTCAGTGCCAAACTATCATAAACCACGAAACTATAATGGAAACTCAGGAATCATTCACAATTCAACAAATCCCTGCAGAAAGCAATAAACCGGTGCCGAATGACGATGGTCTGGAGGATGACAACGAGAGCGAAGCAGAGGATGGTGGATTAGACTGGGCAAAGATTTTGTACGTATCAGGTTTTTTTTTCTTTCGTCCAATTTCTTCAACAACTTTGAACATCCTTTGTCAGGCCACCAGCGGCCAGACCAGTCATCCCTAAACGCGGGGAGAAAGAATTCGAACCTCGTGCTCGGCGAGCTGCAGGCGAGGATGACCCCTCTACGAGTTTCACTGGCACTGCGCTACAACAACATATTCTTGGTCGTGCCAGGGAAGCCATGTTTGATGCTTTACGAGTGACGAGGACAATATCTAGGTGAATATGCGCCATAGATGTTCGTCTGTGCTCGACACTGATCAACCGTATTGCAGCAAAAACATCAGTTACGGCGTATGGTATCCCAACCTCGCCAGGACTCACGTCACTGTTGCGCGTGGAACCCACTTTTCTAGCATTGGTCATTCGGCACCTAGGTCAAACACCGAAGCGGGACAGGGCGATAATGCAAACAAATTACAGAAACGACTCGAGCTCCTACCAGAAGAAGCTATATACCTCGTCGAACGCGGCAGCATGTTCTGCTTCAAGGCCCTTCCATCCGACTTTCCTGAACTAAATCCAATCCCGACGATGCATGGGGATCCTGTTCCGGGCGTGCCAATGAGCGTGCAACAGGTCTATGCCGAGATGATGGGAAGGGAAGGCTTAACGGCAGATAAGATGCAGGTATGTTTTTGATTCCTTATACTATTCACATACTGTATTGTTTTTGCTCGTGCAGGTATACACGTATCTGAAGCGCTTAGGGTATGTTGTCAGGCGCGCAGAGCCTCTGGAGCCTTACTATCCCATACCACCTCCATTCATTGACGTTGACGCGCCGCGGACTATCTTGAAGCATATATTTTTACGCCTTCGTCAGTTCGTCTCATCTTTGGTCCGGTTTGTGACAGCAAGTGGTCCATGCGATTGGTGGCATCCTGTCAGACTAAGTGGATGGTTCCACCACGATCAGACCTCCAGTCAGTTCTTTCACATTTTGCACGATCTGCGTTATTCAGTGCTCTGCTGTTTAGAGTCTATACTCCAATCCTTGAGATTCATTCCATGCGGTCATAAGGTTCCCTTGCACCAGTTCCATTCACCGAAGGATGATGTCATGGATACACCCTACAAAATTTTCTATAATGTTTACAAGCCGAATACGCCATTCAAGAAGAGTGCACCGGGGAAACCTGATTTTCAAGTTGTCGTAGTCGAGTAGGTTTCCCTGACTCTACTATCAGCCATACATGCTAATATACAAGAGTAGTGCGAGAACTACATGCATGCCTAGTTTGTACGAATTGACAAGCCTGTTTGATCATGTTCCTGAGGTACTACCTCCTGCTCCACGACGAAAGGGTATAAATCCGACACAAGAAAAAGGACTCAAAAAAGCGTCTCTGCCTCCATCAGCGCCAGTGACACCACGATCCAAATGGAAGTGGTTCCCGTTGTTCATCCAAACTTGGCTCTTCTCTCAGAATACGCCGAGCGCAAAAGCGGTTCCAAAACCAAATCCTTTCGCTTCAATAAAAATGGGCAAGAAAATTGTGATAGTTGCTGCCGTCGACTCTGGCAATATCAGTTTCTTCAGGTTTGGACAGGGAGGGTTCGAGCAGTGGCCCATGATTTAAGCATGTAGACAAGACCAATTTTCGACTATCGGTCAAGCCAATGACAGGTCCATCTTTGCAATAACACATTCTCCAAGTGTTGAGTCTTTACAAATAGGCTCAGAGGGCGGGCATTCTATCTGACATTACAGTCGCCAGAACCCCAAAATCCCACTTTTTTTTTCTTCAATTTTCGCTCCGCAGCTGGTGTTTTGAAGCCCTATACTTCGAGGTCACATTCTCTAGACTAAATACAAATGTATTTGGGTACTACATATGTCTGGGGGCATCCAGGATCTTGAACATATGGCGATTCTGTAAGGTAATGTTTGATTGTACTTATTGATGAAGCGAGTATGTCGTTTGGTTGAATCGCAAAGCAATGTTTTTATTGCTTCGTCGCATGATGACCTCCGACGAGATCCGTCCCATAATTTGGAGATACGACATTTTTATATCACTTTACAAGGGGTCATCCCAAGCCTATCTCCCAAGCGATAAAAATCCGCAATGAGATACAAGCTACCCGCAACGACGATCAGGCTCTCATCAAGAGAATCGTTGACTGCCCATTTCAAAGCGTCCGTCAGGTGTTCATTTACGGCCCCTTGCATTCCTATATTCTCGTCATCGCTTGTAACCCTAATCTCCGCCCCAGGAACCAAAGATGAGACAACCTGTCGCAGCTCGGATGGTGGAACAGACTTGATCCATGGCATACCCTGAGGCGGCGAAAACCTCAGTATGGCAACTCTTGTTACAATTTCCGGGCCATTGTCACTAGGTATCGATAGACAGAGAAAGGGTGATAGGGTCTGAATAGGCGTTTTGGGTGGAGAGTGGGACACTGCAATGATGAAAGTCAGCTGCAAACGCCTTGGGCGTGGCGAGAGAGAAGCCACAAGGTGCTTAAGATAATCCCCGAGGCTTTGCGAGGAGGCTGGGTTGTGCGCGCCGTCAACCAGGACGACGGCCTTTTTGGATTTGGAATGTATATTGGATGATGGATCCGAAATGACATGGAATGATAACCTGCCTACCCAGCGTGTGGCCCGTATACCAGACGCTATAACTTGTGGTGTTAATCTTGATCGCAGGCCAAGTTGTGCCACAAGTTCCGCAGGCGCATGCGTAAAGAGAGAGGAAATGACTCCCAGAGCGACGCCCATATTATCCAGCTGATGATTGCCATGTAATGGCAGGACAGCATGTAAGCCTTCGCTGAAACACGGTAGCTCACAGTAAATTGGCTGATGTGGAGGTTCCGTGAAACGGCAGAGCGATAAGTTGGGTTGCTCCTCGTCGGTTTGATTCCACGTCCTTCGATACACATTGACAGCAGGAAGCAAGAACCCGCCTTTCTCGGTTACAACAGCTTGAGCTACTTCATACACTTGGTCATGTCGCTGCTTTCCGATGATGAATGGTCGTCCTGATCGAGCGATGGCCGCTTTCTCTTTTGCAATATGGTAGACCGTTGGCCCGAGGAATGCTTGGTGATCAAGATCGACCGATGTCAATGAAGATGCAAGAATGGCCGATGTAGGAATAATGTTTGTCGCATCCAAACGGCCACCCATGCCGACTTCCACAACTGCGATATCCACTTTCTCTTCTTCAAATATATACAACGCCGTCAATGTGAGCAGCTCAAAAGAGGTCAACTTTGTCTCATATTTCTGGTTCGCGCCTTCTATCACAGTGCGAGAAGCGGTATAAACCTTCGCGGATATTGGCTTATTGTGGATTGTGATGCAATCATAGGGTACCAGCAGATGAGGGGAATTGTAGCGGCCGACTTTGAGAGGTGGTTGAGAGAATGAGAAGATATATGATAGATAAGCAGAGACGCTTCCTTTTCCATTTGTGCCTGCTATATGAATTGTTGGGCAAGTGTAAACCAGTGGCAGATGTTGAACTAGTCGCTCAAGCCGGTCGAGGCTGAGGTCCATTTACAATATTCTCACACGCACAACTCAGAGATTTGGTAAATCAATGGCTGTAAGCGTCTAGAGTATCCTAGGACATCCACCCAAATTTTAATCAATTGATTTTAACGTGCTTTGGTCGACCATAAGGTCTAAGCCCAGGGCCCACGACAAGGGAGCACGAGGAAAAGAGGCGAGGCCGCCTCTTCACCTTCCCTGGGAACTACCTACTTCTACCTAAAGTATCGTAAAGAAACTGTGGGTCAAAGAAGCGTTAAGCGTCAGTCTGGCCATGACTAAACGCTCAACGATTCCCATCATTCCCGTTCACACAATGAATCTGGGCAGGACTCATGCCGGAGGAGATAATGATTGGTCTTTGAGTGTTGCGCCGCTTCCACTGTTACTTAGGGACTGAAAAATGCTCCGATTCGGCTCCAGGGTACCTTGAAGAGAAAAATCAGTCGTAATCAAAGAAGGAAACAAGAAACAGGAAAATGCTTAACGCAAAGATGGAATCCATGGTGTCATCCCTATGGCCATTGCTGCATGCCCACTTTCGTGAAATTAACCTACAAAAGTCAGTCATGGGCGAAAATGCAAACGGATCTAGAGAACATGATTTATTTATTTTTAAAAAGCATTTTTGTTTTTTTTTGGGAGGGTTTATAAAATTTTGAACTGTTTTTTTGCTTTTTTTGGACGAGGAATAGTTTTGGGTATTTGGGATTCATCCCGCCCGCCGTCCGAAAAAAAAAAAAGAAATAAGAATCATAAATGCGGAAAAAGATTGGGAAAATACGCCTTTTTCTTTTTTCTTTTTTCTTTTTTTTTAAAAGTTTTTTCTGGTTTTGTTTCATGAGGTAGGAAATTGACGGAGGTTGACGAAGACACCTTCCAAGAAAAGATCAAGTGTAGAGGCCGTAAAACGAAGGAAATGTAAACCGAGAGGACTCACCATTCATGGTCGCCCGTCGCCAGTGCCACAAAAAACCTAGATATTAGCAAACCGACGATGAGACATAATATCAGTGCCAAAAGCCTCCAGTGTGCACGTATAGCCAGTCGCCAGAGATCCAGAAACAGCAGAGCAAGAGCACAGTGATGAACAAGTCCAGAAGGTCGCCAGTATGTAAGTCGTCAGATCAAGGATGTCAAAAGAGAGCGTTGAAAAATCTTTTGCCCAGAAAAGAGCTAGAAATATTGGCAAAGCAAAGGAGTAAGAGGACGAGAGTAATAGATAACGAAAAGGCGCGGATATGCCTAAAGCAAATGAGAAATTGAAAACATTCGCGAGAATACACACACCATTGATTCAGATAAGATAATTTTTGTCACCCACGGAAAAAGCACGGGCCGAGCCACAGCCTATGTCGTGCTCTACAACTGCGCCGCTGGATCATCAGAGAAGTGGAAATGTATCCTGCCAAGGTTATATCCGCTCCCATCACGCAATCCAGCCCATCACTGGCAGGGGACGCGCATTGTCACCAGTAAGTTTCAGAAACCAAGCTTTGCCAGAGCTTTTTTCCTCCACTCGCAGCGTTCCGGGGTGACTCCATCTCGGTTATTGAAAGAATTGACTGGTGTTTCCGCTTGGATAGTTCCCGTAGAAAGTGTCGTCGCCGTCCAACTCATCTCCTGAAACGAACTCCGGCCCAAAAATACTCAGCGTGACTTTTTCATCCCACTCATCATTTTCGGGTAGACACAATATAAACGTGGCGGCTATCCCAAATTTTTTGAATACGACCGACATAAATAAAGTGGCTTACCCTCGCCAATGAATGTGATATCCATCACGGTATCATCATCGTCCGCATTCTCAGCTAGTTTGTCATCTTTATTGGCAATCCCATATTAAATTTGTATCAATTGAACACGCATAGAACTCACCTTCGTCGACGATAATGACGTCCTCAAATAGGTCCGTCATATTGCAATCACTTTCTTCTATTCCATGCAAATCATTATCAATGTCAATGTCTATATGTATTCTGCGTAAGTATGGATGTCATAAATGCAAGAACGAAACGTACCGCCAAGTGATTCATCTTCAAAAATGTCAGCTCCGACATTACTGAGATTTCCTGATTCAGTGCTTTGTGGAAACTCGATTGCAATATCATCTCCTTGTAGTGAACAACGCGTTGAGACCAAAAACGCGTAGGGCAAAAAACTGGGTGGCATACCTGTTTGTGCAAACTCTGGGTCCTCGTCGACCTCGGATTCCTCTACAATTTCGTCAGTCTCTACAATGGGCTGAAGACCTACCTCTTCAAACTTGTCAACCCACCACGGCGTCGGCTTGCGATACCAGCGGGAGACAGGGGCAATGAGGATATCGGAGAGATCATGTTCGGGGGTACGGGGAATGCGGTTATTAGGATGGATGATGATGGTGTTCATAGTGTGCAGTGTGAATATGGGGTGTGGTTATGGGATATCGCAGATATCACAGTGTGTGGAAGAGCGGTAATAGCTGAAGAGCGACAGCAGAGTGGGCGAGCAATAAGTACCAAGTAGCGGTGGCTGACATTACGATCAGGGCTGACTAGGTCTCCTTTGGATCCAAAGGTCGGTATTTTTTCGCTAAGACGAGCCGTGCATAGAGCAAGAGATTCTAAGCATCTCTACTCGAACCATTTCAGCAGGGCTCGAAAGAGCTTACTTTTGGTCATGTTGGCAAATTCCGTGGAGGTATCCTTGTGATAGGCATTTATGATTCACTCCTCAACGAGGCCGAGGTATGACTATCTACGACAGCTAGATAGAGAGCGCTCCGCATGCATCAGAAGCCACCGCTATGACCGACTCGGACATTTTCCACATTCTCTTCCATGTATCGTCATCAAGTGTCTACGCATATCCCCTTGTCGCTTGATGATTACGTTGCAGGGAATGCATCGATAGCCACCTTGTTCTACTTTCTTTGCAATGACATACCAGACAACAGGGTTGTGGCCGTATATCTCAGTGACCACCAGCGTTAGTTTTCCACGACTCGAGCATGCTTTTTGTCCTGCCTCAATTCCAGTTGTTTAAGGGATTCCAAGAGTCCGAAACCTGTTTGTCGCTGACGCGCAACAAGAGATATAGAGAATGGTAGACATCCAAGGCTCTTAACAAGCCCTCTGATTTCGTCATCAGAGTCTTCGGCGCAGCCGCTAATAGCCCTAAACATAGATAGTCCTGCGTCCATGGACAAGGGCTTGACAAGAAAGTGGAACCATGCCACACCTTCTGGCAATGGTAAGTCTCGGGTCGTCAATAAAATATAGACTTTGGTAAATTGGCATTGGCCCAACTTTCCCAGAGCATCTTTCAACTTCTCCATTTCATCTTCGCTTTTTGGCATTTCGAAATTATCAAGGACGATGAGGAGTGACGAGGTATTAAATTCGAGGAATTCAAGGATTTCCGTCAATGGAGAATCCGTCTTTGTTTTGAGGGAAAGAGAAGTCGCCAATGCATATAGTAAAGCATCGACGTTAGCCGCCGACTGACAGGGGATCCAATGACGTGAGTGGCCAAACATACGAGCAACCTCCATTCTATTCACGAGCATTCGGGCAATGGTCGACTTTCCTGTTCCAATTGCCCCATGAAGCGCCATATGTTTCCTTTGGCGAAAGTCTTTCATCGGATTGGCTATCAAGTCATTTACGACTTTTTCTCGTCCGTAAAAGTGTTCCGGTGCTGCTGGTAAACCCGCAAGGGGCGACGCAATCCTACAAGCCCGGTGATTAGTTAATGGTTAGTCCTAGAAAGATGGAAAATCGTCTTTGTACCTTCCATGCCCGAATGACCAAAATGATATAAACAGAACCCGAATCACAAATTGCCAAAATCATAAAGTGGAATTAAGACAACTGCGGAGGTTCTTGTGCGTTTGATTCACGCTGTGAACAACGCTCATTATTTCCAGTCGGTCTTCATCTGCCTGTACCTCTGCTTCAGCGAAAGTTTTTCCTTCGTCCAGGCTTGTTACGTTCTTTTGACGATGTGAACTTTCATCGTACGCTACTAGCTTGCCTGCAGCTTTGTCTCTGGAATCCGCCAGCTCAAGCCTGTTCATAATATTCTTAAGGTCTGTACGGATGGCTAGCGTATTTTCAAGCTAAAGCCTACATCAGACTGGATGATTCCTAGACAGCTGGAAAATGTATACGCACGGTAAGGTTACCCCGAATATCCTCTAAATCAACTTGACATTTATAAAGATACTGTTGGTATTCAAATGACCTCAAGAATTCCTTTAAAGAGTCTTCCAAGCGGATCCACTCGTCCAATTCTTTTGTGATAGCTAGCAAAGACATTAGATACATTCATGACTTCCTATTCCAAACTTATCTTACTTTTCCGCATTCACTAAGGTTTGCTTATTCTGCGGAGATGGAGCTTCGTCATGCTCTGCAATGGAGGCGTTGGTTACGACTTTCATTACTTCCCTGATCCGTGCTTGAAGCCCTTGGCACGTTTCACGATTTTCGATGACGGTGCGGTCACTACATGAGCATTTGCGGTGGTCAGCATACCCACTTCAGAGCGGTCGAGGGCATTCTTGATAACATGGGATACAGGATAGACAAAGGGCAAACCACCGGCGACGTCCATAAGACCACTTATGGAACGAATTGAGGATCTCTTCGACACTGGTACATGCCGTAAGCCTCGAGAGGCTCGAGGCTTATCTTGAGTTTTGTTTTGCCTCTGCGAACGATGAGATTCAATACTCATTGCCAAACGTCAAGGTAGAAGCAGACGTGTGATACTGTAAAGAGCTTGACAAAGCCTTGTCGGATTCCGACACGCTGGGCCGAACAAAGGCAGTGAGTTTTACAGCAATGAGGCTGTGACTTGCTTGGATTACATTGTTGGGGGCAAAAATGTACTACAATTCCGTTAGAATGGTCCCGTGTGTATTATTCTATATCAAGCGAAGAATCGCACGCCTTCTCCTTCAGATATCCCAATAACCTGGGCTTTGCCTGACTTGGTGAGACTAGCTATTGCTTTCTTGAGGAGGGGTGTCGGAATATTCGTCAGTTCTGATTCCACCTGTGGATCCGTGATATCATAGTAAGTCAATATGGTGTTTAGCTGCCCTGTGGATGTCGCCTGTGTGTGTGTATGTGCTCGAGTCGATGACCGTCTGATACAACCGCATGTTCAGAACATACCCAATTATGCAAGACTTCAGCCCATTCTTCTGGTGTCCTCCAGTATAACATCACCGACCGCGCCTGCTTCGGGGGTTCGCATGCGGCAACATTTTTCTTTATCATTGCTTCCATAATATGGAGTAAATGCAATGGGAGGATTTTGCCTGGACTGATTAGTTGTGGATGAGTCCAACCCGCAGTAAGACGACGCACGGTTGATCCGGTCGTTTCTCAGCACCTCGTCCCAGTCATTTCCGCTCGCCTCTGCATCCTCTACTTTCAGAAAGAAAAGTCGACGGTGGGCTGCATAGGCGAGGATTAGCTGGATCCAATGATCTGTTGCAACCGCTTGTGTAACTAGATTGGGCTGTTCACTGTCGTCGGGTTCATGTCAGTGATAAGCGAAGGATGACGGTGTGGTTCGGAAAAAAATCCTGACGTGAAAAAGGGAGGTGCGGAATGTATTGATGGCAGGAGAAAGCCTACTCATTCTTATCAGCGGATGAATCCTCTACAAGGCAGACGGTCTGCAGGTGACCGCGAGCGAACCTGACTTGGTAGTATGAGTTGAAAAAGCCATGTTCGGTAACGGAGACTCTTTCTTAAAGAAATAAGACTACAATTTGGCACCTCGCTTGGCCAGTGCCCTGTTCACTTCTGGGGGCAAAGCTAAACACATATGCGTTGCTGTTGCCAAACACTCTGCTCTCCTTCTCCACTCACCAGAATCCACCCCTTCCCCAATATTCGAAGGTGCTGACCAGACCTCTACGTAGGAATCATGTCGATGATCAGGGTCGCCTAGAAACCGACCGTTCGAGTATATTCCCACCGTTCGATGGGCATGCCAGGTATCAGGACGTATAGGACTCTTGAATTCAAGGGAGAGGACCAATGTCGGCACCCAACTAATCGGATACATGATCAGTTCAAAAAAAACAAAAAATGAAGATATGGCGAATTCATACCTTTGATCCAAATCTCCCCCAACCTCTTTCGGCAAGATACTAACTAGATTCATGAAAATATCCACCAAGAAGGCCAAGGAAGAATTCGTAATTCTGTCGTCCACATCCACAAATTCCAACCACCCTCCCCATTCCAACCCTCCCCCTCCAATCGTTGAACTCGTCGTTCGCGTCGGGCTGTCAACTGCATTTCGAGCTTGTATAATGGGATCAGTAGTGGTTTTGATATGACGATTAAACTTGAACGCATCACGTAGCGGAGCAGGCGTTGACTTAGACGGGTGCAGGTGAAGGGGTATTTGTCGCGCATAAGGTGAAGGGGGGTCGATGGACACACGCATGTGTTGTGTCGGAGATGGTGCGTTGGTACCAAAGATCATATGGGTTGTGACACGAGTTTTTCCCTAGATGATGGATGAGTATGTTGCGTGCGTGGTATTCGACGAGGGACTCGAACGTGCCTTTTGTGTCAAATCTGCCGTGAGGTTCGTAAAACTTTTCCCTGACTTAACCACCCGCACGTGGATTTCAAACGATTCTATGGAAGAAGCCTGCAGGAAATGGGCTGTAACATGGAGAGGGTCCCTGTGGGCCGTTGTAGATTGGTATTGGAGACATGCCTCCACCAAAAGAGCCAAGACATATCCTGTGCAAACTTGTCAGTATACAGACTTTTGGTCAATCGCTTGACAAGAAACGCGGAAACCGACCTCCGTTCGGTACTCTAATGACGTTGGACAGTTAATCAACTTGCAGGCAGATAATTTATTATGCTCACGCACGCTGCGACCGTCCAGTCGGGATCAATATTTCCCGAGTAATTACTTGCATCTCCCTCCTCTGAGGCCAATTTACTAGGTTTTACATTTACTGCCTTGCGGAACGGTGCCATGGTTAGCAGCCGGGCTCTCTAGCCGTCATATTTAAGGACTGACTACATCACGTGTTTTCATGTACTGCCTTCCGGTCCACGTCGGTTCTACGGCATCCGCTTGACCGTCTTGCCCGAGAGCGAACAGGATGGTGCACAGGCGAGCCCAGCATTTCTAAGTACGTAAAAGTTAACATGGCAGAATATAATTTTGGAGAGCTGAACAGGTGGTAGCGTCCGTGGAGTACTTATCTGGCGCTAGGCCTTAAGAGCACTCAATATTCAACCTGGAATGCGAACATACGGCAGATGCATTTCTCCGCTCTGAAATTTGAAATGCAATACATCACGTTGTGCCCATATCCTCTCTTCGTCCCCGCCGACTACTCTTCGTCCCCGCCAATTGCTCTTCGTCCTCTCCAACTACTTCCAACTCCTCCAATGGGTCCGTCCTAGGGAGGTGGCCATCAATAATAAAAATAGCGCACATGCCGAGGAACCTCACCAGTTTTGTAACTCTATTCGTTGTCCTCCACAAGCCGATTCCCTCGCCCCACTGTCCTACTAAAATGGTCAATAACGGAAATAGAAAAAACAGAATCCTTACTCGTATCACGGATCGCTGTATAGTTTTTCTTGACCTAACATCTTGGAGCATCCTACCAAAATGATTAACAAAGGGAATGGAAAAAGCAACGTTCTTACACATACCTCTCGATAATCACTCTATTATCCTTTTCCTATTTTGCGCGTCTTCAAAACTGTCACCCGCCCAATTCCTTTCACCTGGTCATGCTAGCAAAGATATTCCATAAATTATAATTGAAGTATCACGTACGAGATTCTCACCTGTTTTGTAACTCTCCGACCTATCCCCGACAAATGACAAACTCAACTGTACGACAGAAATAACAAGTCGGTTCCTTCCGTCAATTGTCTTATCAAGAAATACAACTCATTGCCCGCGCTGGAGAATAGTCGTCAACAATGGAAATAGCGGATATCAGATCCTTACCAGTTTGTGCAAATCTTTATTTGTAACTGGCGTCGAACAATGCTACAAGACAACGATGTCAGTTGAGGAGCAAATGACTCACAATGCTTTATGTTCCATATGGCCTTAACTGGATTGATTGTAACGTCAATCAGATGTCTGGCGAAAAAATGAAAGCACATACTCGTTTTTGAGTCTCGAGAGCTGACAAGTACAGCAACCCTTAGAGCCGCCCCGCCGCATCCACTACATTTTAATCGTGGCCCCTGAGGAGTGAGTGATCACACTACTGCTCCCCCTCGCATAGCACGACCACACCGCCGGACGCAGGTGTGATGTGATCCGCTCCTCAGGATAGTTGGGCAACACCAGTGCCCCCCCTCCTTCCAGGTGTGCAACAGCGCCTAAATAGGTATATATGTACTTGTCATTATCTATTGCTAAAAAGACAAAGTCAGTGTCAAGGATAGGCGTTGGACGTAATATGACAAACCCGCCCGGTGGCAATCCCCCTCTACCTCGCTCGGTCCTATAAGGCCGACGCGTCGACTAATAATGACGGTGAGATGGTCGCCTAGGTCATGAATATCGGTAAAATGGCGAGCAAGTGAAAGTGAAACGGTGACGCACATGGTGAAAGAGATAAGGGTGAGATGTGGCTGACAATGTCGGCGAGCAGAATTTATACGCGTCGTCAGTGCACGTGATAATCGTCTTTCCATTTCTGTACAGGCTGCTACCCTCAGAAAAAAGGCGGCTGACATTCTTTGATACAACTCGCCCTTGACAGAAGTTGGTATATCTTTAGAGTTGATTTGTCCATATTTCACACCTCTGCGAAGCTCCGGGACACAGGATTGATCAAAATCTACTTAATCGTTTGCACACCGTAAGTTTTGTTTACTGATTTAATTATCACTTGACGATTATGAACATAGTTTTTTTTATCAACGTCCTATATGAACGAGAATGTCCTTGTTGAATCAATTCCAAAGCATGGAAGCTCGGGAAATCGTAAAGTTTAACCGATTTATCAACCGACTTTGACAACGCCTCAGTTCCAAGTTGCTCCTACCGCTCGTCTGCTACGTATTTCAAGACGGCCCATGGCGTGACACTCTTGTCAAAATAGGCTATGATCCTCGAGCAAATTCTACTGCCCATTCGTATGTAGTGGTAGTCCTTGATTCAGGTCGTTGCTTCATGGACATATCAGTTGTATGTAGTGGTAGTCCTTGATTCAGGTCGTTGCTTCATGGACATATCAGTTCTCTATTTCCGTAACGCAATTCACCCGATAGCGAGGCCATCTGTTACCACGCGACATCAAGATCGGACTCAGAACGTGGCTAGGGCACGCGGACTTGAATATACTGCCGACAATGAAAACGAAAGAAGGTCAGGGGGGTCAGGTATAGTGCGCTGATAGTCGCCTTAGTCGATCTCACATCTTTGACAGGAAGAACCTGACAAAGGAGACAGCGGCAATTGTGCGACATTGAAGATCCGATGCTACAAGAAATGATAGAAGATTCGAACAGCTTGCAAGAAGAATGTGACGTGAGTAATCACTACCCAGATTATCAGTCTGTGATTCACAGTGAGGAAGGGGCGTGATGGTTGGTACAACGCACGCTTATGAGCGCATCAAGATGGTTCTTCGCCATAAATTCTTCTCGCTTCTCCAAGGACATGTGGCCACAGACGCAACCTGTTGGCTGCGGCTGACGGTTTGGTGAAGGTGGTTACTATTCGCAGTCAAAGACATGTTGGAATCCGAGGTGACAATCTTGTGACCTGGAAGAGTAGAACCTGTCCATAGGTGGACGACGAATGATTGGGACCGAATATGCAATGTATTAGTCATGTGCATGGTGTCTGATTATCAGGAACCCCCCGGCGTGACGCCTAGGAGCCCCAACAGAGAACTGAGGAGAGAAGAGGGAAGGAGGGAATGAACCCGAGAGAACTCGACTGAGGACTCTGGGTGCTGGATTGCACTCTTTATATACTACGACAGGTGGTCTGTGCACTACCCTAAGCCCTACTCTAAATATAGTATGGTATGAGTAAGACGACTGCGCATGTAGTAATAGTAATGAGTCATCAGCGCCGAGCTCCGGTATCTTATCTACGGTTTTATCTAAGCGCCAAGTGATAGGCACTTGCTTAGTCAGCATAGGTTTATATAATATGAAGAAAATAAATAATAAAAGTGAAATGACTTAGTGAAAAAGCCGAAGCTTTTCAGTCGGTCATGACAGTACCCCCTTTTTAGGATTTGACTTCCAGACAAATTTAAACTTTATCATCATCTTTCAGCGCATCGCGCTCTATCACAGATGACTCCTCTATTTCCTTGATAATGGGGGAGAGTGGGCGGGATGGTGGGGTGAGATCTTCAATCGTTTCAGCGCGAAGCGCTATATCATGCGATTGACATAGGCACATGTTACATTGACATGGCCCTTCCACGTCTCCTGGCTCCGTAAGGGTGTCTAAGCCCTTTCTACCCTTCCATTTTTGCCAGTTTTGTTCCCATTTTGCAGCTGGTGCCACTGCATTGACATCGATTTTGGACACCGTTTTGTCCGAGGATTGAGTGAAGTTTTCATAGGGTCTGAAGGTCAACCCGCTAAAGGTTGCTTTATCAAGCCTTCTGATAGCTCCGGGGTTTCTATCGTAAAAGGTTTTTATTTTTCTTTTTGCGTTTTGTAGGTTTTCTAATGGCTCCCAGGAGTTGTGTTCAGCCGTGTATCCTTTCCACTTAACCAAGTACTCCATCTTGTTCCTTTTTAATCGTACATCAATTATCTCCTCCACTTCATATTCTTTTTCACCGTCTATTTCTATTGGCGGTGGGGGTTGTGCCTTTTGCCCTCTCATTGGTCGTTTCCAAGGGCGAATTCGTGAGACATTTACCACGGGATGAATCTGCTGGGAGAAGGGTAGATCCAATTCTACTGCATTTGATGACACTATTTTCTTGATTGGGTATGGCCCAATCCATCTTTCCACCAATTTCCTAGTTGGTCGGCCTGTCAACCTTAAATCTTTTGTTGACAGCCATACTTTATCTCCAACTTTATACTCTGGTGCGTCAGATCGGTGTCTATCGGCATATAGTTTCATATCACCCTGTGATTTTAGCAAGGCTGCCTGAGTTTCCTCGTGGATTTCCTTCATTTTCTGGGCAAAATCCGATGCTGCCGGGTGACTTCCTTCTCTTCTGGGTTCAATTCCCATTCTGGGGTGTTTGCCATAATTGACAAAGAATGGCGTCTGCTTGGTTGATGCCTGGATTTTGTTATTGTAACTAAATTCAGCGATGGCTAACCATCCAGACCACGTTTCTTGTCTATGATCTACGAAAATCCTCAGGTACTGTTCTAAGTCCTGATTCATTCGTTCTGTTTGTCCATCCGTCTGTGGATGGAATGCTGTGGACAGATCTGTACTAATGCCCAACATTTGGTTTAGCTCTTTCATCATTTGTGCGGCGAACTGTGGACCGCGATCTGAGATTATAGATTCCGGAAGTCCATGAAGTTTCCAAACATGATCCCGGAATAGTGTGGCCAATCCCTGTGCCGATGTCTCTTCTGAGGTGGGGATGAAATGCGCCATTTTTGACATTCTATCACAAACTACTAGAATCACATTATGACCATGTGACTCTGGCAATTTTGTGATAAAGTCGGCGGAAATATGTGTCCAGGGCTTTGCTGGTGCTGAGTTTGGCATTAACTTTCCAGCAGGCGGCTCTGGGAAGTTCTTATTCCGCTGGCACTTGTCACATCCACTAACATATTTTTTAATAAACCTGGTGATTCCAGGCCACCAGTAGTTTCTTGTGACAAGTTCAATCGTCTTCCATTGTCCTCCATGTCCAGCAATGGGCGTGTCATGGTGTAGGCGGACTATCTCCATCCGCAGCTTCTCATCTTTTGGTACATAGACTTTTCCTTGCCAGAGGATAAGTCCTTGCTCCATTTCCCATTCTCGAGCATTTAGTGTTTTAACGCCGGCCTTTTTCATTGCCTCTACTGCCTTCACTACTGCTTCATCTCGTGCTTCAGAGTGTCGAATTTTGTTTAATAATTCTTTTTCTGAGCTATGAATGAATACATGACCGTGACATAGTGCGGCAATTTTGAAAAAGTCCGGTTTGAGGAGCGTGACATTTTTGTTATCGTCATCTACCCCCTTTTTATGGTCTGGCCTCCTGGACAGAGAATCGGCCTTTCCCATAGTAACACCTGCTTTGTGATGCAATACGAAATTAAATCGGCTGAGGTACAAAGCCCATCTGGCTTGCCTGCGATTCAACTTCTTTGCACTCATAAAGTACTCGAGATTTTTGTGATCAGTCCATATCTCGAACTGTTCACGCGCTCCCTCTAGATAATGACGCCATGTTTCCAGGCAGCGCATGATGCCTAGCATTTCCTTATCATGGACGTCATAATTGCGCTCAGTATCATTGAGCGACTTTGATAGGTAAGCCACCGGCCTCCATTTGTCATCGTTACAGAGCATGGATAAAACGCCACCCGTAGCGTAGTCCGATGCATCTGATTCCACCCTGAATTTTCCATTGGAATCCGGGGCAACTAGTAAAGGTTGCTCCATGAATATCTTTTTTAGGCTTTGGAAAGCCTTTTCTTGGACCTCCGTCCATTCCCATGTTTTTTCTTTTCTGACCAGATCGTGTAGTGGCCGTGCCATTTTGGCGAAGTCCTGTACAAAGCGCCTATAGTAATTGGCTAGACCTAGGAACCTTTGTACGTCTTTGACACAAGAGGGGGTGGGCCAGCTAATAATAGCTTCGACCTTCTTTGTATCCATTTGAATTCCCTTGGGTCCTAAAACGACGCCTAGGAATTCAACTTCTTCCACGCACCACACACATTTTTCTGGTTTTACATATAGATCATTTTCTTCCAGTCGTTGCAAGACTTGTTGTACGATTGCGTCATGCTCCTCTTTTGTTTTAGTAAAGATGAGTATGTCATCAATATACACAATGACTTTTCCTGCGTTGATCATATCGCGGAAAATATCATTCATCATTGCTTGGAAGGTGGCCGGCGAATTGGTTAGCCCAAAAAACATTACTACTGGTTCAAAAGAACCCTCGGGAGTAGTGAATGCTGCTTTCCATTCATCGCCTTCTTTGATCCGTACATTGTTGTAACCCCACCTAAGGTCTAGCTTAGTGAAGTATTTAGCAGTGCCTGCTCGATCTACGAGTTCCGATATCAAGGGTAATGGATAGTTATTTTTGACGGTCCATTCGTTCAGGTATCTGTAGTCCTGAACCATTCGCTTTTTTCCGTCCTTTTTGCTTACAAAGAAGACGGGTGACGTCTGTGGTGATTTGGAGGGTCGGATATACCCTTTTGTCAACTGATCATCCACAAAGTTCCGTACTTCTTGAAGCTCATCTGGGGATAGGGGGTAGACTTTCCCTTTCTGGGGTTGATAGCCTGGTTTGGTATCAATTGCGTGATCCCAAGGCTTTCTAGCCGGCATGCGTTCTGATGCTCCTTTCTCGAAGATTTTAAGGTATTGATGGTATTGTTCAGGTACCATCTCTCTAGCCGTGAGTTTTGCCAACTCTCGCACATGTCTCATTGATCCGGTTTTTGATCCGGCGGGTGATGGAAACACTGGCAAGAATGGGTATTTATCCCCATACTTGTATTGACCCGGGTGTTTCATTTGTTCCATGTACGTGAGATGCTTCTCACTTTCCTCTTTTTCTTCGAGCCAATGCGCGAAGTCTAATTCCTTTTCTTGTTCCCACAGATATTCCAGAACACGCCAGTGTTCCGCTGATCGGACCTTCTGCTCCCGCTTCTTAGTCCACTCCCTTTGCCTATGTCCACAGCTCCGTGGACAACGTGTCAATTTGACTTGGCCAGTCTCCCAATTGATTTCTGGATTATGCTTTCGTAACCATGTGGATCCAATGATTACGTTGGTTTTTCCCAGCTCGCATATTTCAAAGGTGGCTCGTTCCTTGTGCCCTTGATAAGATAAGAGGAGGTCAACCTCGTGGGTGATCATCCCTCCTTCATTGTTGGTTCCATCCACATTCCGGACTTGAATGGGACGCTCCAAGGGTATGAGTTTAAAGCCCATTTTTTTTGCGTATGCAGCATGCATGAACAGTCCTGTTGCTCCTGAATCGAGCAACGCGGTTTGTTGAGTTTGTTCATGTGTGTCCAACCTTTCCAACCCAATCTCCATTAAGATCTCGTCCTTTCGTCCTATTGATCTAACTAAAAATTCCTTTTCTCCTTTTTTCAACATTCTTTTTGGACAAGCAGTTTCAGCGCGGGGCGCTATATCACGCTGCTTTCCTTTTAAGTCCTTTCGTCCCTTTGTAGATACTTGTATTACTGTATTTGGTAACAAGGAATCAAGCACAGGTTTAGCCGCCCTGCCGCGCTCCTTGGGAGTGACACTTTCAGCGCCGTGCGCTATATCAAGGTGTTTCACCTGGGAGTTCGCCTCTTGCGGGGACGTCCCAGAAGTCCTTGAGACTTCCGAGATGGTCCTTGCATCAACCCGGTCAGCGCTAAGCGCTATATCAAGGGGTTGTGCACTATCTACCAATTTATCTAGTACACTGTATCTATTACGAGAGTCCAGTACGGGACCTACTGACTCTCTTCCTCTTTTAAATTTTCTTCTCCCTTCTTGAAGTACTCCTTCATTTCGTCAAACGTCATCGTGCGAATGTCAAGTCCTGATCTGCAGTTTCTGGATATGTGTCCGATCTTGCCGCATTTGTAACAGCGGAGTGGTGGTCTTTGGTTTTGATCGACGTCCATTGCGTTAGGGTCCGGCCGATTTGCCGTACTACTTGAACTCGCGGAGGCTCCAGCTCCCAATCGTCCCTGACTCGCTGATCCCGATCCGAATCTCCATCGGGGTTTTGGCTGGGCAGGGGCTACCGGCTTCGCCGTATCCGGGCCTTTGGATGCTCCTTCACTCCTATTGGCGGAGTTACTGGTCCGCGAGGAGTAGTACTTCTCCTCGGCTTTCGCCTGTCTCCATTGACGATCCAATCTAACTGCTTTCTGATACCATCCTTCTATAGTCTCAGGTACTTCATCGGCCTCCATTATCCTTTTACGGAGTCCGGTATTCAAGCTGCGTTTAAACTCTTCGATAAGAGCTCTTCCCAGGTATCCGGTGCCTCGCGATACCTTTTTAAATTTTTGTACGTGTTCCTCGCACATACTGGACCCTTGCGTCATGGTCCGCATCTCCGAGATTTTTGATGACTGCTCGTCCGTATCACCAAAGTCCCTTCGGATCTGCCTGAACAGTTGTTCCGCCGTTTGCGGAATTCCTTCTTCATCGTTGGCCATCTGTTCCAACAGATTGTCCTTCCAATCTGCGGCAAAGCCTTCCGTCATGTACGATATGATCAATAAGATCCGTTCTTCCTCATCGGATTCCGGCATCTTTAATTGAATGTATAACCTGCATGCGTTTATGAAATTTGTCACTTCGGACATCTTTCCGGAGAAGACCGGAGGTTTGGCTACATCTATTCTAGATGTTCCGCCGTTACCGGTCCCGGGAATATTGAATACCGTCCCTGGCGGTATATTGACAATGTTGGCGGGGGGAGGAGGGTGTTCTGCTGCGGCCGCGGCGGCCTGTGCAGCGTTTGCTTGCAGCTGTGTCAGCTGGTTCTGGAGGGCTTGGATGGTCGCGGCTTGCGCGTTAAGGAGGTTTAGCAGTTCTGCTGATGTCATTTCTTGGGGTGCCGCCATACTGTGATAGTTTGGCGGTGGCGATGTAGGTGATGGTGTAAGCGGGGGTGGTGGTGATGAAAACGGTGGTGCGGGTTCTCCGATGAAATCAGCGTCGGAGTTGAATAATAGGTTAGGATTGAGTGTTGCTGGATTAGGTACTAGTATGGGAAACGGTGCTGCTTCCCACTGATGTGGTTCCTCTGTGATAGAGTTTGTGGAATGTGATGATGATGATGATGAAGTAGATTCTCCTTCAGAGGAACTAAAACCCGCGTCGTTTGGATCAAGATCGCCTGTGACAGCGTCCCAAAAAGTATCGTTATTTGTGTCTCCTATTTTGTACTTGTACGTAAGTGAGGGAGGTCTTGGCCTGTCACTTGCTTGGGAACGTATGTACGAAACGTGCACTCAGGGTCTGCAACCACCCCTGCAGTGCTACAATTTACGATACTGACTACTGGTTTTTATTTTAATTGAAAGGGTCTATCTAAACTGGGTCCAAACGGTTGTCCAGTTACCACTACACCGTACGGGTGCGGGTCTTTCTCAGAGGCGCGTGACCAAGCGGCGGCTACCTCCAAGGAGTACGAGAAAAAGGTAAAATACGTAAACTAAGTGTATAGCCTTCAGAGGCCTAGACCAGGGCAATTTAACGCGCTAGGGGGCTGGTGAGGCTGGTCCCTAGATACGTATCACGTATCGTGTGATAAGTCCGGCACTGGTATCCTGTGCACAGGTAACCCTATCGACCGGGTTAGGTCCTTCGGTTTGCGTCGACCGGGAACGTAATGCAAAGCTAGTTTAGGGCTGCGATGCAGAGCCACAGGTGCGCAGTTTTGAATGGTGTCTGGCAACCGGTACCGCAATTTTATAGTCGGCGTACGACTGTATCAATCCCCCAGTTCTCGTCCACTTAACCCTGTGGTCCGGGTATAACAAGCGTTGGGGCTGCTAGAGAAGTAGTCGAGTTCTACTATCAGGAACCCCCCGGCGTGACACCTAGGAGCCCCAACAGAGAACTGAGGAGAGAAGAGGGAAGGAGGGAATGAACCCGAGAGAACTCGACTGAGGACTCTGGGTGCTGGATTGCACTCTTTATATACTACGACAGGTGGTCTGTGCACTACCCTAAGCCCTACTCTAAATATAGTATGGTATGAGTAAGACGACTGCGCATGTAGTAATAGTAATGAGTCATCAGCGCCGAGCTCCGGTATCTTATCTACGGTTTTATCTAAGCGCCAAGTGATAGGCGCTTGCTTAGTCAGCATAGGTTTATATAATATGAAGAAAATAAATAATAAAAGTGAAATGACTTAGTGAAAAAGCCGAAGCTTTTCAGTCGGTCATGACACTGATATGAAAATATATTCTATTGGAATTGTTGAATGTTTTATTTCCTCTTTAGGTAGTTTCATCTCCTTAATAGGTAGTTACATTTCACTTCTCTATTAATATCTTTGTTTATTGTAGATAGTTTAGCCACACATAGAGCATGTATATAAGACTGGCTATATCTCAATAAACAGTTAGTTGCTTTTTCTTGCCTTCCAGCATGTAAGTGAGCACTGCTCCTTGTCATGACTGACTGAAAAGCTTCGCGTTTTTCACTAAGTCTTTTCCCTTTTATTATTTATTTTCTTCATATTATATAAACATATGCTGACTAAGCAAGTGCCTATCATTTGGCACTTAGATAAATGTAGTAGATAAGATACCAGACTATGGCATGGATGACTCATTACTATTACTACATGTGCAGTCATCTTACTCATACCAGTACTATATTTAGAGTAGGGCTTAGGGTAGTGCATGGACCACCTGTCATAGTATATAAGGAGTGCAATTCAGCACCCAGAGTCCTCAGTTGAGTTCTCTCAGGTTTCTCCCCTCTCTCCTCTCCTCCTGTCAGTTCACTGTTGGGGCTCTTAGGTGTCACGCCAAGGGGTTCCTGATAGTAGAACTTGACTACTTCTCTAACAGCCCCACAGTTGCTATAGCCAGACCACAGGCTTAAGTGGATGAGTACAGGGGGATTCACACCATCGTACACTGATGTTAAAATTGCAGTATCGGTTGCCAGACACCATTAAAAACTGTGCACCAGTGGCCCTGCCTCATGGCCCTTGACTAACTTGGCATTATGTTCCCAGTCTATGCAAACCAAAGTACCTAACCCAGTAGATAGGGTCACCTGTGCACAGGAAACCAGTGCCAGATTTGTCACATGATATGTGACACATATCTAGGGACCAGCCTCACCAGCCCCCTAGCACGTTAAATTGCCCTTGTCTAGGCCCTTGAAGGCTATACACATAAATACATATATACCTTTTCTTGTACCCCTTGGAGATAGCTGGCACTTGCCCATGTGTCTCTGAGAAAGGCCCACACCCGTATGGTGTAGCAGCATCTGGACAACCATCTGGACCCAGATTAGTTAGACCTTTCAATTAAAATAAATCCAGTAGTCAGTATAGTAAATTGTAGCACTGCAGGGGTGGTTGTAGACCCTGAGTGCATGTTTTGTACATACGTTCCCAAGCAAGTGACAGGTCAAGACCTCCCTCACTTATGTACAAGTACAAAATAGGAGATACAAATAACAATACTTTTTGGGATGCTGTCACAGGTGATCTTGATCCAAACAACGTGGGATTTAGTTCATCAGAAGGGGAATCTACTTCATCATCTTCATCACAATCAACAAACTCTATCACAGAGGAACAACATCAGTGGGAACCAGCACTGTTTCCCATCCTACTACCTAATCCAGCAACCCTAAAACTCAAACCTACTATTCAACTCCAATGCCAATTTCATTGGAGAACCTGCACCACCATTTTCATCACCTCCCCCCCTGCTTACACCATCACCTACATTTCCACCACCCCAAGAAATGACGTCAGCAGAATTGCTGAATCTCCTCAATGCACAAGCTGCAACCATCCAAGCTTTACAAAACCAGCTGACACAGCTACAAACCAATGCCGCACAAGCTGCTGTGGCAGCAGCAGCACCCCCACCAACATAGTCAACATACCGCCAGGGATGGTATTCAATATTCCCAGGACCAGAAACAGCAGATCATCTAGGATAGATGTAGCCAAACCTCTGGTCTTTTCCAGAAAGATGTCAGAAGTGACAAATTTCATCAATGCTTGCTGACTCTATATTCAATTAAAGATGCCAGAATTCGACGAGGAAGAACAGATCTTATTGATCATCTCATACATGACAGAAGGCTTTGCTGCAGATTGGAAGGACAATCTGTTGGAGCAGATGGCCAATGATGAAGAAGGAATTCCGCAAATGGCAAAACAGTTGTTCAGACAGATCAGAAGGGATTTTTGAGCAGTCATCAAAGATCTCGGAGATGCAGACCATGACACAGGGGTCCAGTACATGTGAAGAGCATGTGCAAAAATTTAAAAAGGTATCACGAGGCACTGGAAACCTGGGAAGGGCTCTTATCAAAGAGTTCAAATGAAGTTTGAATACCGGACTCCGAAAAAGAATAATGGAGGCCGACAAGGTACCTGAGACCATTGAAGGATAGTATCAGAAGGCAGTAAAGTTAGATTGCCAATGGAGACAGGCAAAAGCCGAGGAGAAGTATTACTCCTTGTGAACCAGTAACTCCGCCAATAGGAGTGAAGGAGCATCCAAAGGCCCAGATACAGCAAAGCCAGTAGCCCCTGGCCAGCCCAAACCCTGATGGAGATTTGGATTGGGATCAGTGAGTCAGGCAGGGATGATTGGGAGCTGGAGCCTCCATGAGTTCAAGTAATATGGCAAATTGGCCAGACCCTAACGCAATGGATGTTGATCAGAACCAAAGACCACCAATCAGATGTTACAAATGCAGCAAGATCGGACACATCTCTAGAAACTGCAGATCAGGACTTGATATTCACACCATGACATTTGATGAAATGAAGGAGTACTTCAAAAAAGGAGAAGAAAATTTAAAAGAGGAAGAGAGTCAGTAGGTCCCATACTGGACTCTTGAAATAGATACACTGTATTAGATACTTTGGTAGATAGTGCACAGTCCCTTGATATAGTGCACAGCGCTGAAAGGATTGATGCAAGGACAATCTCGGAGGTCTCAAGGACTTCTGACATTCCCACAAGAGGCGAACTCCCAGGTGAAACACTGTGATATAGCACACAGCACTGAAAGTGTCACTCCCAAGGAGTGCAGCAGGGTGGCAAAACCTGTGCTTAATTCCTCGTTACCAAATACAGTAGTACAAGTATCTACAAAGGGACAAAAGGACTTAAAAGGAAAGTGGCGTGATATAGCACTTGGTGCTGAAACTGCTTGTCCAAAAAGAGTGTTGAAAAAAGGAGAAAATGAGTTTGTAATTAGATCAATAGGGCAGAAAGACAAGATCTTGATGGAAATCAGGTTGGAAAGGTTGGATACACATGAACAAACTCAACAAACCATGTTGCTTGATTTGGGAGTGACAGGATTGTTCATGCATGCTGCATACACAAAAGAAATGGGCTTTAAGCTTATATCCTTAGAATGTCCTATTCAAGTTTGGAATGTGGATGGAACCAATAATGAAGGAGGAATGATCACCCATGAGGTTGATCTCCTTTTATCTTATCAAGGGCATAAGGAGTGAGCTACCTTTGAAATATGCAAGCTAGGAAAGACCAACATAATCATTGGATCAACATGGTTATGAAAACATAACCCTGAAATCAACTGGGAGATGGGTCAAGTCAAATTGACTCGTTGCCCACAGAGTTGCAGGCATAGACAGAGAGAATGGACCAAGAGGCGGGATCAGAAGGTCTGATCAGCAGAACACTGGCATGTTTTAGAGTATCTGTGGGAACAGGAGAAAGAGCTAGACTTCGTGCATTGGCTTGAAGAAAAAGAGGAAAGTGAGAAACACCTTATGTACATGGAGCAGATGAAACACCCAGGCCAGTACAAATATGGGGATAAATACCCATTCCTGCCAGTATTCCCATCTGCATCTGCCAGTCAAAAAGCTGGATCAATAACACATGTACGAGAACTGGCAAAACTCACAGCCAAGGAAATGGTACCTAAACAATGCCATCACTACCTCAAAATCTTTGAGAAAGGAGCATCAGAGCGCATGCCAGCTAGGAAGCTGTGGGATCATGCAATCGATACCAAACCAGGCTACCAGCCCAGAAAAGGAAAAGTCTATCCCTTATCCCCAGATGAGCTACAGGAAGTACAGAACTTTGTGGATGATCAGTTGGCAAAAGGGTACATCTGACCCTCTAAATCACCACAAACATCACCTGTCTTCTTTGTAAGCAAAAAAGATGGGAAGAAGTGAATGGTACAGGATTACTGCTATCTAAATGAGTGGACAGTTAAAAATAACTACCCACTACCATTAATATCTGAGCTTGTAGATCAAGCAGGAAGTGCCAAATACTTCACTAAGCTAGATCTTAGATGGGGTTATAACAACGTACGAATCAAAGAAGGTGATGAATGGAAAGCTGCATTCACTACCCCTGAAGGTTCTTTCAAGCCGGTAGTAATGTTCTTTGGGCTGACCAACTTGCTGGCCACCTTCCAAGCAATGATGAATGACATTTTCCGCAACATGATCAATGCAGGAAAAGTCATTGTTTACATTGATGACATACTCATCTTTACCAAAACAAAAGAGGAGCATGACACAATTGTACAACAAGTCTTGCAACAGTTGGAGGAAAATGATTTGTACGTCAAACCGGAAAAGTGTGTCTGGTGTGTAGAAGAAGTAGAATTCCTAGGGGTTGTCCTCGGACCCAAAGGAATTCAGATGGACACAAAAAAGGTAGAAGCCATTATCAACTGGCCTACACCCGTGTGTGTCAAAGATGTACAAAGATTCTTAGGCCTTGCCAATTACTGCAGGTGCTTTGTACAAGACTTCACCAAAATCGCACAGCCTTTGCATGATCTGGTTGAAAAAGACAAAACATGGGAATGGACAGAAGTACAAAATAAGGCTTTTCAAAGTCTAAAAAAGATATTTACAGAACAACCCCTGTTGGTTGCTCTGGATTCAGATAGGAAGTTCAGGGTGGAATCAGACACATCAGATTATGCTACTGGTGGCGTATTATCTATGCTCTGTAAGGATGATAAATGGAGGCCTGTGGCCTATCTATCAAAGTTGCTCAATGATACAGAGCACAATTATGATGTCCATGACAAGGAAATGCTAGGCATTATGTGTTGTCTGGAAACATGGTGTCATTATTTAGAGGGAGCACATGAACAGTTCAAAATTTGGACTGATCACAAGAATCTCGAGTACTTTATGAGTGCAAAGAAGTTAAATCACAGACAGGCCAGGTGGGCCTTGTACCTGAGCTGGTTTAATTTTGTCCTGCACCATAAAGTGGGTATTACAATGGGAAAGGCCGATTCTCTGTCCAGGAGGCCAGACCATAAAAAGGGGGTGGATGATGACAACAAGGATGTCATGCACTATGGCATGGGCATGTATTCATTCATAGCTCAGAAAAAGAGCTATTAAACAAAATATGACACTCTGAGGCATGTGATGAAGCAGTAGTAAAAGGAGTAGAAGCAATAAAAAAAGCTGGTGTTAAAACACTAAATGCTTGAGAATGGGAAATGGAACAGGGACTTATCCTCTGGCAAGGGAAAGTCTATGTACCAAAAGACAAAAAATTGCAGATGGAGATAGTCCACTTACATCATGACACACCCATTGCTGGACATGGAGGACAGTGGAAGACAATTGAACTCGTCACAAGGAACTACTGGTGGCCTGGAATCACCAGATCCATTAAAAAATATGTTAGTGGATGTGACAAATGCCAGCGAAATAAGAATTTCCCCAAGCCACCAGCTGGGAAGCTAATGCCAAATTTGGCACCAGTGCAGCCTTGGACACACATTTTGGCGGACTTCATTACAAAATTACTGGAGTCACATGGTCATAACATGATTCTAGTAGTATGTGACAGAATGTCTAAAATGGCACACTTTATCCCCACATCTGAAGAAACCTCGGCTCAAGGGTTGGCCACACTATTCAGGGACCATGTATGGAAACTTCATGGACTCCCTGAATCCATAATCTCAGATTGCAGTCTGCAGTTTGCTGCACAAATGATGAAGGAGCTGAATCAAATGTTGGGCATCAGTACAGACTTGTCCACAGCATTCCATCCACAGTTGGATGGACAAACCGAACAAATGAACCAGGACTTGGAACAGTACCTGAGAATCTTCATAGACCATAGACAAGAAACGTGGTCTGGATGGTTAGCTATTGCCAAGTTTAGTTACAACAACAAAATTCAGGCTTCTACCAAACAGATGCCATTCTTCATCGACTATGGCAAACACCCCAGGATGGGAATTGAACCTAGAAGGGAAGGTAGTCACCCGGCAGCAGCTGAGTTTGCCCAAAAAATGAAAGAAATTCACGAGGAAACTCAAGCTGCTCTGTTAAATATGCAGACAGACACCGATCTGATGCACCAGAATATAAAGTCGGAGATAAAGTCTGGTTGTCAACAAAAGATTTAAGGTTGACAGGATGGCCAACTAAAAAACTGGTGGAAAGATGGATTGGACCATATCCAATCAAGAAGATAGTGTCATCAAATGCAGTAGAGCTGGATCTACCCTTCACCCAACAAATCCATCCTGTAGTAAGCATATCACAAATCTGCCCTTGGAAATGACCAATGAAAAGGCAAAAGGCACAACCCCCACCACCAATTGAAATAGATGGTGAAAAGGAGTATGAGGTAGAGGAGGTAATCAATGTAAGACTAAAAAGGAACAAAATGGAGTACTTGGTTAGGTGGAAAGGATACACTGCCGAGCACAATTCATGGGAACCTTTGGACAATCTACAAAATGCAAAAAAGAAAATAAAAAACTTTTATGATAGAAACCCCAGAGCTATCAGAAGGCTTGACAAAGCAACCTTTGATGGATTGACTTTCAGACCCTATGAAAACTTCACACAATCCTTGGACAAAATAGTGTCCAAAATTGATATTAACACAGTAGCACAGCTGCAAAGTGGGAACAAAATTGGCAGAAATGGAAAGGGAAAAAGGGTCTAGACACCCTTACCAAACCAGGAGATGCAGAAGGGCCATGTCAATGCAACATGTGCCTATGTCAATTGCATGATATAGTGCCTCACACTGAAACGATTGAAGACCTCACTCCACCTTCCTGCCCACTCTCCCCCATTATTGAAGAATTAAAGGAGCCATCCATGATAGAGTGTAATATGCTGAAGGATGATGAGGAAGTTTAAATTTGTCTGGAAGCCAAATCTTTAAAAGGGGGTACTGTCATGACTGACTGAAAAGCTTCATGTTTTTCACTAAGTCTTTTCCCTTTTATTATTTATTTTCTTCATATTATATAAACATATGCTGACTAAGCAAGTGCCTATCATTTGGCACTTAGATAAACATAGTAGATAAGATACCGGACTATGGCATGGATGACTCATTACTATTACTACATGCACAGTTGTCTTACTCATACCAGTACTATATTTAGAGTAGGGCTTAGGGTAGTGCATGGACCACCTGTCATAGTATATAAGGAGTGCAATTCAGCACCCAGAGTCCTCAGTTGAGTTCTCTCAGGTTTCTCCCCTCTCTCCTCTCCTCCTGTCAGTTCACTGTTGGGGCTCTTAGGCGTCATGCCGAGGGGTTCCTGATACTCCTCTAGGAGTCCCTGGTCATGGCCTGCAGCTTAGAGTATGGCCTGGCCACTTCCACTTGTCAAAGCAGAGCATGACAGGGGTGCAGTAGAATGGGTAGAGCTGGTGAGTAAATACTCGCTTGTAGCTGTAGTTTAATCACTTAGGTCCACTTGTGGTGATCACCTAGTAGTGCAGAGAACTGAACTATTGATTGATGACTACATACACAGGTATATATACTGTCTATCTACTTTGTATGAGGTCAGCAATATTAGTATTGCTGACTGATGATTTATATTGTGCTTGGTAATGCACAGTTATTGCACAGTTGTGCACATGGTGCACTTATTGTCTGAGTATGACATGTGTCAAACTCTATAATATCTGTCAAAGATACTTCTGTCCCATCACTTTATTATCTACAAGGGGAATGGACTTATTCTGTGACAGATAAGATAAGATCAGTTGAGATCAGAATGATCTGAAATGTTATCATGATCTTTTCAGATCATTTCAACACTCCCCCTCATTGAGGATTTTAATGCTGATTTTATTTCTTGACTCTTTAAACTTTTGCCAAGTTAAGTTTTTAGTTAAGATATAGTCAGTGACCTATGAGAAGGAAACTATCTAGAGTCTTAAGGACTCCTACCTACAGAGCACACACCTCATATACCTGAGCTGTTGGTCTGTGTGCACAGACTGCTGCTAAGGCTGTACACATGCAGCTACAACACCTAGGCCCTCCTCCCAGACCTGTCTGGATCCATCCAGACTCCCAGTCTGTTCCTGCAAACACTGTTTCACCCAATATCTCCTAATGGCCTTGATCGTATAGCCACCCTGGGTTATGTAATCCTCCTGCCATACCTGGATAGGGGTTCCTTGCCATATGCTCATGTCTTGTTATGCACCTGTAGCCCTCTGAATAAAATAGAGAAAAAATGTAGAAAATGTTCATGTTGTAACATGACCTCCTCCTTAAGACTTCACATCCTAGGAAGTCATTCTTTGGTCTGCCTAGGGGAATCAAGCATGGGTTTAACTGGCCCACTGTGCTCAAGGTCTCTTGAGAAGCCCCTTCTGTGTTGGATTCAGCGTAAATCAGTTTGTGGTCACCTTTCCTCTGTTGCCAATTCTGTTTCAATTTCTCAAGGTAGTCACACTCGAATTTGCCATCTTCCCAACCAAACAACTGCTTGGGAGCCTTTGTATCCATATAATTGTGCCAGTTTTTAAACTGTAAGTCTGCCATTGCCAGTCATTGAGGCACACTCAGATTCTGCCTGTGGAATTTTTGAACCTCCTTTTTAGCATTAGTGAGATTCTCCACTGGTTCCCATGTAGATTCTTCTACTGAGTAATTTTTCCATTTCACCAGGTATTTCAGTCTGCTGCCATTCTGTCCACTAACTTGGCTGTCTATGACTTCTTTGACTTCATACTCATTGTCCTCTGATTCCTCAACCATCTGCACCTCTTTGCATTTAGCAGCTTTTTCAATTTGGTTGGGGAATTCTGGAGCATGGTAAGGTTTCAGAATTAAAGATGTTATAGATCTTCCAAGCAGTGGTTATTTTTAACTGGTATGCTGACTTGCCAACTTTTTCAACCACTTCCAAGGGACCCACAAATGTTATGGTTGATGTCCACAACATCATTCAGCATCCAAGTCTACAGCAGCAAAGAGAGTCTTGGTCTGTTCCCAACTACTGGACAAGGGTTCTAGGCACTAAGTCTGATGATGATGAAGGCTTAGAATGAGAGTGAGGAGAGCAGTTGAGGCAATGAGCAAAAGAGAGTGTTCAAGTTGTAGATATGATTCAACTAAGTTGGAACTAAAGAACTATGGTACATGAGAGGGGTTTATATATGTTTGGAGAACAATAGAAACTAAAGGAGAAAGTGCATAGCTATCTAAGAAAGGAAAAGTGAAGGTAGCTACTGAAGGAGATAATGTCCAAGTGTAACTATGGGTTTGTAACAAGTAAATGTAGTCTGTTAACAAAGGGAAAAGAGAATTGTAACATTACCCCCTTTGTATGCAAGAAGTCACCAACTTCTACCAGCCAGAAGTTGTCCAGCCATGATCAGTCCTAGATTCTGCCCAATGCACAAGCAATGTTCCACCATAATGAAACCCAGGCATTCATGGAAGCAAAGTTTACTGCACCTGATGATTTCAAATTTATACACCAGGAGGCTCAAAAGCTTAAGGGTGTTGACAAACAAAGAAAAATTGAGATTATTCAGTATGCACAGGAAAAAATAGTTAGGAAGCAGAAAGTAGCACAAGAACAGCAAGAAAAAGTTGCAAAAAATGCTGCTAAGATTGCAAGTATCACACTCCTTCTAGATAGAAATGAAGTTGTAAAACTTGCTGGAGAAAATCTCAGGGATCACTTTAGTGCTTTCAAGGCAGCAGGTGCCCCAAACATGAAGGATTTGACCAAAAGAAGCAAGGTTGCAGAACTAAGGAAGGCATTACAGGATGCTGTTGATATGTATCATGGTGAATGGAACCCATGTAAAGGTCAGGAGGAAGTAAAAAAAGATGGGGAAGAGATATTTGACTTTATGGGAACTGGGGAGGATGAATGGGAAGATTTACCTGCCATGTGACACAGTAATGTCATCATAACAGGCTCCTCAGCTCATATCTTTGTACTAGACAACATATATGTACTCTATATACCTTATACTAGTTGTATAGTACCATGTGGAACCTTAAGTGATGTAGTAGGGATCATGCTTCTCAAGTGGGTCAAGATTTGTGACACATTTACATTTGGTCACATGTGTGACGTTACGCACCTACGTGCCCCCAGTCACATGACCAAACTGCGGTATAACACACTTTCAACGCAACCATACATCCAATAAGTTGAGTATGTCATCACAGGGTCATAAACGCAAAAGGAGTATCGAAGAGACCCCCGTCAATCTGAGCAAAATGCGGATGGCGGTTAAAGCTTTTGAATCGCTAAGGGAAGAGTTAGAAGGTATTGTAGAATTAGAAAGTGCACTGCATGGGGTAAAGGAGCATCTTGATGTTCTTGGGGATATCCTTACCAACGCAAAAAAGCCAGTACGTGTTTGGTTTGTGGATACGGCCGATTTTATAAGTATGATTCCCACTAGAAATTTAGCTTCTCCACCGTCACTGCACGGGATCTCCTGGATCTCGGCATATCCCGTGCTAAGCTATCCTTTGATAACCATGCGGTGGCTGACCGCCTCGCAAAGAGGATGGAAGATGATACATTTAGAACAGCATGTGATACCGTGTCACAAGAGATGAACGATATCTACGAGCACGTCAATATGCAGGTGGGTTGGGCTACCTTAGTCACCTTTACCCCGGTAGTCTGCTAATGTACTCTGCTGCACAGTATGAAGCAGGTGCTCGAATGATTCTTGACGCCGTTCTCAAGGGCCTGTGGAAGCTTTCTGGTCACCGTCAGACTCCGAATAATGAAATAGTGTCTGTCCTACCTGAATTCAGGTTCCCGAAGGACGGGGTACGAGTTGTTAACCAATCTACCGGGCGTGAAATATGGTTGACAGGGAGTACGGACTATTGTATTACGCGCTACCTGGACATCAAACAAAACAAAGGTCCAGTATTTCCATGTTCAACGTTCAATGATCAATGTAAAAATTTTACGTTCACTTTCAAATAGAATTTATGCTTGCGTTGTCTTCTTCCGCTATTGAAGAAGAAATGAGATTTACCCTCAATGCGGCAAGAGAGCAGATGTTCCTAATGGAGGCGAAGCGTGTTGATGGGCAGCGTCTGTCGGATAACATTCCGGAAGCTATTAGTCAGGCCGTGGCTCTAAGTCAGTTTCTCAAGTATGTTTTGCCATTTATACTATGTCCCCACCTTTACAAGATCATGTTAGTCTCGAGGAAATGCGGTTTATTTTGGCAGATGGCATATCGTGGATGTTTTTCATTCTCCGCGGATCAGTCTGCTACCGATCAGCTGCGATGGATGTGCCAAAGAATGCCATAGAGCACACATTACCTCGAGTTTTATTATTAATGAGCGAATGGGTGAGTTTTCTTTAGATCAGTCAACAGTTTACTCAACTACTCCCCATAGTTGCATCCGTCTATGGATATGCTGTATGAATTAGAGAATTAGACTGCAATACCTTTGAAATACTCAGGAGTTGTAATTGGAGAATTAATTGTCTTTCAGTTCACATACTGTGGTATTGCTTACTCTATGACTTTGCCAGCCTCATAGTGTTTTGCATATATATATAAACCTGCAATGGTTACTCTTTTGTATGGCCTTCCTTTTTGGTATCATCAGTGGGGTAAGGGTGTGCATGCCTGTCTCATGCCCCTTTGCCATGCCCAATGCCTTGCTCTGGTTTGGGCTAGTAGTGCTTTCTCCATGACCCCATTGGTGTTACAAACAGACTTATTTTCTATTGTTTTTCTATATTTTTCCTTATTTTATCAAGAGAGTTACAGGCATATTTCTATACATGAACATACAATGGTTTACCCCTATCCAGGTATGGCAGGAGGATTACATCAGCTAGGTTGTGGCTACAAGGGGATAGGGGGCAGCACAGCATTCATGGGAAGATGTCCAGAGCCCAGATGGGTCTGGGATGTTCCAGATAGGAGTCTAGGTCTTGTTGCTGTGCATGCATAGCCTTGGAGGCTGCACAAGTCTGTGCACACAGACCAGTGACTCAGGTATATAAAGAGTGCATCTGTAGGTAGGAGTCCTTAAGACTCTAGATAGTTTCCTCTCAACAGGCTACTACTCTACTGTGTCAATACAGTTTCTTTACTCTCTTACTTGTCTCAATGAGGCTTGTGGTTGTGTGGGATTAGTCCTAACATAATCTAGAGTCTTTCAACCACACCCTTTGTCATCTATATTGAAGTCCAGTTAGCTGGGGTTGCCTTCTCATCAAAACCCTAAATGAACCAAGGGCTCCTTCATTGACATCATTTGTGGTTGTGTAACGTTGTAGTGTTTCTATACTTATTTCTCGCGGTGCGCCATACACTGAACCAAATCTTTATTGGTGTGTAGCGCTAGTGCAAAAGAAAAAGTAAAACTAATTACATAATCATTTGACGTGCGACTAAAGGTCTGCACGTCCAAACATTGCTATATATATATATGTACGAAACGATGCATATAAATACACATTGTCAAGAAACAAGAAATCAAAACCGAGGGCGAGGCTCTCCCTAGGATGAAGTAGAGCCCTTACACCCTCCCCAGCAAGATTGTACCAAATGTGCAATCTGAAATAAAGATAAGGAAAGGTGTAGCTCTCCTTAGGAAAATGACGAGGTGATGGCCTCAAGGTTCAGGCTGGACCCATGGGTGATCCTTCGACATCCATGTCGTGATGCAGCGGCTCCTCGTAGTTCAGGAACTGTTCGATGTCCGCTGCATCCAGGTTGTCTGGAGCGTTCCCTGCCGGGGGTCCCTCATCATGTGGGAGGACCGGGGGTTTGGTCCTCGAATCAATTTTCAAGCCTTTTTCAAGGTGTTCAAAGAGAGGTTTCCCTCTCTTCCCCTTGGCCTTCTTCCTTTGAGATAAAGAGGGTCTTGAGACCCTTGGCACCGGGTAAACCCTGCTCCAGGTGGGTTCTGGTGGCGGTTCCATGCTCGCCAGATGATTTCTTGCGAAATCTCTGAACAGGGAATCGCAGTCCCTGGATGTTAGTCCGCACTTGTGAAAGTGCGTAACTACGTCGTCGAGCGTGTATTCACCCAAGTGGACTAGCCGGTACAGGGCGTACGCAACTAAACATCCTTCATCCTCCACGAGCCTTAGTCGAGCCAGAGTGCTCTTAAATAGGCCCAGTTTCTCAAAGAGATGGCAGGACAACCACCAGAACCAGGCGGCAGTGCCTTCGCTCGGATGGGGTTCCGTCATCTTGAGGAACATCCACACCGTAACGTCTAGGACGTTGTAGCGGCCGTCTGTTCCTCGCCGGATTGAGGTAGGGAGCTCGCCCTTCCTAGCGAGCTCTTCAACGTCAGGCTCCCTCGATAAGTCGCTGAGGGGAAGGAATCCCGATGCTGTAGCGTCTCTCACCGCCCAACGTTGAGTGGTGGATCTTTGATTGAGAGGCACCTTAGATGCCTCTCTCACCATCTGCATGGGCTTCCCATTCTCCCAGTACCACTTACCAGCGGCTGGTTGTTTTGCCCACAGATGAGCGGCGTCCTTGTCCCAATAGGTTTTCATGTCCATGTGGACGTGTCCGAATTTACTCAACTTGTAAAGTTCGCTGACTTTATTGAGCCTAAAGGACGCTGGGTCCCCTAGAGGAGAATTTTGACAACCCGGGGGGAACTGCCCGGTCTTCGTTCTCCTGGAACCTGTGGGAGGCTCGTATCTCTTTGATTGAGACGAGGCTCCCTCAATTCTTGAGACGAGGGGAGCTTCATCTACTATCATTCTAGAGGAGGAAGAAGGATCTTCTCCCTCGACTCTGTGAAGTTGTCAGGTGTGCTCGCGCCTGGATTCATCAAGTGCCGTTTCGAGCTCCTCCTCATCACCCAACAGGGGAGGAGCCGTTGCATTGACTTCGCATTCGCTGTCAAAGTCCGAATCCATCTCCTTTTGTCGAAAGGGAGGGGGCAGACAAGGACGGAAGAGTCGGAGGAGGAACGCGTAGACGGTCCTCCTCGGCCGGAACAAAAGGTGTGGGAGATTTTTGGCAGCGTGGGGCTATGGGGCGGCAATCTCTGGGGGGAGAGCTTTGGCGTTTCCGCTTTCCCCAATGTTCGCCCTGGCGAGCCTCTTCCCCGCTGGCATGGGCCAACCTAGAGGAGTTTTCACTCCTCAGCTTTTGTGATAATTCTTCGACTCTCTTTTCGAGAGTCTCTTTTTCCTTTGAGAGTCTTGCGACTCTCTGATAGTACTCGTCGAGCTCGTCCTCGAGCTCTCGGAGTCCTCTCTCACCCCTCTTTAGACCATCATTGTAGGCCCGGTCTAGTTCCTTTTTTATTTGCAGGACCTCCTCCCAGTGCCTGCGTTGTTTTTCAATGAAGAGGGCTAGAGCGCCCCCTTGTGTATTTTCCAGGACGTGCCTAGAAAAACGAGCACATTCCCCGCACTGTTTCGGGTGCAAGGGAAGGTGGATGACCGGGTGGATGTCCCAGTCCAGAACTAAATTTGAAAGGATGTCAGTGGCATCCATGGTTTCTTGAGGAGACGGTGGTCTCCTCGGTTGTCGTGAGCCTGGTTGGCTCGGTTCTCCTATGCGAGGAGAGTGGTCACGCTCATCACGCTGTTCCTCTCTCCTTGGGTGTTCATAGTGACTGTGGCGGTCTGCGGACATGTCGTTTGGATGAATTATTGTGTGGGAATTTTTCTTGTGTTTTGTTTTGGAGTTGAAAACAATTCCCAGGGCACCTGGTTGGCCAATCAGCCGTTTCACTGCCACCGTCGCGTTTTCACTCGTGACGTAAATCTGAGGGCGTTTCCACACCCTCAAGCTCTAGGTATTGATCTAGAGCTTCAAGTTCTTCCACGACTTCCAGAGGTTCCCAAGTGGAATCTCCAAGTTCCCATCGCACCTTGAAAAGGAGTTTAGGAGACCATCTGTGGTCTTTTATCGCTTGGACGACCCATTCTTGTTCAGGGTCATTCCCAACGTCATAATGTATTCGAGTTTCCCTCTTGGGAAACTTGTTCAAGTTATTCTCAATGTAAGGTTTAAGGACCTTTTCATGAAAGACGTCGTGAATACGTCTCGCCCTCAGGTCCGGTGGTAGATCAATCTTGTATGTAGATTGTTCTGGAAATTTTTCTAGGACCTTATAGGGTCCTATGTATTTTGGACAAAGCTTTCGAGCTCGTCCCTTTGGAAGATTGATGTTTTCCATTGAGAGGAAGACTAAATCTCCCTTGTGAAAGGCTTGCCCTTCCCAGCGATGTCTATTTGCTGTTACCACTTGGCGCGTGCGTTGAGCGGTTAGTTTATCAAACATTTTATCGAGGACATCCTTGATATTCTCTACAAATTGTTTTACTCCCATATGTGATGCTCCATGGTCAATTCCTTGAATCATTCTGGGCATCCATCCATAATTGGATTCGAACGGAGAGTAGCCAGTGGATTCACTGGCTGCTGAGTTCATTGCGAACTCAACCATTGGTAGTTGCGACTTCCAGTTATCCTGGTAGTCGTTTACTAACGATCTCAATATCTGAGACATCGTTTGGATAGCTCTTTCTGAAGAGCCATCAGTTTGAGGGTGGTAGGACAATGACATTAATAGTCGCTGTCCCAGAATTTTGCTGAGTTCATTCCAAAACATCGAAGTGAACTTCGTATCCCTATCAGATACGATAGACTCCGGTATACCATGGAGTCTGACAATTTCTTTAATGAACAGTTCAGCTATTCCCTTAGCTGATACATTCGTTTGAGTAGGAAGTAGGTGAACCATGGCGGTCATCCTACAAATAACAAGAAGGACGTAATCCGATCCTTCTACTTCAGTGAATGGACCTACAAAATCCATTCCTACGCTTTCCCAAGGTCTTGATGGAATAGGCATAGTATGAAGCCATCCCGGCATTTTCTGTCGCAAGACCTTCGTCATTTGACACTTTCCGCAGGATTTGCAAAAATCCTCGATATCTGCGGCAATATTAGGCCACCAGAACCAACGCCTGGCGTACCCTAGCGTTCTTTGTGTTCCAAGATGACCCAATGTTAGGTGGCAGGTGTCAATGATGACACCTCGGATGCTCTTTCCTTCGAGTAGTCCGTTCGGCACACAGACTACTCTTTGCCCGATCCTATTGGTAGTCCATAGGATCCCTTTCTTTAGATCAAATCTATCGTATCGATCTACATTCTTCCAGATTTCTGTGAAGAATTTATCATTTATGTATTCCTTAGGAATACATTTCAAGACGGCCTTTAGTGAATTGTCATCTAGATTGAGGCCTGGGACCTCAGTCATTCCAACTTCCTTATTGGAAGTTAACTCTTTCGACTCAATTTCTCGAGTCTCTAATTTATCTTGAATTGGGTTGTCCTCCAATTCAATAATTGCTAGACGGGCATGAGACTGAGTTAATTCGTCTCGCCTGTTTAAGGGGAGATCTTCTCCTTCCGGATCTAATCTCGAGTCAGCATTAACGTACACTGCAACATCATGGACCTCATTTGGTTTGTCATTTGTATAGTAGCGCAATAAACTATCTGCTACTTTGTTTTTTTCTCCCTTGAGATATTTCATCTCAAAGTTAAATCGAGATAGGTATTCCCACCATCTCATACGTCTTTGAGACCCGGTTTGAGTCTCTTTGAAGAAAGTCAGCGCTTGGTGGTCTGTCACTACTGTGAACCGGAGACCTAGCAGTTTGTCTTCCCAACGCAATAGAGCTTCTAGGATTCCTAGTAGCTCTTGTTCCCAAGTACAGTAGTTCATCTGCGCTGAGGTGAATTTATGGGATATAAATCCTGCAGGCATGCAGGTGTCCCAAGTAGGGCCTTGCCCATACCAGGCGCCTATTCCGCTAGCGGAGGCGTCTGTAATAACCCAGATGGGAACATCTAGGTTTTTATTTATTGGTTTACAGACTGGTGCCTTAGCAACCAGTCTTTTAAGTCTACAGAAGCAATTCTCATGGTAGTCCGTCCAGACGAACTCCCGGTTATTGCTGCACATTCCCGTTAATGGAGCGGTTAACTCCGTGACATTTGGCAGGAATTGCGACAGGTATTGGATTACTCTGTTGAACCTGAGAATGTCTGTATAGTCTCTAGGCGTTCTCCAATTTAGGATCTTATCGATTTTAGAAGGCTCGATATGAATTCCATCGTCGTCGATGATGAATCCAAGACAGTCCATTCTAGTAGATAGAATGTCTATCTTCTTAAGATTGCGACTCAAGTAGAGCTTGAGTTCGCGCAATCTATTGAAAGTCACCTCAAGGTGACTATTGTGCTCTTCCAATGTGTTGGAGTACACGAATATGTCATCTTGATAGCAGTGTAAGAAATCTGCTATCATATCGGCAAAGGAGACGTTCATGAGCCTTTGGAACGTTGGAGGTCCATTTTTATCTCCTTGTTGCATGACACGGCTGATCATGTTGCCGTATATCGTTGCAAATACTGAGCGCTGTTCATGCTCGGGCAAGATGCGGATTTGTTCATACGCATCTGAGAGGTCGATTTTAGTCCTAAATCGGGCTCTTGCTAGATCATTCCTGATCGTTTCTTGGTCAGGCATCGGTGTAACATCCGCTAAGGTGTTGTCATTTCGTTGCCTCGCGTCAATGACGGTTCTTATCTTTCCGTCTCGTTTGATTACAATTAAAAGAGGTGCCAATGAAGGAAGGCTAGTCCTTTCCCACCATCCAGCCTCTAGATAGCGATCAACCTTCGCTTTGAGCTCATCTCTGAGTGGCTCTGGGCACTTAGGCGCTCTGTGGTTTATTTTGAGATTCGGATTTATCAAAGGAATCTCATGATTTATTTCCCTTAAGGGCGGTAGATCCGGTTTCTCAGGAATAAATAAGCCTTGGATCTCTTCGATCCATTTTTGGCGCAATTTTAGACGTTCCTCCATGGTGATGGAGGTAGTACCTTCTGTGCGCGCGCCAGCTAGCCTTTGAAGGTTGACGTCTTCTAGTCAATGAGAACGTTTGTTGGGCTTGGATTTGCCCTTCATGTTCTCTTTAAATTCTATGGGTTCTTTGAAGGACCCTTTAGTAGGCGGCATTGCGCTGCCTGATCCCTCCCCCACCTTACCAAGAGGAATTGAAAATTCCCCTTCTCGTACTGGGAACCATTTGTCTCCCAGCTTGAAAGAACCGCTGCCCGCATAATTAAGCAGCATGTTATGTTCTTTTAGGAACGGTGTTCCTAGTATGACCTGATATCTATCCAGGTTCACAATATCAAAGTAGCGATTTTGTTTTCAAATCGCCTACTCTTAGTTCGGCTCTTGCTCCGTAATTTATAGCGGATCTTGAGCCTGAAGTTGCCATCTGCAACTTAACAGGTTTCTTAAGTTGGAACATGTCCAACTTATTGACAGTAGCAAAATTCGCTGATATCATATCCAGCGTGCTTCCACCGTCAAGAAGTACATGCGCCTTTTGTCCATTGATGCGCATGTAACCTTCTATTATGCCCAAGCGTCTAAAATCGCGCTTAGAGCCATCCTCGATGCGGTTTTGAGCCACATCCTTTGTCGATCTGAGTCAATATGCGACTTGGTCGGCCGACTCTGTTACTTTAGAGGATTTCAGACAATCCTCAGGTTCTTCCTCTAGAAGTCGCATAACCGCTACCTCTAAAGTAACATCAGGTTTAGGAGAGAGTTCTATTGAATCCTCTTTCATAAGGTCCATCTCCTCCTGGATGAAACCTTTTGATAATGACCAATCCATTAAGTTGGTCCTATCATTTCCAGACTCATGCTCCGAGTCTGTTGGTTCTTCTAATCTGGTGCAAGCGCACCAGTCCTCTAGAGATAACTCATCATTATCTCCATCATCTTCTGAGGCATCTCCCTGTTGTGCCTCGTGTGCTTCTTCAGCAGAGGCATATCGCTCTTCTGCGTCAGAAAGTTCTTCGGCTTCTGCAGCATTTACAGTGCCGTCTTTAAGCTCTCCGTCATCGAGAACTTCAGCGTTAGCAGATTCTTAAATCTGCTGTTTTTCTTTGGGCAGTTGGGGCTAGTATGCCCTTTCTGCTTGCAAAAATAACACTCGATAGATTTCGAGTCGTTATTGTTGGTTTTATTAAAGGCACCCTTCTCAGGAGCCTTGTAACTCGTCTGTTTCTTAGACGAGTCTTTAGACGTTGATGGTTTCCCCAACGTCTTCGTTGTTGAGCGCTTTTGTCGGTCGCGCTCCTCCCAAGTTTCATAGAGATAAGCCTCCTCTATAAACTTAGCTGCTTCGAAAATAGCACTTAGATTGCTATTTTCAGGGTTGTAGCCGTGTCTCACAACCTTGGTTGAGATTTCCGGCTTCAAGGCGCTGAGAAATCTCCTCGCCATATCATATTCAGAAGGTATCTGAATCATCTGTTGGCTCAGACATTCCAAATCCTTCTTTAATTCGGTTACTGACCGTCCCTTCTGGGAGAGACGGTCAAATTTCATAGCGGCGTCTTGTGAAGAGGCGTCCCTAACGAAATATCTCTTGAGGGCTACCATAGAGTCCTCAAAATTCCAACTGTGATCAGTATTAGAGTTGATCATATGTTGATACCATTTTAGGGCTTTCCCTTTCAGGATCTGCCCTAGGAAGGTGACTCTAAATAAATCAGCTTCCAGTTTCAGCAGCGAGTAGATGCTGAAGAAATTGAGGAGTTGCCTCTCGAATTTGAGGAACTCATCGATGGTTTCTCCTCCTTCATATTCAGGAGGAGATAGTTTAACCCCGAGTTTACCAAGGTTAATCGGTTCAAGAGAAGAGTCGTATGCCGATTCCGCATCTCTTATTTCTTTATGGACCATCTCGTCCGTTCTTTCAGAAGTCTTGTCTGAATGTGTTAGAGGATTTGCTGTTAGCGATCCTCTGCCCAAATTGCTAATGGAGAAACTCGGTCTCGGGCCTCTCCAAGTCTCCCTTTGTCTGTGAGGAAGGTTTGAACTCTCCTCTCTGATATCCAAGACCTCCTCTCTGAACCTCGTTTGTTGGGGCGGCGTGGTTATTTCTGGGCTAGAACGTCCATCATTGCTAGTCCGTTTGACAGGAACTGCATTAGATCCTGTCAAAAATCAAGGTCTCTCGAGAGCCTCCTGAATCCGAACCGGTCTCTGGAACGGATTCATTCTGTGAAACAGAGTTTCAGGAGATACTCCGTTTCATATTTCGACAATGACCAAGTTTCTGGCACTCGCGGTCATTCTCATTTCATAGTTGAACAAAGTTTCATTTGTTCCTTGCCTATTGGCAATGTCAGATGATTTTGATATCATCTCTTGCTTCTTGAGGCCAACTAGAACCTCAAGCTGTGAATCGCTTATAGGTAGACTTTCGTCCTGCCTATTATCACGAGACAATCTCGTTTCCGGGACAGTCTCAACAGCAGGTTCTCCCTCGCTGATATAGTCAAGAGCAGAGTCTTGACTAGCAGATCGGTAACCAAAGTTTCTGCTATAATTTGATCTGGCTCACTCACGCGAGTCAGAATGCCCTCGGTGATGTCAAGGTGAATCGCTTCGCCTCTCAAGAAGCATTGCGATATGTTCTAGGAGATTATTAGTCTCCTTTGTTTTCTCTTCCAATTTCTGGAAGTTATGGGAAAGGCTCACATGGTTTCTGGCCATGAGCCTTTCTAGGTCCTTTTGCCCTTGGACCAGTTGTCCTAGGACTTCTATGGTTTTGGGCTGCGATACTGCAATGGTGTGCGACCCTTGTCCCTCCATTTTGGTGGGCTGAGATAGTCTGGTCAAATTGGCCAGATCCTCTCTAATAGAGTCTTCGTCGACTCTTTCAGATTCAAAATTCAACGGAGAGATTGAATCTTCAACCTCTCTTTCATCATCAGATTCTTCTCTGATGTCCTGAAACTTGACCGCTCTTGGGTCGGGTTTCGTAGTGGTTCCAAAGTGCTTGGCCAAGGTGTCACTGAATAAATCATCAGTGATAGAGGTAGCAGGTACCTCTAGTTGCTTGGGAGCCGATCCGGTTCCCTTTGGTAGTACCGTCGGCTCTCTGCTCAACGGCGGTCGTTGTTTCCCCGTTTGGGGCTTTACATGGTCGACGTGTTGATGCGCCTTGAGCGCCATTCTTGTGGCCTTTGGAGATCGATTTAAATCGATCTCTGTGCTTGTTGTTTTAACCACCGCTGAATAGGGTGGTTTCTTTGGTGACTGCGCTGTTCTCAGTAACAGTCGAGTCAGTGAGGTTCCTTTGGGAGCCTCCGTGGTTCTTCAGCCGCTTGGAGAAGGCATCAGCCGAGCCTTTGGTTGAGAAGTGCTAGCACTTCTTTTGGTGACGTGTTGATCATCGAGAGGCTTGTAACATCCCAGAACGCTCAGGCTCACTGAGTGTGGCACCATCACTGGGGAACTCTCCCTCGTATTTGAAGGAGAGTTCGAGAGGTCCTCTCGCCGCTTGTGTGAGGGTTTCCTCGGGGGACCGAACGACATCGTCTAGTGACGTCTTGTCCGGTTGTGCGCTACACTACCTATTGGTAGTGTAAAAAAGTGTAACGTTGTAGTGTTTCTATACTTATTTCTCGCAGTGCACTGTACACTGAACCAAATCTTTATTGGTGTGTAGCGCTAGTGCAAAAGAAAAAGTAAAACTAATTACATAATCATTTGACGTGCGACTAAAGGTCTGCACGTCCAAACATTGCTATATATATATATGTACAAAATGATGCATATAAATACACATTGTCAAGAAACAAGAAATCAAAACCGAGGGCGAGGCTCTCCCTAGGACAAAGTAGAGCCCTTACAGGTTGGGAGCCATGCCATATCTTTTTCCACTACTGTTGCTTCATCAATTAAACCACCTGGTGCAGATATTACATGACCAATGTAATCCTTTGAGCAACTAGCTTTCACTAGCAATCTTATTAAGTTCCTTGTGTCCTCTGTATAAACCCCTTTAGACATTAGATTATGAATGGATTTCTCCTTCAGGACTCTTTGTCTAGCTTTTGTCATTGTAAGCTCCTTTCTTGCAGCTGAAAGTTGCAAGTGCCCTTTAAGCCTGTAGGTTTGCTTTTTGCTTTTTCTAAGCTCTTTTCTCAAACTATTCAGCTCAAGAGAACATGATTGAGCATGCCTTGTTGTTTGCTCCAGGCATAAGGAAAGATCACTCCTCAAACCTGCATTATCCTTCTCCAACCTGAGGAGTGACTCTACAGCATGATTGGCACTAGACAATATCTCCTTTTGATTTTTAGAACTGTCTAGTGCTGCAGACTTCAAGAGATTAATCTGATCCTCTAACATCTCCTTTTTCTTGATACCATGCTGTTTAGCTCTTCTTTCAACACAGAGTGTCCTGTAGAGCTCCTGGTACTTTAACTTCTCCATCTCTAGGTCCTCTTGAAGTTTAGAGACCTTCTCCCTCTCAATTTGCAAAGTATTTGTAAGAGCAGCAGATTTACTCTGCTCATCAAGTAATTTCCCCTCCAGGTGTTTTATTGTCTCTAATGCCTCATCATAGCTGGATTCTAACTCTTCAAGAGTCCTCTCTGAATCATTTCTATCATGTACAGATTTTCCCCTGGCATTAGCTTGCAGTACACTCCTTGCATTTGTCAATAACTTGCAAGGAGTGTACTGCATTCCATACTCACTGGATTTACTCTGTGTAAGGGAGAAAGTTTCTTCATTTTATATGCTCTAAAACTTGTATAAAACAGATTCATGCTCTAATTATCTGAATAGGTATTGCAGATGCACAGTTCTGGGTATTACACCAATAATTCTAAAATTCCATTTTATACAAGTTGTAGAGAATATAAAACTAATAAACTTTCTCCCTTACACCAAAGTGATACAATGTGTCTGGAGTGCTGGACACTCCATGTAAGTTTGGCCCCTGTGACAAGGTGGCATTTGGCAGGCAATGTGCCAGCTGACACATTCCTACCACTCTAGATAAAGAGTTACAGTCATATGATAATAGACACTATATAATAAGTCCTATCTGCATCCAAAAGCAAGCCACAAATCAGTTGTAGCAGGAGGTAAGCCCCTGGGTCAAGGATTTGGTGCGTCACACAGGCGTCACATGCACGTCACACGCGTCACCCTTGTACGGAATTGCCCACCCCCAATGTGACTCAAAGGAAAAACTTACAACCAGTTGGGCATTTGACTCGGCTACTGCTCGGAAATTTGCAATCAACTATACGGCAGGCACGCCATTGTCAATTAAAACGAGTAGAGTGATTGGGTAGGAAATTTCCCACCACGCATCCAGGTACTGAGCTTGCTAAGAGCGCTGTCGGCCAGGGAGACAGTAGTGGTTCAAGATATACAAAGTAAAGCTTGAATCAAATCATCCAGACACTCTCAAAAGTATGAACAATTTGGCAACAATATATGGTCATCAGGGAAAATGGAATGAAGCAGAAAATTTGCAGCTGGATTTGATGAATAAATTTAAAGCAAAATTTGGACCAGAGCACCCAAACACTCTTACAATGATGAACAATTTGGCAGTAACATATAGTTTTCAGGGAAAGTGGAAGGAAGCAGAAAATACTCAGCTGGATGTGTTGAAGGCATCTAAAGCAAGGTTTGAACCAGACCACCCAAACACACTCTTAATCATGAACAATTTGGCAACAACATACTTGTCTCAGGGAAGGTGGGATGAAGCAGAGAAGATACAGCTGGGTGTAACAAATATACAGGGAAAAAAGTTTGGATCAGACCACCCAGATACTCTCACCAGCATGAACAATTTGGCAGTGACATACAGTTCTCAGGGAAGATGGAATGATGCAGAGAAGATGCAGCTGCTTGTGATGGAAATAAGGAAAGCAAAGCTTGGATTGGACCATCCAGACACTTTGAGCAGCTTGAATAATTTGGCAGTGACATACAGGTCTCAGGGCATGTTGAATAAAGCAGAGAAGTTGCAGCTGGATGTGATGAATGCATACAATGTAAAGCTTGGATCAGAGCACCTGGACACTCTCATCAGTATGAGCAATTTGGCAGATACTTACAGTGGACAGGAAAAGTGGAATGATGCAGAGGAGTTGCAGCTGAAAGTGATGAAAGTAAGGAAAGTACAACTTGGACCAGACCACCCAGACACTCTCAGAAGTATGAACAATTTGGCAATGACATATAGCTCTGAGGGAAAATGGATTGAGGCAGAGAAGATGCAGCTGGATGTAATGAATGCATACAAAGTAAAGCTTGGGCCAAACCACCCAGACACTTTAATTAGCATGAACAATTTGGCAGTGACATACAGTTCTCAGGGCAGGTGGAATGAAGCTGAGAAGCTGAGGCTGGATGTAGTAAATGCAAGACAAGCAAAGTTTGGACCAGAACATCCAGACACTCTCACCAGCATGGCTCAATTGGCAATGACATACAAAGCTCAAGGAAGGTGGAATGAAGCAGAGTTTATGTTATCCAAAGCAATAAAATCAATGCAACAAGCCATGGGTATCCATCATCCAATTACATTGAGTTACACAGAAAATTTGGATGTGTTGCACAAGCAAATCCAGGATTGCCATCAAATAGGTAGGTGATATCATATTTTGTCTTGAAAATACTTGAATTTGTAAAATAGTGATGAGTGACAAGGGTAATGAGGGGGAAAAGCTAAACTAGAAGCCAGTTGATTCAAAGCAAACTATTTTACACAGCTGTGAAGATATGTATACAAATCTTTGATTAAATAAACTGGCTTGAACACCAATGGGCCCTCTACCAACACCACAAGCAACCTGTATTAGACTTTGGGTTAAATTTCAGCTATCTTGTAATTGGTCAAATATATCAATGCTAGCTTTTTGAAGTACCTTCTTTGTAAGTCCTTGCTTGACCACAACAAAAATAGAATTAAGACAATCAGACATTGGTAAATTGGTGATGTTATCTATGTATTGAAATGAAATGGTTGTTGGGTACAGGAGTTAATTTGCATTAGAGATGGGCAGTGGTATGAGGGCTTTACAGAGCCCCATCTTAATTCAAGATTCTGAGCCAGGGCTTGTACCAAGCTTGGACTCTGACTGGAGTACAAGCTGGGTAAGCTGAGTGAGGTTGGGTATCTGGCATAGGAATCTATGGTACAAAATAACACATGATGCATGGCATGTCCTTGTTGACAAATCTTTCCAAGACTTGCCCCTGCCCTACAGGTAGGGGGCTTCACAACCCCTTCATATTCCTTTATTTTGAATAGCAGAGTAGGATATCAACATGTCAGTGATGGTGGCAGCCATGGGAGTTGTGCAGTGGCAACAGTGGCAGGAGGTGGCAGCAACAACACCAACAGTTAGTGGTAGTAATGCAGTGTGATGTTGCACGTGATGTCTTGTGTGTCTGTATTTACTGCAAAATGTCCTACCTCTCTCAGCTCACCCAGCTCATACACCAGTTGGAGTCTTGCCTGGATTGAGCTCAGCCTGTACTTGGACTGGGCTTGGGCCAAATTTGGCTTTTGGGTGAGGTTTCTTGCCAAGCTAAAAATGCTCAGAACCTGAGTACACTACTTGTACACTGAGCTTGGAATGAAGGGGGCAGTGTAAGCTCAACAACAGGGAACTATGAGCTGGGATTAGGCATGGAATAAAGCACATATGTAGCTCTGACTGGGATGACAATTTGGAAGGACTGGATGCTCTCCCTTGTTGCCTTCTGGCTGAGCACTGAGTAACAAGGCCAGAACTGCAAGGGAGAACATCTAATCTTTCCAAGTTGCAATGCAGACTAGGGTTCCCAAAGTTCAGTTCAGTTCAGTTCAGGGCACTTTTTGGCCGAACCTGAACCTGGGCCATATGGAGCTTGCCCAAACCAAACCTGAACCAATAAGTTTGAGTTTGGTTTGGGTTTGGTTCAGTTCTAACCAGTTCAAACTGACTGAACCGTGGGAAAAATGTATTTTTGGTAAATATGAAGTGTAATTGCATATTGGAACCCATCTGCATGCTTAAACAACAGTTCTGCACCTCTTGGATTTAGCACAAAGGCATAGGGAGTAGCAAGGCAGACATTGGTTGGGAAAGATGATGGTGGTGTGGTGTGGCATGGTGTACATAGTAGTAGTGCATTAGTCATAGTAGTGGGTAGCAGTGGCATATGTGACACTACATATTGGCCACAGATTGAGCCTTGCTACACATGGTCTCATCCTTGTAAAGTAAGCATAGGAATATATTGTCATGAAGGATCCCCCTTTATCACTGCTACAGTAGTGTACCAATGAGATCCAGATGACCTATGTGTATATAATCAATCAATGAAGTGCAAGTATCAAAAATGAAGATAAATGTCACACTGTCATAACTGTGACATTGGGGAAGAAGTCTACTCTGTTAGAGAACCATGAATATTTCTGGCAATCTGAAGTTTTCTCTCATATGCCATAGGTATTTTAATAAGATCTAATAACTCAGTATACTCATGGCACCAGCTGTGCAGAATATGCACACACTTTATGGTTGTTACACACATCTAGCAAAGTTATATCCTATGATGAATTGATGCAATGCTGAATTCACATGAAAAACCCAATTATATTAACCCTCTCACAACCCCATGAACCCTAGGTATGCCTTTTCATTCCTTTTTCTTCACTTGTCACAAATTTACTACTATGCCAACAATATTACTCACTGTGAGAACTTGCATGGGCCCTCCCTCAGCCAACAACCTTGGCCTTGTGCACTCACCTTTACCCTCAGCCAGCTGCCTTCAACTGTCTGGGCCCTGTCCACCTGCCGTTGGCCTTAGCTAACCACTTTCACTCCATAGCAATGACAGATCTCAGTCATTAGGCACAAACAACTGTATTGCAAGACAGTACCTACTACATATACATATCAATGACAGAGCTATGGTATGTTGATAATTAATTTACTTGCCTGCTAGATTTTGCATTGCTTTCCTACACATACTTTAATTATATCAGAGCATTTCCCACACATCTCTCTTATCAGGACTCCCTCGGTGTGACGCCTAAGAGCCCCAACTAGTGAACAAGACAGGAGGAGGAGAGGAGGGAGGGGAAACCCGAGAGAACTCAACTGAGGACTCTGGGTGCTGAATTGCACTCCTTATATACTACAACAGATGGTCTGTGCACTACCCTAAGCCCTACTCTAAATATAGTACGGTATGAGTAAGACGACTGCGCATGTAGTAATGGTAATGAGTCATCAGCGCCGAGCTCTGGTATCTTATCTATGGCTTTATCTAAGCGCCAAGTGATAGGCGCCTGCTTAGTCAGCACATGTTTATATAATATGAAGAAAAATAAATAATAAAACAGAAATGACTTGGTGAAAAAGGCCGAAGCTTTTCAGTCGGTCATGACAGTACCCCCTTTTTAAGATTTGGCTTCCAGACAAATTTAAACTTCTTCATCATCTTTCAGTGCCTTGCGCTCTATCACTGATAATTCCTCTATTTCCTCAATAATGGGTGAGAGTGGGCGGGATGGTGGGGTGAAGTCTTCAATCATTTCAGCACTAGATGCTATATCATGTGATTGACGTAGGCACATGTTACATTGGCATGGCCCTTCCACATCTCCTGGCTCTGTAAGGGTATCTAAACCTTTTCTTCCTTTCCATTTTTGCCAGTTTTGCTCCCATTTTGCGGCTGGTGCTACTGCATTAACATCGATTTTGGACACTATTTTGTCCGAGGATTGAGTGAAGTTTTCATAGGGTCTGAAAGTCAACCCTCTAAAGGTTGCTTTGTCAAGCCTTCTGATGGCTCCAGGGTTTCTATCATAAAAGTTTTTTATTTTTCTTTTTGCATTTTGTAGGTTGTCCAATGGTTCCCAGGAGTTGTGCTCAGCAGTGTATCCTTTCCACCTCACTAAGTACTCCATTTTGTTTCTTTTTAGTCGCACGTCGATTATTTCTTCTACCTCATATTCCTTTTCACCGTCTATCTCTATTGGCGGTGGAGGTTGTGCTTTTTGCCCTTTCATTGGTCGTTTCCAAGGGCGGATTCGCGAGACATTTACCACAGGATGGATTTGTTGTGAGAAGGGGAGATCTAATTCCACTGCATTTGACGACACTATTTTCTTGATTGGGTATGGCCCAATCCATCTTTCCACCAGTTTCCTAGTTGGTCGACCTGTCAACCTTAAATCTTTGGTTGACAACCATACTTTATCTCCAACTTTGTACTCTGGTGCATCTGACCTGTGTCTATCAGCATACAGCTTCATATCACCTTGTGATTTGAGCAAGGCTGCCTGAGTTTCCTCGTGAATTTCCTTCTCTTCTTGGCTCTATTCCCATCCTGGGGTGTTTGCCATAATTGACAAAGAAGGGGGTCTGTTTAGTGGACGCCTGAATTTTGTTATTGTAACTAAATTCGGCAATGGCTAACCATCCAGACCAGTCTTCTTGTCTATGATCTACGAAGATCCTCAGGTACTGTTCCAAGTCCTGATTCATTCGTTCTGTTTGTCCATCCATCTGTGGATGGAATGCTGTGGACAAATCTGTGCTAATGCCCAACATTTGGTTCAGCTCCTTCATCATTTGCGCGGCAAACTGTGGACCACAATCTGAGATTATTGATTCGGGGAGTCCATGGAGTTTCCAAACATGGTCCCTAAATAATGTGGCTAGTCCCTGTGCCGATGTCTCTTCTGAGGTGGGAATGAAATGCGCCATTTTTGACATTCTGTCACAAACTACCAAAATTGCGTTATGACCATGTGATTCTGGTAATTTTGTGATGAAGTCAGCGGAAATGTGCGTCCACGGCCTTGCTGGTGCCGAGTTTGGCATTAGTTTTCCAGCAGGAGGTTCTGGGAAATTCTTATTCTGCTGACACTTGTCACATCCATTGACATATTTTTTAATGAATCTGGTGATTCCAGGCCACCAGTAGTTTCTTGTGATGAGTTCAATTGTCTTCCATTGTCCTCCATGTCCAGCAATGGGTGTGTCATGGTGTAGGTGGACTATCTCCATCCGCAGTTTTTCATCTTTAGGTACATAGACTTTTCCTTGCCAGAGGATAAGTCCCTGCTCCATCTCCCATTCTCGAGCATTTAGTGTTTTCACACCACCCTTTTTCATGGCTTCCACCGCTTTTACCACCGCAGTTTTTCATCTTTAGGTACATAGACTTTTCCTTGCCAGAGGATAAGTCCCTGCTCCATCTCCCATTCTCGAGCATTTAGTGTTTTCACACCACCCTTTTTCATGGCTTCCACCGCTTTTACCACCGCTTCGTCACGTGCCTCAGAATGTCGAATTTTGTTTAGTAATTCTTTTTCTGAGCTATGAATAAATACGTGACCATGACATAGTGCAGCAATTTTGAAAAAGTCCGGTTTGAGGAGCGTGACATCCTTGTTATCGTCATCCACCCCCTTTTTATGGTCTGGCCTCCTGGACAGAGAGTCGGCCTTTCCCATGGTAACACCAGCTTTATGATGCAACACAAAATTAAATCTACTGAGGTACAAGGCCCATCTAGCCTGTCTGCGATTCAACTTTTTTGCACTCATAAAGTACTCAAGATTCTTGTGATCAGTCCAAATCTCAAACTGTTCACGTGCTCCTTCCAAGTAGTGATGCCATGTTTCCAGGCAACGCATAATGCCTAGCATTTCTTTATCATGGACGTCATAGTTGTGCTCAGTATCATTGAGCAACTTTGATAGGTAGGCCACCAGCCTCCATTTATCATCCTTGCAGAGCATAGACAAGATGCCACCTGTAGCATAGTCTGATGCATCTGACTCTACCCTGAACTTCCTATCTGAATCCGGGGCAACTAACAAGGGTTGCTCCATGAATATCTTTTTCAGGCTTTGGAAAGCCTTTTCTTGGACCTCCGTCCATTCCCATGTTTTTTCTTTTCTGACCAGATCGTGTAATGGTCGTGCGATTTTGGCAAAGTCCTGTACAAAGCGCCTATAGTAATTGGCTAGGCCTAAGAACCGTTGTATGTCCTTGACACAAGAAGGGGTGGGCCAGCTAATAATAGCTTCAACCTTCTTTGTATCCATTTGAATTCCCTTGGGTCCTAGGACAACGCCCAAGAATTCAACTTCTTCTACGCACCACACACACTTTTCTGGTTTTACATACAGATCATTTTCTTTCAATCGCTGCAAGACTTGTTGCACAATTGCGTCATGCTCTTCCTTTGTTTTAGTAAAGATGAGTATGTCGTCAATGTATACAATGACCTTTCCTGCGTTGATCATATCGCAGAAAATGTCATTCATCATTGCTTGGAAGGTGGCCGGCGAGTTGGTCAGCCCGAAGAACATTACTACCGGTTCGAAAGAACCTTCAGGAGTAGTGAATGCTGCTTTCCATTCATCGCCTTCCTTGATCCGTACGTTATTATAACCCCACCTAATATCTAGCTTAGTGAAGTATTTCGTGCTCCCTGCTCGATCTACAAGCTCCGATATGAGTGGTAGCGGGTAGTTATTCTTAACCGTCCGCTCGTTCAGATATCTGTAGTCCTGAACCATCCGCTTTTTTCCATCTTTTTTGCTTACAAAGAAGATGGGTGACGTCTGTGGTGATTTGGAGGGTCGAATATACCCTTTTGATAGTTGATCATCCACAAAGTTCCGTACTTCTTGAAGCTCATCTGGGGATAGGGGATAGACCTTCCCTTTCCGGGGTTGATAGCCTGGTTTGGTGTCTATTGCATGATCCCAAGGCTTTCTAGCCGGCATGCGCTCTGATGCTCCCTTTTCGAAGATTTTGAGGTATTGATGGTATTGTTCAGGTACCATCTCTTTTGCTGTGAGTTTTGCCAACTCCCGCACATGCCTCATCGATCTGGCCTTTGATCCGGCGGATGATGGAAACACTGGTAAGAATGGGTATTTATCCCCATTCTTGTATTGACCTGGGTGTTTCATTTGTTCCATGTACGTGAGATGCTTCTCACTTTCCTCTTTTTCTTCGAGCCAGTGCGCGAAGTCTAGTTCTTTCTCCTGTTTCCACAGATATTCCAGAACACGCCAGTGTTCCACTGATCGGACCTTCTGTTCCCGCTTCTTGGTCCACTCCCTTTGCCTGTGTCCACAGCTTCGTGGACAACACGTCAATTTGACTTGACCGGTTTCCCAATTGATTTCAGGATTGTGTTTCCGTAACCATGTGGATCCAATAATCACGTTGGTCTTTCCTAGCTCGCATATTTCAAAGGTAGCTCGTTCCTTGTGCCCTTGATAAGATAAAAGAAGGTCAACCTCATGGGTGATCATTCCTCCTTCGTTATTGGTTCCATCCACATTCCGAACTTGAATGGGACGTTCCAAGGGTATCAATTTGAAGCCCATCTTTTTCGCATATGCCGCATGCATGAATAACCCTGTTGCCCCTGAATCGAGCAACGCAGTTTGCTGGGTTTGTTCATGTGTGTCCAACCTTTCCAACCCGATCTCCATCAAGATTTCGTCTTTTCGTCCTATTGACCTAACTAAAAACTCCTTTTCTCCCTTTTTCAACATCCTTTTTGGACCAGCAGTTTCAGCGCTGGGCGCTATATCATGCTGCTTTCCTTTTAAGTCTTTTTGTCCCTTTGTAGATACTGGTACTACTGTATTTGGTAACGAGGAATTAAGCACAGGTTTAGCCGCCCTGCCGCACTCCTTGGGAGTGACACTTTCAGCGCCGTGCGCTATATCACAGTGTTTCACCTGGGAGTTCGCCTCTTGCGGGGACGTCCCAGAAGTCCTTGAGACTTCCGAGATGGTCCTTGCATCAACCCGGTCAGCACTAGGCACTATATCAAGGGGCTGTGCACTATCTAATCTATCTAGTACAGCGTATCTATTACAAGAGTCCAGTACGGGACCTACTGACTCTCTTCCTCTTTTAAATTCTCTTCCCCTTTCTTGAAGTACTCCTTCATTTCGTCAAATGTCATTGTGCGAATGTCTAGTCCTGATCTGCAGTTCCTGGAAATGTGTCCAATCTTGCTGCATTTGTAGCAGCGGAGTGGTGGTCTTTGGTTCTGATCAACGTCCATTGCGTTAGGGTCTGGCCGATTTGCCGTATTACTTGAAGTCGCGGAGGCTCCAGCTCCCAATCATCCCTGACTCGCTAATCCCGATCCGAATCTGCATCAGGGTTTGGGCTGGCCAGGGGCTACCGGCTTCGCCGTATCCGGGCCTTTGGATGCTCCGTATCCGGGCCTTTGGATGCTCCTTCACTCCTATTGGCGGAGTTACTGGTCCGCGAGGAGTAATACTTCTCCTCGGCTTTCGCCTGTCTCCACTGGCGATCCAATTTCACTGCTTTCTGATACCATCCTTCAATGGTTTCAGGTACTTCGTCGGCCTCCATTATCCTTTTTCGGAGTCCGGTATTCAAACTGCATTTGAATTCTTTGATAAGAGCTCTTCCTAGGTATCCGGTACCTTGTGATACCTTTTTAAATTTTTGTACATGTTCCTCACACATGCTGGTCCCTTGCGTCATGGTCTGCATCTCCGAGATCTTTGATGACTGTTCATCAGTGTCACCAAAGTCCCTTCTGATCTGCCTGAATAATTGTTCCGCCATCTGCGGAATTCCTTCTTCGTCGTTGGCCATCTGCTCCAACAGATTGTCCTTCCAATCTGCGGCAAAGCCTTCCGTCATGTACGATATGATCAATAAGATCCGTTCCTCCTCATCGGATTCCGGCATTTTTAATTGAATGTACAACCTGCATGCGTTTATGAAATTTGTCACCTCGGACATTTTTCCTGCGAAAACCGGCAGTTTGGCGACATCTATTCTAGATGCTCCACCGTTACCGGTTCCGGGAATATTGAATACCGTCCCTGGTGGTATGTTAACAATATTGGCGGGGGGAGGAGGGTGTTCTGCTGCAGCCGCAGCAGCCTGAGCAGCGTTTGCTTGTAGCTGTGTTAGCTGGTTTTGGAGGGCTTGGATAGTTGTGGCTTGCGCATTGAGGAGGTTCAGCAATTCTGCTGATGTCATTTCTTGGGGTGCCACCATACTGTGATAGTGTGGCGGTGGCGATGTAGGTGATGGTGTAAGCGGGGGTGGTGGTGATGAAAACGGTGGTGCGGGTTCTCCGATGAAATTGGTGTCAGAGTTGAATAGTAGGTTAGGATTGAGTGTTGCTGGATTAGGTACTAGTATGGGAAACGGTGCTGCTTCCCACTGATGTGGTTCTTCTGTGATAGAGTTTGTTGAATGTGATGATGATGATGATGATGAAGTAGATTCTCCTTCTGATGAACTAAAACCCGCGTTGTTTGGATCAAGATCGCCAGTGACGGCATCCCAAAAAGTATTGTTATTGTTATCTCCTATCTTGTATGTAAAGGTGAGGGAGGTCTTGGCCTGTCACCTGCTTGGGAACGTAGATACGGAAACGTGTACTCAGGGTCTACAACCACCCCTGCAGTACTACAATATACTTTACTGACTACTTGTTTTATTTATGGATGAAGGTTTTATCTAAGTTGGGTCCGAACAGTTGTCCAACTGCCGCTACACCGTACGGGTGCGGGCCTTTCTCAGAGACGCATGGGCAAGTGCCGGCTATCTCCAAGGAGTACGAGAAAAGGTATTTATGTAACTATGAATATAGCCTTCAGAGGCCTAGACCAGGGCAATTTAACGCGCTAGGGGGCTGGTGAGGCTGGTCCCTAGATACGTATCACGTATCGTGTGATAAGTCCAGCACTGGTCTCCTGTGCACAGGTAACCCTATCAACCAGGTTAGGTTCTTCGGTTTGTGTAGACCGGGAACGTAGTGCAAAGCAAGTTAAGGGCTGCGATGCAGGGCCACTGGGTGCACAGTTTTATAGAGTCTGGCAACTAGTACTGCAATTTTAACGTTGGCATACGATGGAGTAATCCCCCTGTTCTCTGTCCACTTATCCCTGTGGTCCGGGAGTATGCAAGCATGGGGCTGTAAAGTGAACTAGTCGAGTTCTACTATCAGGACTCCCTCGGCGTGACGCCTAAGAGCCCCAACTAGCGAACAAGACAGGAGGAGGAGAGGAGGGAGGGGAAACCCGAGAGAACTCAACTGAGGACTCTGGGTGCTGAATTGCACTCCTTATATACTACGACAGATGGTCTGTGCACTACCCTAAGCCCTACTCTAAATATAGTACAGTATGAGTAAGACGACTGTGCATGTAGTAATGGTAATGAGTCATCAGCGCCGAGCTCTGGTATCTTATCTATGGCTTTATCTAAGCGCCAAGTGATAGGCGCCTGCTTAGTCAGCACATGTTTATATAATATGAAGAAAAATAAATAATAAAACGGAAATGACTTGGTGAAAAAGGCCGAAGCTTTTCAGTCGGTCATGACATCTCTCATGATTTGTTGATTTTTCACATGGTTCATAAAGTGAAAATTCATGCTAGAACATTTGTCCTGGTCATGATTATTTTCATACAGTACTTTTATACATGTTGTAGGCATCTTGATAAACATATCCTGTATAGAATAGTAGTGGTAAATATAGAAAGGCTGTTGAACAATTGTGACAGTGGTAAGTACATGGTGGCAGTAAGAAGTACATGAGGGTAGTCAAGCAGGTCCCAGGGTGAAGGTAAGGGTGCAAAGTAGGTAACAACAGGAAATAACAAGCTAGTAAAAAGTGGTAGCCTGATAGGGAATTGCAGCAGCAGGGCCAATGCAATGAATGAAGCAGTGAAACTTTGCTTGTAGTAATATAAGTACATTGGTAATCATTGGTGGTGTAAAGTTTGGTAAGGGTAGAGCACACATGGCCATAGACACCTCAGGCATATTGGGGACTTTCCTATGTCAGTGCTGGGGCTGCCCAAACCTGAACCAATGTTTGTTGAGATTTTTCGAACCTGAACCTGAACCAAACCCAAACCTTAGGTTTGGTTCAGTTGGTTCAGGTTTGAACTGGAGTCCCTAACATTGCAGACACAACATGCAACTCTGAACTGGGATTAAGCATAAACCTTGACTGGGATACCTGTCCTATTGGGCAAGGGGTTTATATGCTTATGCTGAAAATGTAATCATTGCTGGTTTTTTTTGTATATGCAAAACACAGGAGGCCTTCCAACTCTTCCCTTAGCGATTCAAAAGCTTTAACCGTCATCCGCATCTTGCTCAGGTTGACGGGGGTCCTTCTTTTGCGTTTATGACCTTGTGATGACATATTCAACTTATTGGACAGAGACAACCTTAGCGCCGCTGAGGATGTCGAGGTGACTTTGCTTTCGGTGCACAGGACCTGGTAGCGGAGTTTCACCTTGCCCAATCTAATCGACGAAACAGCAAAATGTCGGAAAGGCTACAAGGTTGATAGAGAGAAAAGCGCTGGAGCGGGTGCGGCGTCGTGCACCACCTAGTAAAAAGTGTCATATCATACAGATCCCGACTCGTCCTCCCCTTCGTTATTATCCTCCGAGTCTGGCCCGACGTCCTCATCCAAGTCGTCCATGCTCGCGTCCAGGTCCTGATTCGAGTCATTTTCGCCGTCGTCCTCCAGCGGCGAGGGGGCGCCGTCGGATTGGTCTGATCCGCTCGCGTCTGTTTCTTCGTCGGCCTGTAGAAGATGCGTTTTCAATCGTAACACATAATGGGGTAGGTACCGGGAACTCACGTCGTTCTTTTCTTCCTGCTGGGTGAGCATGCGGCCGATGGGGATCAAAGAGTTGAAGCCTCGGTTGTGGAGATGCAGGTTCTACTCAGACGGCTAGGCTGAGGACGACGCTGTGGGCAGAGCAGAGAGGACGGATAACATACGATGTCTTCCAGCTCATTCTCCTCCTCGCTCAGGTCGTCCATCTCCCGCTGTAAATCGCGAACGGTATGCTGGTGGCCATATACACGGCGGGGTGAAAGAGGTAGAGGGTGGGGATGTGGAGGTTTGGGAAGAAGGAGCGGGAATTTGAGAGGACTCTGTAACAGAGTGGGAGTCGCGACTGACATGTGGTACTCTACAACTCTACAACTCTATTATTACACATTTTCAAGTCTTTAACAATCGTGACCGCGGTGCGAGCGGTCGCACCCACAGCTTGACCTCACCTGTCTTCGTCGCGGTCAGCACTGAATGCGGCAAGAACAGGATATCTGACAAAAGATCGGACTCGATGGGTTTAACCTATCCATCGTTATCTCTCTTTGTATTATATGCAGCATAAGAGGTATTTACCAAAACCGGCTGTACGATGGCGATGTCGCTCCGGGAGGGAGCAGGGTGGTAGCGCGGAGACGGCTCGTTGTGAGTGGACGGCAGAAACGCGGCAGATCGGTCTCGTTTGTACGCGAGCGAAAGTGTGGAGGACATGGACATGCGGTGGTGGGATGTTTGAGTCGTCTTTGGCCGGTGCAACGCGCCACTGAAAAAATCCCACTATAGACATGTCTTAATCAGCCAACTTTACGAGCATCATAGGTACTGACTAGAATCAACTTATTGTCTTCTCCGACACTCCCGAAGCGGTAGGTACGCCCGTCGCAGCGAAGCTCATCGAATGCAACGGCAGAGACAAAGGATGAATGGCCTTGGCAGCGGGCGACAACACGTTGTTCCCATGGAGAAAAGAGTGTCAGTAAGTCGTCTTGACCTCCTGTCTATATGTACTGTCAAGAAAGAGGGAAATGCAGTAAGAACGCAAACATACAAGTATAAATCGTCCATCGGGTGACCAGGCAACGCATGTCAAGGCACCAAAGTACGACGCGTAACAATCGACTAGTCTAGGACAGTCAAACGCCAAAGGAAGGGTGAGGGATGAAGCAGACTGACTGTTCTGACATGGTATCGATGACTCGAAGGCAGCCGTCTTCAGATATGGCAGCTACGTATTTCACATCTGGAGAAAAGACGAAATCTGGGCGAGTTGAAAGCAGTGTAAATTGGTAGGAAAGGGAGGAACATACCTACGATCTTGCGATTGGAGACACGCCAATGGCTAACGGGATTTTTCGCAGATTTTTCCTTATCTGACTTGTCAGCGTGGTTTGCAGACATGACAGGATGCCAGGGAGGCATGGTAACGAGGATGGAGTCTGTGGGGTCCCAAGAATGGTGTGGATTGGAAGGAACAAACGTGCCATCGTCGCGGTCCTTGTCATAGGCGAGGATAGAACCATCAGCATGAGCGACGAGGAAGAGGGAGGGGGAGGAGGGGAGCCAGCGGACGGCGGTGCAGGGAGAGTTTGTGATGCAGCCCTGTTTATTGAGACGGGCATAGCGCGCAGAGACTAGGTCGAGCCAAAGGAGGTCACCAGTGGAAAAACCGATGATAATATCGAGGCTGGAGTTAACGTCATGGCAAGTGGGATGAGCTAAAAACGTGATTCTGCACAAAGGTTCTTTGAGGCTGGCGGCGATGTAAGTCTTTCCAAGGTTATAGAAGAGGAGGGGTGCATCTGGGGATGTGGTGTGGATGGCGCGGGCGACGCCGTCTGGGAACTGGATGCGAGTGATGAAAGAGGAAGAGGAGGACTTGAGGGAATGACGGGGACGGGGAGCGGATGGTCTGGTGGTTGTGGGGACGAGTGCGGCGGCGAGGAGGGCGGGAAAGAGAGGCGGGGAGGGCGGGGGATGAGCGATGCGGTGCGCCTGTGTATAGACACCCTCTGGAGCGACAAAGGAGAGGTCGGTGTCCATGCGGTCCGGGGCCTGGTTCCGCTGTCGGTGTCCACGCGGTCCGGTGCCGTCCGTGCTCGGTGACCAGTGTCCACCCGGTCCATGCTGGTCCATGCCCCAGTCCCCGCCCATGGCGCACGTCCTCTACCACTGTCCCTGCCTCGAGCCCCCGTCTGCGGCAGCTTTCCATTCTCTTCATTCCCTGTTCTTTTGTGAAGAATGCGATGCCATTCGATGCAATCGCTGCGTCGCCATAGAGGTCTCCTCCTACTTTTGTCCAAACTGTCTTTTTGAGGTCCCAAGTGCAAGTGTCCGTGCTGAAAAAAACAGATGCGCCCGCAACTGCTTCATGTGCCCCGTATGCCGCAACACCCTTTCTGTCGTCTCTTCAGATCCTCCCTACGAGACCCCTTTTTATCTTTACTGCAACCATTGTCGTTGGGACTCGGCTGAGGTCGGTATCGTATTTGAAAAGCCCACAGGAATTGCCGCCCAGCTGCAGAGGCATGAAGACTCTGCGCCAGACTCCCTCGAATTTGATCGTCTCAAGGATCATTTTGATCCCTTTGTCCGTCCCTCGCATCCCACTGCTCCCGTCCTCCCCAGCAGTGCAGCCCACTCGCTCCATCTCTATGCCTCCTCCATCACTGCTGCCGCTTCCGCCGCTCTCGCCCGTGACATTCCTGGCGTCGCCAAGTACACCCCTTCACTCTCTAAGAGCACGTCCAGCAGAGCTGGCCGCGACCGTTCCGTCAACAAGGATGAAATGGCAGAATACAGGAGTCGCTTGGACATTGCCACCGCAAGCCTCATCGGTGGAGGCGGCGGCGAGGCAGACGTCGAGTTTATGAAACACGTCCAAAGCATCAACGACGTCGCCAGTCTCGAGCAGAGATGGGACAGCAGCTGGGCCATGTCCGTTAGGACTAAGGATCTCAGGCCACTCCGTATACCTCTCCATGCCAAACGTTCGAAACGCTGTCCCGTCTGCACGCATATACTCATCAAGCCAGAACAAAAGGCACAATCCGTACGCTACAAAATCAAGCTCGTCGCTGCAAACTACCTTCCTGCCATCACTGTCGCTCTTCCACACACGTTTCCTACTCCAGATACCATCAAACGCGCTTTGGCCAAGGCAAGCTCGGCAGCGGCTGCCAACGATCGATCCAACGTCGGGTTGCATCCAGGAGAGACGTACCCCTTCCACCTCGCTTTGACAAACCCCCTCTATGATCCCATACAGGTTCGACTTGCCACTCCACGCATGCACACTGCCACACAGGATAAAACCCGTCGTCCACCATTCGGTGTGTCTCTTCCAACTTCAACATTCACAGTCGCAGCTTTTGCAGAAACTTGGGAATACGATGAAGACGAAGAGATGTATTGGACCGATGAAGATGAGTTTGGTGGTGGTGGTGGCAAGATCAGGGATAGGGAGGGTAAGTCCAAGGCCAAAACAAAGGCAGTTGGAGTGTTGGAGAAGAGGGCAAATACAACCATCGTCGGAGGAGAGGTGATTATTGGCAAAGAGGCCCGTGGACGGCTCAAGGTGAGCAGGTAGATGACTTGGTTTACCAATGCTAACGGTCCTTAGTTCATTATGCTTGTCCAGTATACCTACCGATCGGATGATCCTGCGCCATCAGAGAGTAATGAAGGCGGAGAGATGGATAACAAGGGAACGAATAAACCTCCGGAGACAAAGACGTTTGAGTTTTATACTGTAGTTGACTTGGGAGATATAATTGAGCCGTGATAGGGTTAGGGTTGTACAGCCTCATCGTCTAGGGCGCTGGCGGCGCCATTCGACTTGATCCACGCGCTGGCGCAACTCATGAGCTCACCAACAGTTACGGAGGCTGGTCCTCTGCCACAGAAACAGGGCGAAATTGGTTTTATCGAGGGTTCCCAGCCCAACGCCGACCTCGAAGCTCAAATAACCCCTACCACTAACATACCCATCACCCCCGCTCTCGCAGCGCAGATAGCGACCGCCAACACTCCAGCTTTGCATAAGCGCAGAAAATGCACGTACAAAATAGCAGGTTTACGACTCACCACCTTGTCTCTCTTTGTCGTCCAAATTCTCTTCGTCGGCGGGGTCATCGCAGGATGGGTCATTTCCATACGCATCCTCAACAGATCTAAAACTGCCACCTCCAACGTGGTCTTTGGTGGTCCCGCTTTGCCTATCCTTCTACACGTCATATTTTCCATAACCCTCCTCGTCCAGCTCGTCTTCCTCGAGCGGACACTCTTCCAACTGCGCGCCCAACGCTACACCCACCTACACCCAGGCGAAATCCTACCCTCTTCGCAGACCCGCGGAGGGCTGCCCTTGCCTGTCATTGCATTCGCGCCGTGGAACCGTCCGCCGCTCCCGACCTACGCCGCGGCGCTCGCGCAGAGCGGTGTGAGCACCGGAGACGTGGAGGACAATATGATCGCGCCTCCCCCGCCGCCTGCTTATGGCCAGACCCGTGGGAGCACGCTCCTGCTTGCTGGACGAATGAGGGATAGTCTCAGGTCCGTCGTAAGTCGGCCCGAGAGTGCCCTGAGTTACATCAATGTTGTGCCACCGGGCGAGCCTGGCCAGCAGGCGATGAGTTACGAGGAGTTTGTGGATAGCGTGCGTGCAGGAGTGGGTACGGCGGGAAGGCAGAGAGAGGAGGAGGAGGAGGAGGAAGAAGAGGAGGAGAGGGATGAAGATGCTCGTGAGCGGAGACGGGAACAGGCGCTGGCCAGGCTGGAGAGCAATGAGCATTGAACGTTTGAAGTGTATGTCTCCTGTGGTACAGGCTGAGACGCTCGGCAATCAAATCTTGTTGTCGGCAACATAGGGCGGCCGCAAGAATCCCTCTGAGGTTTGGCATCCCTGCATCAATTTGTCATGACTCATTCTGCCACGACATTTAAACTTGACTCATCTTCCGCGACTTGCAAAATCCCAATGCCATCGTCCACTTGGTGAGCTCAAATGTTGCCAGACTATTCTCCCTCGCCCCCTGCGCCCCAGTATTCATTCGAGCCCACCGTAGACGAGCTACGCTTGGAGCTCACTCCCCAGCGTGACCCCGCGGGGCCCCTGTCTGGACGCGCCCTCCTCAAGCGTCTGGGTCAGGCCACCCTTGTCCTCCATGATCAGGCTGATGATAGCCCAATTCCCTCATACGGGAGAAACAGCGTCATCCGTGCGGTTCTCTGTTTTGATAACTCCGCGAACATCACCAGCGTCAGCATCAAGGTACGTTAACTCTGTGTCTATCATCAATGATTGTGCCTACCTATCGTCCGCCGCTGCAGATTAGCAGCGCGATTGATACAGTGCTCAGCGAGTTTGGCGCAAAGACAAAGCGGCTCTTGAGCGATCGCCGTGTGCTGTGGGAGAAGAGCTCCAGTGCTGACCGCTCGACGTGTCCTGGTCAGCTGGCCTTCTCCTATCCACTGCCGTCGACGTACATAGACCGCTCGGAGGAGGTACAGCTTCCTCCCTCCTTCCGCCTCTTCGCGCCCGGTTTCTTTGTCAGAGTTCACTATTTCATCATCGTCACCGTTGTCCGCACCCGTCTTTGGAATCTGGACTTTTGGCCCTCTGTCCGAAAGTGCGTCTTTTTCTTTTTTCTTCTGTTGACCTTTTGGTGACCAAAGCCCTCACACTGTAAACAGGGACACGATACCGTTCAATTACTCTCCTAGATCGCGGCCGAACAGGCCCATCGTACACACCCCGTGTTTCCTTTCGTCTATCAAAACCCTGCCGGAAGAGTGGTATCAAGCGACTTCGATATTGCAAACGCGGCCGTACTGGAAAACCCGGGAATCGCTCTACTGTCATGTAAATTTGTCATGTTGTTCCAGTGACAAAGGCTCACTTTTTCCTTTTTTTTCAGATTTTTATTCCCAGTGCACGGATTTATGGTGTCTCGGACACCATCCCGTTCCACATCCAGCTCAACGGGCCAACTTCATCCTTGCACGAATTCTTCCCTCAAAAGGCGCTCCATCAAATGGCCACATTTGACTCGTCCTTCTCCGCTTCGTCCATCCACACCACCGCAGACGCGAGCAGGCCAGAACCAAAAACGAATTTGAGTAAGATGTCCAGAAACAAGACGCGTCTCCCATGCGTCCGCGTTGTGATCATCCGCCAGGTCGTCGTCCACCGCAACTGCAGCAAAGTCTGGCGCAACTCCATCATTGGCGAGGGCGTTGTGCAGCCGCTCCCGCCGCCGCATTTCCGGGACCGGTGTCTCGGTACGAGGGAGGAGAGTCTGGATTGGACAGGCCATGTCAGGTGTGCCGACGATGTGACCTCCGCCGACAGCTTTGCAACGAGCTTGGTGCATGTGCAGGTTAGTCGCTGTCATCAGTTGCGATGCAGGACGCGAGTTAATGATCATAACAGCATTTTTTGTCATTGATTTTCACTCCGCCAGAACCCCATACGTCACCGTTTTTAGAACTCAACATAAACATTCCCATAAAACTCGTCTCTGAGTCGTATTCTGAACCCATTTAGCCGATGCAAGTATTTTAAAATCATTTGTGCTTTTAATTGCCGTCCCCCAGTTATTTTATGTAATGCACATATACTATACTCTGTTGTATCATTATTTGTGCTACTAGTAATCACAAATTTTCTCGGCCTCCCTGCCACTCCTCGTGCACGATAAGTGCAAGCCGTTTCAATGCCTCATCAACATCGGCCTCAGGCAACAAGCTGAAAGACAATCGTATATATGGACTACGCCTGTCATCAAAGAAGGCGCATGCGCCCGGTAGCACCAGTATTTTGTTCTCCATGCCTCTCTTCCTAACAAGGGCCAACGAATCGCCTTGATCGACACCTCTGTTTTCGACGTCGAGTTCTGAAGATGCGGGAAGACGCAGTTTGACCCAGTAGAACATGCCCGCGTCGGGCGTTGTCCACTCCGCCAGACCTGTAAGGTGTCGTCTTAGGCCCGCCTCGAACAAGTCGCGTTTAATTCGATAAAACTCGGACACTTTTGCTGTCTGGTCAAGAAACCCGGATATACCCCACATAGACACGACTTTGTAGATGAGGGATTGAGCAAGTGATGAGCAATGGACAGTAGACGTGGTGTGCTTGTTTTTTTACAATGTCAATTTTCCTCAGCGTTCATTGTTAGGAGAACTGTCACTTACATGATTGTCAATCACGTCGATGAGCACGGATGGTCCGGTGATCCATCCAACACGAAATCCAGAGGACAGAATCTTGCTAAAACTGTCAATCCTCAAAACTCGTCCCACTTGACCTCCGAGCCTCCTTTCCAGGTTGAAATATGATGCGGGACGAGGTTTGGTCCCAAAGTAAAGATGGAAATACGGGTCATCCTCGAGGATGATGAAATTGTGTTTCTTAGCCAGGCGGAGAATTTCAACACGTCTTTCTTGACTGGTCGTAACTCCACTGGGATTGGAGCCATACTCCAAGGGAAACCGTCGGCGCAACTAGAATACAAATATAGTTCCAGGGGGACTCACGGGTATGGTATAAAATAATTTTGGTTTCGGCCTACCCGCTGGCCAATTTTCGAGAATATTTTCAATTGATGCAGGTATGACACCATCAGGATCAGATATGACGGGAAGTACCTTGGCTTTCAATGCACGAAAAACTGGTATTGCAGTGCTATACATAAGGAACTTGGAGTATATTTTGGACATGAAAACGGTGAAACATACGGGTACAGGGGTTCTTCCACCAGCGCGAAATCACCTTGGTTCAGTAGTGCCGAGAGCGCCTTGTAAATACCGTCCTGAGCGCCAGAACAAACACTTATCCTCCAACCTTCGTTATCCTTACCGCTGTGGACATGCTTCATAAAGGTCGTAAGCCAGTCAATAAGGACCGGCATTCCTGCTGTAAAGCCATATTGTAAAGCAACAGACAATTCCTCGTCTGAGAGCGTAATGGTGGTAGATTGATTCCCGTCCGAAGCGCGCGGGGATCGGATGTTGACAGAAAGTGAGGTGAACGGAAATGTCTCTGGATTTGGCTTCCCAACCAACAGAGATAAAACCCCGGGGTTCTGTTCGATCGGCAGTAAATCCCAGACTAGGCGCTAATAAGAAAAAAAATCATTCACGTTCTGGAAACCAGCCGACTAACTAGGCGAAGGTCTCCGTGACTTGGCAAGGTCTGAGAGGAAGGTGTCATAGAACTGGCGTGGCAGAGCCTCAATCTCAAATCGATTCACGTCTGTAAGGTCGCCCGTCATTGGTGCGTTGTGAAGATCGAAAGCAGATAATCTGAATTTGTATCAATGGCCTAGCAGAGCGATCGGCAGATACCTTGACATACGACAATCAGCTTGATGCGATGACTGCGGACGTCAGACGCCGTCCCGCTAGCTGTTCCTGATTCAATTCAATCCCAAGTGGGAACATGTTCGGCCGAAATGAGCGAATGCAGAAACATTTGTTTTTGGAAATCGCCGTGAAGTGCAGTGACTAACGAACGACGGTCACCTACTAAGAATTTAAAACTGATCCCATATACTTGCCGGTTAAAACTGATGCATGACGTTGAATCTAAGGCGGCGAAAGCCAGTGCATAGCTGAGGGCATTGTTGCATGCGTAATGATTTAGTTGATGGCACGGCAGAGGACGCTGGGAAGACACGCCGGGTTTCGTAATGGCTCGCCTGCTTCTCATACACCAACACAGTCACGCGCCCCGTCGTACTCCTTCTTTCCTTTCCTCCGCTCTTTTATCCCCATGCGCTCTTTTATTTCATATCTTACCATCCTTGATTTCATTGCCGTCTCATATGCTTTAGGAGTACCTTTCCAGGTCCACATCAGTAATGCTTCCCCAAGGCTCCAGAGGCTTGGACGCCGGACGCCCATCCCAGTAAAGAACACAGGAAATGCCCAATACTCTGCAAACATGACAATTGGTGGTGCACAAATTAGGGTGTTACTGGATACTGGAAGGTTCGTCGTCACAAAATACTCATCAAATGAGTATCCTAAAAAAATCTCAATACATCCTAACAACCTAGTTCGGATCTTTGGGTTAATTTTCCGCGTCAGATGCCCAGCACGACGGATCTTGGAAAAGCGTTGACTCTCGACTATGCTATTGGCAAAGCGTCAGGTAATGAATTAGTAGCATTGAGAAGTCACGTCAGTTTGACTAAATTTCAGGCAACGTTCATGCGGCTCAGGTGCAATTCGGAAATTATTCCTTGGATAGTCAAGCGTTCGGTACTTGATATCCCATATGCATGTCTGTAATGTCCTCACCCGCTCCCAATAGTCCTGGTTGCAGACACAAGTACATTCACAACCAATATCCATGCACAGGGTTATGACGGTCTCTTTGGCCTTGGTAATAACGACGGCAGTATCATTCATAAGAAGCTTGGCGATCCTACAGGCACCACTTTCCTTGACCGTGTCTTCACCCAAGACAAGCAGTCGGGTAACTACATCACATTCATGTTGAATAGGCACTATGACCCTGCCGACACGTTACACGGACGACTTACAATCTCCGAGCTAATTCCTGGTTTTGAGAACATCACCAGTGCACCGAAATTGGATGTTGACAAAGTCAACCGTCTCTTAAAAGGAGGTGGGTGGTGCGTGAAATAACGCCGAATGGACGTTGACATAATCTTAGACCAGCATTGGCAAGCCTTCACGGATAAAAGTAAAGGGATTATCGGTCCTGATAGTCAACCTATACAAATCGGCTCTATAAATCCCAATGCGCCTAGTGGCGAGCTCGTAGCAGTATTTGATTCTGGTTTCACATTCAGGTGTCTAGTTCCGTTCTGGATGCATCGGTGTACCCTGATCATCTTTTGCAGCCAAGTTCCCCGCGACGTTTCCGACGCCATATACGGGCGAGTTCAAGGTGCCCAATATGATGAACAAAATCAATATTGGACAATACCATGCGGCCAATATCTGAACATATCGTTCAACTTTGGAGGCATCAACTACCCGATACATCCATTGGATACTGTTGACAATAATTTTCATATTACCGATTCCAATGGTAATCCTGTTTGCATTGGTGCCGTGAGTAATGATCCATGACATGGATCTGGTCAGAAAATTGACCATTGCATAGTTTCAACCCATTACTTCCGCATTTAGCATGCTTGGTCATTACGACATGATTCTTGGCATGAATTTTCGTAAGGCACATATATTGTTCTCCTGTTGCAATTTTTCATGCATACAACCTAGTTCGGAATGTGTACACCCTCCTTGATTACGGTGATTGGACGGGCTCTAGCTCGCGCTCTATGCCTTATATTCAATTGATGTCTATGACGAACGTACAGCAGGCGCAACAAGATTTTGTTCAGGTCCGTCTCGGTGGTCAGAATACATTGGGCGATCCACGTTGGGCGCTTTTACCGCCATCACAGATGCAGCATTCCCCGGTATCTGAAGCAGAGAAGAAGCGAATGTATCAGGAGATGATCCTCAGCCGTTGGCCGTATATCTTTATAAGCTGTTTCGTCCTTATTCTCCTCATGATCGGAGTTTGCATATGGAAATGTTGCTGCCGCCGTGGCAAGGATGGCCGCCGACGATGCATCTGCTGTGCTGGCAGGAGCAAGAGAGTTGAACCTGAGAGGGATACATTGGCTCTTCCCAACGCCACTCGTGAAATGTCGCATTCAGCGACGAAGGTTGAGGCACCCGATGCGATATATGTGCCGTTGGGAGATCAAGGCTATGGCTACGGACAGATGGATAAGTCAGGTTCAGCGCTCGGGGATTACGAACGACGATATAGTGCCAGCAGCATCGCCAAAGTGCAACCTCCGCCAGATATTTATGGGACAGAATACGAGAATCGCGGCCATCCGCACGACGGCGGATATTTACCGTACACCTCGCAAGTTCAGCTGGTAAATCAGGAGCAGCGACAATATGGTTATCCACCAGGGCTGAATGGGCAAGGTTATGATATACCGTATGAGCATCCTCCACATTATGGGTACCAGCCCGAGAGTCGTGCCGGTTACCGCTAACTTGTATCCATAATTTTTTCTTACCAACGAACTGGTTTTCGTGCGGGCTTTTACTTTAAACTACCAGTCAGATATATATGTATATGCATCTCAGCAATTTGGCCTAATCGTCTTGTCATCCTTTGAGCATTTCTGTTACAGACACTGTGTCTGCGAATTGACATCCTCGCTGTAGAGAACGCCCTGCCTCTATCAGTGCATTTCTATGTCGAAGTCATTGGCGGCAAGACGAGAAGGAATAATGAGGTATCACCGGTCTTGTTGATAGCCTGATGCGGTGGAGAGTTACGCGGGAAGGACTCGGACACGCGAGGTCGGTCACGTGTTGATACCTGCTCCTCATCATCAGCGACGTCCACCTGGACTACCATGCTCTTTGCCCTGCTGCGAGCTCTCCTGTTGTCTGCCCTGGCCTGGTGCATCGCCTCTTATCCTGCAGAATTGCCATCAACGCCCTCATTTTCTGCCAAATCCGAGAGAAGCTGGCTTTGGGGCTGGGCATGGGGTGCGGAAAGTACCGTCTCCATTGTCGATCACTCCCCCGTCGTTTCCTTTCCTTCCAGACCAGGTACTCCATATCCTTGCTTTTCATCCTCTCTCTCTTAACTCGCTTTCAAGCCGCCTTTGGCGCAGAAATTAACGAACCCATTTTGGGATATGTTATCCCGGTATCATCATTCACCGTTCCCAACCCTTCTGACGACTCCGATACCTTCCCGTCTGGACGGAACAATGGCTGTCCTCCGCTGCGCTTAACGACCCCAAGCTATCCAACTGAGACATGGATCGCTCTCGTGCAGAGAGGCCAGTGCGAATTTGTCAAGAAGGTTCGCGAAGCGCAACGAATGGGCGCCAAAGCCGTGGTTGTAGGTGGAGAAGATCCCGCTATATCGGGTTATCCTGACACTCTAGTCAATATGTTCAGTCCAGGTATGGGATCCGATGGGGCTACCGACCCTCGTTCTCATCGCTCTTGCAGAGGATTCCTCTGACATCAGGATCGCTGCCACATACATCAAGTTCTCTGATTATATGCAGCTATGGCAACTTATCGAAGCTTCCAATACATCACATTCAGGTTTACGGACCCTTTCGCTCCTCATTACTGCAGAATACTCGGCTTGGGAATGGTACTCGTGCGTTTGTGATCCTAATCGAACTGTATTGACTACCAATTCCTATCTCCAGGCCGATTATCACGTTTATTGTCATCTTGCTTCTACCTTCAGCTCTGACATTTCTCACGTTACTCGTTCACCGCATACGCGCCGCAAGGGCCGCACAAAGAGATCGTGCCCCAGAAGCAATAGTCCACAATCTTCCTTGGTGCATCTGGACAGGATCCGGCTGTGAAAAACACGAAGGCTCTGCAAGCTCTGACGAAGGCACGACCGAAATGAATGATCCTGGCTCATCGCCCAATTTGGTAACTGACACTTGCGACAATGCACATGGCACGCCGTCCTCTTCACATTATACACCTACGCCTACAGTGCACCCATGGTTTGAGAGCCAAGTAGAGTGCGCCATATGTCTATCTGAGTTTATCAAGGGCGATAGGGTGCGAATCCTGCCATGCCATCACATCTTTCATATGGATGAAGTCGATCCATGGCTTATACAACGCAAAAAACTGGTACATATATTGAATATTAATCCGTGCTTATTTCTCACATATGTTGAAGTGCCCGATATGCAAAGCTGATGTTACTAAATCCTCGTCAGCTATGCCCGACGAACCACATGATATCCGCAGTCGTTTAGTAGCCGCTCTCTCAAGAACCAGTTCACCGCCTGCAGCTAACGAGCTCACTCCTCTGCTTACTAGGCAAGAACATGCCGCTTTGCCATGACCTTGAGTTTATCTCGTGACCTCCTTCCACTTTCCCGCCTTTTATCTGTTCTTTAACATTTTGTTCACCTTGTTTGATATACCACGAAATACGCAAAAAGCTGTTCATAGTTGTATTTGTAACAAATATTAATTCTTGGATTGAATTACAATTACCTCCGTGTCTGAGCCAAGTCTGAGGTTTGTCATTTCATCTAGTCATTGGTGTGCTGAGCCATCAACTTGATGGCGTTGATGCTTGATAACCTAGGATCAGATGTTGCCGACCTTTTCTGCAAGCCAGTGACGGTGAATTTGCAATAGACTGTTGATCGTGCTGATCATTGGACGCCCACTGGCAGATAAGATTAGTACTGCCTCAGGCTGTCGGTGACTAGCAAAACTGGGGTTGCCGTAAGTAATTTCACTTCAGACCATCATCACGACGCTAGAGTATCCAAAGCACTTTAAGATAGTTTGAAGACTGCTACGCACTCTTTCCTCTGCCACGGAACAGAACGTCGAACATTGATCTCTGGATATCATGCATCATGCATCATACCTCTGATAAGTGACAGCACAACACGCGCCTCTGCATTTTGATCTCTCGAGAGGTACGAATTTCCAATTCAAAACAAACCACGCCTTCCCGTATAACAATAACGTGTCCGCAATTGGGACGTATCAGAACCTTTCCTCCATCGGGATGTTGCTGCTGGCACGTTAGTATGATAAAACGCGAACAATCGGTCTTTCAAGGCGCTGTACTGGGGCGATGCATCAAGTGAGGTGCTTTGATTTTTCATCGGGTCCTATCATAGTATCAACTTGATCATGCTGCGACTATCCGCGCACGGGTATCGTATGGCCGGTTCGGCCAGGGCTGGTTTCCCCTTTGCGCTTATTGTTCTATCTTGCGTGACCTTTTCCTGGAGTGCGAAAGATTACAGGTGCTGCTCGAAACGTGCCTTTCCCTTCCTCAGATTCCGGCATCATAGGCACTGGCCGGGTTTCCCGTCATCCCCATAATCTCTGCCGTTCCCCTGCGAATATGCAAACATTGTCTATCATCAGCACAGGTGCCAAGCTCGGAATCAATATTTGGAAGAGTAATGTAACGGCACGTAGGGTATCACTTGATCCCGCCTTGTCTCTGGAAAATCACGATTTTGGGGCCAGTCTGGTAGTTCTTCCTTCACTCTTTTGTCCGGACGTTAAAAAGTATTTGCGGTCTCCCTTTTCCACCTTCCCTCTTCTTATCTGCACAGTCCACCTCTCGTGCTTTCAACTCCACGCATTATCCTCCAGAGGTGACTGGTATACTACCTTCGGTCATCTCACACCGGGCCACTTTTGGCTCTTGGACAAATCAGCGGTGGATTCGATAGCACAGAGCACTCCCACCCACGGCTGCCTTTCCGGAAGATGCAAGATATCCTGAGAAGACGACCCTTGGAAAAGAGACATAGTCGGTGCCAAATTTTCATGACTTACTTCTGGGGCTGACCATATACGGTTTTTGCAGCAAAGCCGTGCAAGTATTATCAGACCATGTCATGCCCGCTACCAGCGGATGTTTGTGACTTTGCGCATGTGCCTGTGAACCCAAGTTCCGGGTTCACGATCGATGATACCTGTCGGTATTATCAAGCCGGGTATTGCGCAAATGGTGCATGGTGCAGTTACTCCCACTCAACTGAAGGTACGTCAAGCATTGAATTCTTTCGTTTTTTGCATCTCGATCTATATTGATTAACTGTAGTTTCTCCTGCATTGGCGGATGTGAGGAGGACATCTCCTGCGTGTGGGCAGCGTATGAGGTCTCTAAGCACGAGTGGACCAAGGCCTGCCATTCCCCAGACTGGCGTTGATCAGCCGCCTCCCAATATATCCACGCGCATGCACGTTGCTACGGTTTGTAACGGACCCCCCAGTTACTCTCCTCTTGCTCCTACCCACTCACCGATCTCATCGCATGCGCCGCCTCCGTTAGTGGAGCCCAAGCTCTTGCTGAATGCGTCATATCCTCCTCCCTCTCCCACGGCATATACTGAGGTTTTCGATGACCTTGTCGTATGCACGGAGGATCCGCACATGAGCGAGCATGCACACGCCCATCAGTCTAGAGTATACATCACCGGGACAATGTCACCGGTACACATGCCCCCGTATCCGACAAGCCCATCTCACCGGTGCCTGTCTATGGGTCCGTTGAGTCCTCGTTTTCAGGTTCAGTCACCGCCGTATCCGCTCGGGCCCAAATATGCCCCGGTGCCAATACCTCTGAAGAAACGTCGGTCTCGTGGTGTTTCTAAAAAGAAACTGGAGAAGTATAAAAGTAAGCGTTGAGGTACTTGTTGAAATACTCACTTTTTGATCTGGATGTTAGCAAAGCCCTGCCGATTTTTTGCTATGGATGGTAGTTGCCCGAATGGTGACAGCTGTACCTTGTGGGTGTGCTCTGATGTTTGAATCAGTCCATCAAATCAATTATTTACGCGAATAGCATCCACGGCGAAGACACTGATTTGCTCAGAAAAATTACGATGAAGACGACCACTCCTGAGCGCAATGGCTGTTGCGCAGACTCTTCTGAAAGTACGAGTGAGTCAGCGCCGTCAGATGAAGAGCAGGTTAGTGCCATAACGATCGGTCGTAAGTTTTATTTGGCAATTTGCTACGGCGTTTTCCAAAACATTTTTCAGACAACATCGATCAAGGGGATTGGAGAACAGATAGGGCAAACTCTCGGTCACCTTTATTCTTGCCGCACTTTGATGTCCACTTGACCCGAGTACCTTCGTCCAATGGATGGGCGGGGAAAAGATTTAACGGAAGGCCAAGGGCGAACTCTATTCCGTCTACACCATCTGCTTCAAGTCAGGTGAGCATAGAAAACGTGAGTGTTTCAACTGTCATGCATGCATTGATAAATCAACATCGACTAGCTCTTTCCTGCCGAATGCCCCGCAGTTTTGTAGCGCTAAAGGTACCATACAAATCGTGTATTGTAAATTTGGGATGTATATTGGCAATATCGATAGATTAAAATATGATCATTTTGTTTTGTAGTCCACATGTAACACGTTCTGGTTTCCGAAAAAGGAAGGTCATCGCCTCCCCAAGTCGTTTCATATCTCTTCATTGTCTTGCCCGATGTCCATGCTCGACAAATTCAGGCAGGGTGCCCAGAAAGCTGGCATGCAAGCTACAGCTTTTGTGCAACAAGGCACCTCGAAGATGGCTAGTGGCTCGCGAGACTTTGTTCAAACCTTTAGCCTCCCTGGAGAGGCAAGCAAGGCAGCAAACATCCTAGCCAGCTTCCTTGGTATATATTTTTCTCTGACGCATCGTCTCACTGACTTGATTGAAGCCGACCCCGAAGACCCCAGGTCGGCGCTCAACTCCATCCCGAAAGTCGTCCTGCAACAGGCTCGAGGCGAGTAGCAGGAACCTTTGTATCGGTTAGCGCCCGTCATTTAGAGGGGATATTTTCTATAGGTCTCGCTATATTCCAGGTCATCAAGGCGGGCTTTGTCTTCTCTGGCAAGGCCGGTTCGGGAATCGTCGTCGCTCGTCTCCCAGATGGCTCATGGTCGGCTCCCTCATGCATTGCCACGGGCGGTTTAGGATGGGGCCTCCAAATAGGTGCCGATATAACTGACTTTGTCATCGTCCTCAACAGCGAAGAGGCCGTCCGCGCCTTCTCTATTGGCGGTAACGTCACGATTGGAGGGAACATCAGTGCGGCTGCTGGCCCCATTGGCACGGGTGGCAGTGTTCAGGCGTCGTTGGCCCATCCAGCTCCGATGTTCTCTTACTCAAAATCCAAGGGTGAGTTTTTGCCACAATGATGCAAAACAGATATCCATGAAGCCGTGACTCTTTCCCTTTCTTCTCTAGGGCTCTTCGCTGGTCTGTCTCTTGAAGGAACAGTCCTAATTGAGCGCAGGGATGCCAACCGCGATTTCTATGGTTCTCCTGTGCCTGCAAAGGACATCCTGAGCGGCCGGGTGCCCCCTCCCGAAGTTGCGTCTCATCTATATGAGATAATAGAGACCGCCGAGGGTCTAGACGAAAGTGGTGTGCCTGACCAGTCGTATGTGCCCAACTCAGCCCCAGTAGGAAGGCAGAACCAGACTGTTTTTGACGCCGATAATCCAAAGATGGGGTATTGATGTGCTTGCCATCTGGTCTACATTTATTTCGTCCATACCTGCCCGCCGTTTTGTCATTCAACTCTCATATGTGTACATAATTCGGAGCCACTATGTTTGCGTGTCCCCTAGTATTTGTCGGATTAACTACACAAGAAGGTAATAAACATGCCTGTAGGCTATCGATACCCACATTATTATTATTTGCAGTAAGATTGTTTATTCTTACGAAAATAGTCAATACCAAGGTTCAACGTTCAACGTTCACCCAATATATAATCTACCTTCCATAGAATAAAGAACGTTGATAATATACCCGTTGTGGAGGCAGGCCCCTGATGTTTCGGATTACAATCATTCTAGTGTGACAATGTGACTAATTACATTAACTCTCTGACATACGTTCAAAGAACTGCTTCAATGTACCTGCCAACACATCCGGTAGTGCCTCAACATTGCGCAGGACGACGTAATAGTCAAAGGGAAAAGATTCCAAGTACTTTCGCAACTGGAGCTCCATGCGTCCATCCACCAGCTTGTATTCAGCTTTATCCATGTGCAGTATGGAATTCTGTGTCGTGTTTCCCGCAGAGAGGGGATTTGTCACAGATTGTAGGGAGTCAACAATGACGAAGACGACCATGATCCGTTTCTCTTCCGCTTTTCTTAGCAACGTTCGCAGTCGGTCGTGGTCCTGGCAGAGACCATCCGAGATGATAATTTCTAACTGCCACAAATCGCCCGCGGTGGCCGAACTCATTGACCGTCTCTCCCTCGCCGATTCCAATACGGCTAGACTCGCATCAATTAGGGATAGAACGTTTGTCGCCTTTTGGTTGAAGCGGAAAGAACTTATCACTTTGATCCCCGATTGATCAGTGAATTGACCATCGTCAAAGCTATGCAAGATATGAACTGCTTCGCCGAAGCTCGCTATGGCTATTTCACCGGATTCGAGGCGGCTGAGAGCTTTTGCCACTAAAGCAAGCGTCTGAAACGCTAGATGAACGGAGTGAGATTCGGCCATGGAGCGGGAATCATCGATGGCAATAAGAATTTGATACTCTCTTTGACTAGGCCTGGTACGTCGGAGCCAAATTTTGTCTTTGGTGTAGTCGCTTGCAATATACGGGATGATCTTCTTCATGTTTAGGCGCTTCCCAGTGCGGTAATCACCCTTTAGTCTCGTTGCCAGTGTTGGTTCCAATATCAGGCGAAGCTGTTCGCATAATGCATAGGCGAGGTCGTGCGTGATTGATTCATACCGACGCCATATATGTTCCCCGCCTTCCTCAGGGAAGCCCAAGGATTGCCACTCCACCAATTGCATCTCGATTGATTGATCTTCCATCTCAGTGTCCAAACTTGAAGGATCAAGCCCCGCATCAAGCTGCTTCCGAATTAGGTCAGAATCATGCATGACGGCACCCTCTGGGTCGTTGGGCGTCGTTTTGCTAGGGGCTATGTTCGCAAGAGAAAATGCTGGTCGATGTTCTTCGTCGTGTTCTTGGATAATCACATCCGCGTCCGTTAGATGCAAATCAGGGATATCTACATCGTTGTCGATAAGATGAAGATGGTCCAGATTGGCGACTTGGTCTTCCCCTGCGGGACCCAAAGCCTGCATGTCATAGTCTGCATCGTCTGGGCGTAAATACTCCACTTGAGATGGAGCACTAGTATCTCCACCATTCTCCTGTGCTTCTCTGTTCTCCCCGCCCAAGATTTCGTCAAAGCGCTGACGGACCCCTTTTCGCACATCTCCGAGGCTTCGAAGTGGATTGGTTTCCATTTGTACTTCGGACTCGCTATTTCCTTGTCCCTGTCGAGAGTCTGTACCTGCAGCAGACGACGCAGTGAGTTGCTGTTGTATTTCCTGTTGAGCTCCTTCAATGCCAAGATGCATCCTGACAGCCCATTTATCAATACATTTGTTCAGAAGCAAGGGAAACATACGTTTGCTGTTTGACCTCCTCTAATACAACCTCAGCTTCTCCGGGCCCACCGACAGCATCATTCTCCTGAATTCCAGATGATTGCTGCTCCTGACTTCCCCCATTCGCTGGCGGAACTGTATCAGCGCCTCCCTGCCCTGCGGTGATGTCTGCTTGAGCCACCAACTCTTCCTTCACTGGACCATCTTCCTCCTCAGCTTCGGGCTCATTCTGCTCTGTCGTTTCACCACCTGTCTGCCCATCTAGACCCATTCCGTCTTCTTCTGCCGAACCTTGATCATCAATGTCATCCATGTCACCCTCAAAGTCCTCTGGTGCCTCTTCCTGCCTTTCTTCCTCCCCGCCCTCCTGTTTACCATCAAGCGCTCCCATCTCCTGTTCTTCTAAATTAAGGTCATCAGGTAGATCCAATGTCTCTGCATCCGGTACGTAGTCATCCATTGGTGCCCCGCTAGCGTTCGGCTCTTCATTTTCGTGCATCTCTGCATCTTCTTCCATTTGCTCTACATCTTCCTGTGTATCATTTGATTCCAATGCATCTTTCCTTTCTTTCTCGTTCTCGTTCTTATTCTGCGTCTCTGACTGTCTTTCCTTTGCCACTACTTCTGATTTTCCAACCTTCTCCTCTGCACGATCCTGATTAGCCTTATCGTCTGCTTCGTCAGATTTCTCTGGGCCTGATTCATCTCCCCACATTTTTTCATCGACTGCAGAAGGATCAGAGGCATCGAGCTTTCCAAGGCGTTCTTCTGGATCGGCCTCGTCATCGTCCGACTCTGGCTCCTCATCTTTTGAGCCTTCGTCTGGGACATCCCCCATCTCCCCTCCTATATCCGCATCCATCTCAATCGCCTCTTCATCGTCATTCCTATTGTCGCGCTCGCGGTCCACTCCTTTCTCATCCTGGAGACCCTCGACCTGACTGTCATCCTCAATCTCGCTGCTGACATTTTTTGTGCCCATGCCTTCACCGAGGCCAACCCCATCAGTGACTTCGTCAATATCTGCGCCATCCTCTGTATCATCCACATCAGGAGGCTTGCAGAAACCCTTTTCTAATAATGAATGGATTATGCTGCTAATGACATAGTCGAGTTTGAAGAGAGCTTTCGTCCATTGACAGTGCCGCTCCATCTGATCTTCAGCTAAGCATTCATAGACTCCGATGAAAGGCATGATGCGCCGAAGTGAATTTCCAACCCCATCACTTTTAGATGCCAAGTTAGCGATTAGGTCGTCAACTCGTGTTGATATCACATCTAGCTTGAGTAGGAACGTGAGGTCGCGGGTACTTTGATATTGCTGAATAATGTAATGATCGTTGTCTTCATCGACTGCCAATTCCTCAGGGCTGTGTGGGAGCATTGATTGAACAACGACAAGTAAACTGTCAATCAAGCCGTCGGCTACGTCCTCCGTTGACTGCATTGATGACCGAAGTAAAGTAAGCGAGAGATCTTGAGTTGAGATCCACTCGACAATGGGACGGACTAGATAACCGATCTGGGGCTGTTTCTGGAGCCAATCCTGCAGTCTGCCTGATACATCGTTGATTTGTCGGCGAGCCTCCATGACACTGTTGTACTCATCTATAATATGCATAAGAGGGGGGTCAAGGTGCAAGCGTAATTGAATACCTTCCAACAAGACGGCTTGCGTCGATAATTGCACCGACTGAAGAATCGCGCCTAGCCTATCTCGCATGATAGTGGTCTTCTCTACTTCACTTTCGACATCCAGAATAAACCCTTCTGGAATGGACGGGGTTGACTTAAGTTCATTGAATGTCACAATTCCTTGCGACACTTCCCGTAAACAGCTGGATAATCTGCTCAGTACATCTTTAATAAAACGGACTCTTTGGATGACGTCGGAACCAAATGCGACAATCTTGGGACACTCTGCTAGCATCCGAAGACGGCGAGATGACTTGAGTAGCTTGTTGAATTTGTCCATTGCTTCGGCCAACCTATGTGACCTAATCAAGTATCGCCAGACGTAATTGGTTGCTACTTACCCGCGTCGCAAATCAATAGCTAGGGAGAAACCTGATTGAAGCAGCATGATACCCCGTTGCAATTCACGAATAGTGATATCAGGGTGATGGTTAGGAAGCAAGGCACGCAACCGAGGCATAAGCACTTGTAGTCGCGAGAAGTATATCTCAATTCTGTCAGTACTTAGCTTTTTGCCGTCATCATCGACCAGAATAGGTTGTTCTCTCAGCCAGCACTCGTCAGATAAGTTCTGCAATACGCTAGGCTTCGGGTTTGCAGATAAACCTGCTCGCTTCAACTCCTTGAGTAAATCGTTCCATGCTTTTCTCTTGTATACCTGCAGTGCTTTTTTCTGTTTCTCGCGCCTATCTGTAGGTATCGCGGTTGGGATTGAAGTGTTGGACAACTCCCGGGTTGTCAGAATTATCTTGATTGCAAGACTGTCCACACATTGGGGCGCAGAACCGCGGATGAACCGGCGCACACGTGTAGTGATTAAATTATCGTATTTTGCAAAAGTTCGCCTTATCTGAGAGAGATAAGGCTTCGCATTCGCATCGGATTCATCTAATAACCCAGATGGATCAAAGTTAGAAGTCCTCTGGTCACCGAAACTATCCAGTGGTTTTGATTCTCCTTCTCCGGCGAGCTCTGGAGAGATTCTACCCCAAGCAGGCTGCTTCAAGATTTCGCGGAATTTGCGTATGACTTTGAAAAGTTGATGGTGTGTTCTTTGGGCGCTAGCTTTCAAGGCATGCACGTTGACATCCTTCCAACTTGCCAACTTTATATACTCTCGGACTTCCTTTTCGAGCACCGCCCTTTGTTCTCGGAGACTATTGTCCACGTACAAGGAATATAAGCCGAACCGGCGTACAGTAGCGTACAGAACACGCTGGACACGGGCCAATCCCTTTTTTTGATATTCTGGTCTTGCATTCTTCAGCTTTGCAACATAGCGTTCAAACGTTTGCAGGGTTCTTAGCCTCGCATGAAATTGACCAAGGGGACTAGAAGTTATATAATCATCAAGGAGAGGGATGAGATCGACAAGAAACTCGGATAGCTTTCCAGGTAGATTGTTTTCTTGCTCACATGCGTTGAGTGCCCCGTTGACACAAGTCTCGTAGAGTCTGAACCACCACACGGAACTTTCGGAAGCAAAAGTTTTTGCTTGTGAGTTCAGCAGGATGTGCCAACATGACAGTTCCAGTCGACGCCATTCAACAATAATGTCGGTTAGAGACCGTTGATAAGATGCCAGAGAAGTTTCTTTATTTGCGTACATTTCCCAATCCTCCGTTTGCATCAATAACTGTTCCAGCGCGGACAAAAGTTTTGCCAGAGGGTCGCCGATGCCTAGGTCAAGCAGGGAGTCACATTTTGCCCGTAGTTGTTGCAAGACCATTTGCTCTGGCCACTCCTGTATCAGCGAGTCTAAACGCAGTCCTAAGGCTTGAACCGCTGCAAATGCCTTCTTCGCTTCGAGCGCATTTCCCTCCAAATAGAAATTATGAACCTCTTTACGTGCACTAGATTGACGAAATCGGGATAGTCCGCTTCGTAACACGGATAATTGCAACGGCAAACTTTGATCATCAAGGTTTGCGGGCATTGTTGGGATTCGGAGCAAACGATCCAGAAAAGACATACGCGTCTCGTCGAAGGCATCCATGGTCGAGGAGCCCGAGTTTTCAAGTAGGTGAATATGGATATCTGCTATCCGAATCATGTCTTCAGCTTGAACGTGCTTTTGTGGATAGGCCTTTTTATCGTAGGTCATAGATACCTCTTGGCTTACGTCTTCGAATGATGGGAATAGAGCTAAGAATTCCTGCCTTTCTATCTCAGCTTCACTGAGTTCGTCGTATGTTGTCGTATGGCGATATAGAGAATTTGCCTTTTCGTCTCGCTCTTGTTCTTTGGCACGATCAATAAACCATAAACGAAGTGCTTGTTGGCACGATAAATCAATATCGTTAATTTTTGTGTCGAGATCAACCCCAATAGACTTTTCAAATGTGAGAGCGGCTAACTGAAGAATCGCATGTTGAATAGCTGGGACGGACGGCGATGATGAGCTCATCTTCGAGCTGAAAACAGAAGAGTCTACGAGACCAGGGTAGGTGATCAAGGCTGTAGATAACCTTGAATGATCTTCGATCTTCGACACTCCTGCCTGTCGAGCGATGAGTCTGAGCCCAAAACGAAGATATAATATGGGAAGCTTGAGAAGAACATTAATGTCTGTGAAGTCTGCATAGGCAGCATCTAAACGCTGATAGAAGCCAGCGATTGACTCTTGTATGACGTGTTCTCGCAATGTTCCTTCTTCTGATCCCCGTTCAAGTAACGCAATGAGGTTATGTAACTTGTCTTGAGCTAGAAATTGGCCGCAAAATTGTGAAACTTCTGACCAGTACGCATGTAATCTTGACAAATCTTTCCTGATGGGGTATTGCACGTTATCAGTGGCTTGGGATACAAGAGTTTCAAGCTGCGTTTGGAGATATTGAAGAACACCATTACTCGGATTCCCCGTCAACAGTTGTTCGAGTTCTTGATGTAATGCTACCTGCGCAGATAAATTCTGTACATTATTCTCGAGATATTCGGACGTCCAATTTTGTACAGCAGCTGGGTCGATTGGCGAGTTAGGAACGATAAGCTCGAACAACGTTAAACTGATTGCCACCCAGCATTCTCCGAGGATACTCTCTGGAGAATCTTGTCTACTGTTGCTGGCAAAAATATCAATGACAGGGCGAATGAAGCGTCTCACTGCCTGGGCAAGTGATTGATGTCTCGACTGCTCCATGAAGGAGACAACTTCAAGTATGGAAGCCCAGATTCCGCGTACGGTGGTAGTCTCGCTACCTTTATTATCTGGAAGCTCTCCGGGATGAAATCGGTTAAGACACCGCGCAACCTAGCAAAGGATCAGAAAGCAGCAACATAGGCAACATCATGAATTACCTGAATTAAAGATTGGTATAGAAATGATAATAACTGGAGAGCGCGGCTTCTATCAATTTCGCATTGTAGGACAGTCATGCGTGCTTGACATTCAATCTGATTCTCATAATCTAAGAGAGAGGCAAGTGGCCGATGCTTCCAATCGCTGTTATGTCGCAGATGAGATGCTAATGTTGCGCCAATTCAATAGACCACCTACTTGAGATTAATTGTATTCCTTAGCAGTACTGGCTGTAGCAATATAGCTGGGTCACCATTCTCCTATAAAATCCATGAGCCAAGTGATTACGAGGGATAACTTTGCATACGTTATTCCATCTCAACCATACATCGTGTAGCCATTGCAGGTGCATGTGCACGGTTAGAGGAAGGATGTGTTTTCCAGCCTCAATAGACCAACTCATCTGCCTATAAGTACTAACGCGTAGCAGTGATGAATTACTCCTCGCCACTGTCGTATCAATGATTTCTTTTACGATGTTTGACTTCGAGTTTGATATCGTCAATTGATTTAAATGATTAAAGATCAGCTAGACATGCCTTGAATTCGTGAGATGAAAGCAGGTTAAACTCGATTATCAGGAAAGTCGAGTTAATAGATGTGTCGTTGGTATGTCCCTTGTTATATTTCCGGTGCAACTGTATTAACTTGAATAAGAATTTAGGTAAAAGAATATGACCGGATCATACATGGTCGAGTTCTTGTTCAAGTTCCGTCAATGCTGCTTTCTTCCCATAGTGCTCTACTTTTAGAGTCGTAAGAGCCATGCAATCGAGTACACGACGACGAAGACCTAATCGAAATGGAGCGATTATATGTGGAAATTGGGCTGGGCATACCGTCACGGTCCACATCGTTATTAAGTGATGAGGCCATTTCATCGAGCCGAAGCAAACTCGATTTTGCGAGGTATAGTGAGCTTTCACAATATAGGGATGACCAAATATCCAATAAACCAAGACCGGAAGTTAAGGAGACGAGGTCACTGAGGCTCCGGGCATGATGTTGCAACGTAGCCAATTGGGGAGACTCGATATTCAGTGTATCGAGAATGCATCGAGCCAGAAAAAGCAAAGCGGAGTAGTCTAGTGCAGAATTCCTTATTATTCTTTGAAGGTAAATTCCATAGCTCATCGTTTTCATCAGCACTTGAGGTATATTCTGTCCTTTTGAGTTAGAATGTGTATATTTGACGGTCGTCTGTCTCACCGGTTGTAACCCCCAATTTTCCAAAGACAGGCTTCCTAGCAGCGCTTGAGACACGTCGCGTATGCTCTCAGATAGTGTATTGATTGCGGCAAACACCAGTGGTGAATCTGATTTTTTTGGAGAAGCCCCGCTAGATAGTTTGTTATAACTTTTCTCATGCAAATACGCAGTCACAGCAAAATCCATTATTTGAAGGAGAATATGATGCACAATGGTGCCTTTCTCTCGGGAGAATTTCTCAACAGATGTCGGATTAACCAAGAAAAAATCCATTGGCTATATTTAAATTGCGGATATACATGTATGACAACAGGAATGATAATCAATATAGAATTGCTTGAAGCGAAGTGGATCAGCTGACCTGACATGGAACAAAATCTGAAGAGACTACCCATGACACAGCGAGGGAGTGCCTCAGATGAATGAACGCATCTCCTATGATGAACTCCAGGAAGTTACGAATATCTTTACCTGAAGCAGTCCCTCGCCATTGAGCCTTGGTGTATTGTGGTACCGTTGTTCTGGCGATGAAATAAAGATGAGATGTCGTCAATTCGGCATTCACAAGGGTTCTTTTGATGACTGCTGGTGCTTGATCAATAGTATAATTGAGTGCTGAGTCTTGGTCAAAGGTTGTTCCGCTAGATGTTACACGTAATTGTGGGAGGTTTGGTTCCACATGGAGGCCCCTTCTAATGTGATCAAATTGAAGACAGCAAGCTTTCCTGTTCTCGTAAACGATAGAAGTAGGGTATCGTAGGTAGTCCAATAATACGCTGGTATCATTGCCTGACAAAGAGTCCACAAGTGCAATCTCGATACCGCGGTTGCGCATAGCTCGAGACAATTCGCCATAGCGAGAGTCAACTGTCATGAAAAGTCTGAAATTCGGGTGCGGTTTAATTACTTGAACGGCATCGCCAACAATTCCTCTCTCGTTCAAAGTCAAAAAACCATTAGGTTCGCAGAGGGAGTTTAGCCTATCGAGGACAGAGGGGTTACACAAGTTGGCGTTATCCAGCAATAACCAGCAGCCCTCCTTCATTGCTTGGACGAGTGGCCCATCGATCCATTCGAATCTACCAGCAGCACTGGATTTACCGCTAAACTCATCCAGTCGCGAAAGTAGGTGTTGGCGCGTTGAAGATTCGTTCATTTCTTGAACTATATCTAGACATAGTTGCCAAAGACCTGAGACTGTCGTCGCTTCTTGTTTTGCAATATACAAGCGTAAAGCATGGCGGTGTTCTTGAAGACTCCTGAAACTTGTTTTCTGCCAGAAACGCAATTCTTCATCAAGGAGAGCCAGAATCTCTTCGGCGATTGCCAGAATACGACCTCCACTATCCACTTGCTCAAAACTGCCAAGGATATCCATTGTGTCAGTAGCGCTATTGACGGATATTTCTCGAAGTAGATGTCCTGTGAAATGAGACAATAACTTTACAACTTCGGTCTTACCACAATCCTGCTGTCCTGTTAAGATGGTTAGCCACGATTGCGAAATGCACAAGCCAATCGTTTCTAGAATAGCTAAATCCCTCTTCAAGATTCGGGGAGCACGTCTTTTGGATGCCAGATTCTGCCGCGGGCTCAAGTGATAGCCGACTTGAAAATGCCGAGAAGATATCGTCCAGGCTGGCCTATCCTCTAATCGTGTACTATCCATGCCGAAACTCTCGTCAAACAAAGCACACGCTTGGGTACGGTCTGCTTTTGTCCTGAATCGGTGAATATATATACTGCGAAGGTGATCCACAGGGTGACTCTGTGGACCAGGTGTCCGAAGAAGATATCCCCAGCGAATGACATCGCGAAGGTTGAGCTCCCATGGACTCCCTTCTCTCGCGAACGTCCGTTTTGTACACACCTCATCGTTGAGGCGCATATTAAATGTGATCATGGATCGCATGACGTCCTTGTCTAGCTCTGGGAAGAGCTGTGAGCATATCATGAGTAGGTCATTGGGTGATAACTGCTCCACGTAAACTTTGGTAAATCGGTTGACGAATGACTTTGGCAACCCTTTGCGGCCACCGCCCTGTATGAGAGGATTTTGCGCAGCAAATATACGGAAGGACGGATGACGGGTGAATGAACGACCCAGTTCTGGAATATAGACTGTTCCGCGATGATCGAGCACGGCATTCAAGCCCTCCAGTACTGCTTGGGGCGCGAGGTTCATCTCGTCCAGAAGTACCCAATGACCTTCTTGCATGGCCTTCATAAACTCTGCGTCTCTCCATGCAAACTCGCCCGGTTGGCCGCCTTCAACTGGTAGGTCAGAGCCGAACAAGTCAATCAAATCAGTCTGGTCTGATAGATTTATTCTGCATAGTTGATGTCCTACCACGTTCGCCAAAGCTGTGACCAGGCTCGTTTTACCAACACCAGGACTGCCCTCCAACAAGATTGGTTTCGCCACTTGGCATGCGCGAGCGATCCTCATAGCATTGTCTCTCGTAGTAGGGGCATGGAGATTGAACTCGTGTTCCATTTTGCGTTTAGATCCTTTGCGTATCGCGAATGGCCCAATTCGTGTAAACTCCGAATCCTGTTCAGAAATTGGAACCAATATGTCCTTGCAACTCAATGGAACCAGTTCTTCTAATTTAACCTTTGCATCAGCCTTGAGCTTTTGAATGGCTTCTTCAGTATATGACGACAACTGAGGTAAAGACCCAAGGCCGTCAAGGAATGCCATGTGCGCTGCATGATGCTATCGGTAATCAGCTTGACATGTTAGAGGCGGAACGGGTTAACTTACAAAAATCTCGCTTAAATGCAGGTTTTCGTATTGACAAGCAGAGTTTGTGAAGGTGACCCAAGCCTTTGCAGCGTTAGAAGTAATATAACGAGCATACAGCGGATACTCACCAAAAGGTCTCTCAAGTTACATAATGAACTATCGCCGACTTTCGCGCAAAGCCACTCGGTGAAAGATAGCAGCGCATTTGTATACATCTTCAATGTATCATTCTTCCACAAACTGCTGATAATCAATTCTAGATCCTTCCTATCTTCCACTGGTGGGACCCAAATCTCGGTGAAACGATTCCGCAAAGCAGGTGATAGCTCCTTCTTGCCATAATCGCCGCCTGGATTCATAGTGGCCACCAGTTTGAATTGTTCTACTGCTTTCACCGCTGTTTGCTCACTGTCTTCTCCCCCTTTCTCTGCCAGCACAATTGTCCGAGAAGGCTCGAGCACGCTGTTCAGGCGTTCAAGAACAGAATCATCAGCAAGAGAGATTTCGTCAAGGAGGAAGACGTCTCCGCTTCGCATGGCTTCTACCAAAGGACCATCATGCCATTCAAAGATAGATTGGAGACGGAACAACTTCTTCTGAGCTGCACGAACTTTGGTCTTTGTCGCTTCGTCCAGGTCGCGCTCTTTGAGCGCCTTTAACGCCGCCCCAAGTGCATCAAAGACAGGCTCTGTGACCTCGAGCCCAAGTTCTCGCAATAACTCGCTAACTTCTCTGACAGCTTCCACCTCCCCCACCCGTCTATTCCGTACAGGTCGCAATCCGCCAATAACATCAGCTGTCTCTGTATTCTGGTGGCAGTTTAGCCCAATCAACCTCCGCTTAACGGCATCTGCGTAAACTTGGCACACTGACGTCTTTCCAGAACCCGTTTCACCGACAAGCAGCACAGGTTCATTGTACTTCAACGCACGACACACGAGGATAAAAAGGCGTTGCATAGCATTAGTCCAAACGATGCCTGCAGCTTCCATTGATGATACCGGGCAACCAAGATAGACATTCATATCCGCCACGCTGGGATTGTCAAAGTCGTAAAGCGCCTTCTCGTCAATCCGGACCTTCATGATATCCTCAATGACCTCCTTGACTACTGCCTTGTCGTCTTCCCGCCTTGCTCGCTCGCCGATTAGCATGTAGCCGTTCTCGGCCAGCTCTTGGTAGCCAATGGCATCTCTACCTGCCCATCGGAAGAGGTCGCGGAGCGTAGCAAAACCGTGCTTGCTCTCAAATACCCGTCCAGTTTGGCGCCTTTTCTGCAACTCGCGGAAAACGGCAACGATCTTTTTACCATATGATGGAGCAATGCGACACCGTTCGCAGAGGATGGTTTCAAGCTCAGCTTGGGGAACATCTTCAAAGTGGACCTCGAGAAAACGATTTCTGAATGCACGAGACAAAACTTTGCGTCCCGCATACAGACCAGGCGGGTTCTGGGTGGCAAATAACATGAAATGCGGATGTGGTCTCACAACCTCCTGCGTTTCCGGTACGACAAGCTCACGATTATCATCCAAAAGCCTGTTTAGAGCTTCAAGGACGTCGGTTGGAGCCAAGTTTAACTCATCCAACACAATCCAGTCGCCATTGCGTAGCGCTTGCACAAGTAAACCATCCCTGAAAACGACTTTGCCTGTAAGCGGATCAGAGACATAGGATCCAATGTATTCCTGGATGTCCGTATGTTCGTGATTATTGATCCGCACAAATCGATGGCCTGTCCGTCTCGCAAGATACTCCACAGCACTGGTTTTCCCGCTGGACGTTGGACCTTCAATGAGAATTGGGAACCGCCGCGTTAATACAATCCTCGCAAGGTCGATAAGCTTGGCCTCCACACTAGGTGTTATAACATATTCGTCCGCGGTGTCCTCAGGGTATGGCCCCCGCTCCAAGTAGAATGGACCAAACTTGATATATTCTTCTGCCAATCTCCCCATGGGAACATTGGGCTCCTTCGTTAAAAGAGACTTGGGGTTTTTGACACCAGCCAGGATATGGTGACGCGCAAGGGCCGTTACGGCCTCCGCACTTTCTCTGTTAAGAACCATCGTGAATGCCATCAAACATCCTTCCCAAAGTGCTCGTCGAAGAGGAAAACCATATGCCAGTGCGATATCGCTTGCAAACGTCAGAGCACGCGCCAGGGTACGTATGCTATAGTGTGGCCGATGATTCGCCCCATCGGCAATCTGACGCTGTTCAGCCAAAGCCTTCACGCTCTGATAAAACTCTACGATATTCATGATCGATGCCTTGTCACTGACAGCATTATTCGCGATATATTGTTTGACAATGGTCAACAGGGTCTCCTTGTCTGCATCCGGTGGTGGGACATCAATTTCTGTGAATCTTGCACGTATGTTGGGAGGTAAATCCTTCTTTCCAATATCAGTGGCAGGGTTCATGCAGGCAAAAAGGCGGAAGTCCGAATGTCGAGGTACAGGCTCTAAAGATCCTTTTTCTGTCAGGGTAATGGATGCCGTTGGGCCATGAAGCAGCCCCGTTATGCATTCCAGCGTCTCTGGACTTGCAAGATTTATCTCGTCAAGTAAAATCCTAATTCGTGTAAAAGAAACTCAGAAAAAGCCAAAAGTAAAAATACACACCAGTCACCCGACCGAAGTGCCTTAACTAAAGGTCCTTCAATAAAGTCGAATGCAAACTTTCCCTTTGCCTGAACGTGCTGTACTTCGAATTGGTCAACGTCTTGCAGGAAGCTTAACCATGTCTCTTCAGAAATTTTCAAACCATCTATGCCTTGTTCAACCTTTCGTCTCTTCCTCGGAGCTTCTACAGCTTCTCTGTCAATACCGTCAGCACGAATAAATAGGGGGGAAAACGAGCATACCTAGTCTTTACACCCTTCCGCCTGATCCTATCCAAGGCCAACCTCCCGCTTTCACGCCAAAGTCCAACAACCCTACCCCACCGCGCATCCCTCAGCGCCTTTCTCACCTCCCCATCAAATTTCTCATTCTTTCTCCGACTAAACGTTCCGCCAAAAAGTTCCTCCCATCGTTCCATCAGCTCTCCAGCTGGAACCCTTGCATCTACGGGCTTAAACCCACCCAACAAATCGCCTGATTCAGTATGATGAGACAAGTTCAACGATATAAGCTTCCGCTGCAACAGGCCAGCCAAATGTGTCACCAAACTCGTCTTGCCAGTTCCAGTCTCTCCTGTCAACAGTATTGGTTCACATAAATCCAAAGCACGGGCGACGCGAGACAAGAGCATGATAGCAGGTTTATGCATTGCAAAAGGGCGCTTCTGACTTGTCAAGGATTGCGCAAGATCGACCATTTCCTTGTCCGCTGAGCTCAATGGCTTAACCCTAAGCCGGGTGTAGCCAGCACATACAGACACTAAGCGACCGTTGACGTCCTTCTCTTCTGCAAAAAGAGGCACACGTCCACTGATGAGCCAGTCCTGTCGCTCAGAGTCGAATCCAAGGAGATTCCCGACCATACGCGCAACAGAGTCAATATGCAACCGAGCTGAAGCAGTCAGAGCCCCAGCTCCAAAGAAAACATCCCTAGCTTCATTGAAAATATTCTCTCTCAGGGACGGATTTGGGAATATAGCTGACAGTGTCAGAGCGGACGTTTCACGGATAGAACCATCGTCTTCATCGACATCCATCCAACCCGCTGAAGTAAACTGGAAGTTGCTCGGTAACAAGTTTTCCACGCGCGCGCAAAATTTCTCCAGTTCCCTCACTCCGACATCTCTTCCACCCCCAGAGCGTTCACCAGGCGTAGGGCCTAGCTTCTGAATCTCGCCCCACAGATTGATTAGAGACAAGGCTGCTTCACCCCTCAATTTAGGATACTTTGCATCCAAAATTATTTGGAGTTCTTGTTTTATAGGGGGACTGACGACCACTTCCCAGAATTTATGTGCACCAAGGAAGGTCGGTTCGGATACCTTGACTTCGCCTTGCTGGTGAGATGTCCTGATCGACCTGGTGGCGAAAACTCTGAACGTGTCTGCAGCAACAACTCTCCCTCGGCCAGGAACGTCAAGTTCTGCACGTTGACCTATCCACAATCCAAAGCGCATGCTCTCAATCAACGGGCGAATGATCCCGAGGACCTCTGAGCTAGCTTTATCCACGTCTTCAAAAACGACCCAACGGCCTTCACGCATCGCGCGTACAAGAACACCTTCCTTCCATTCAAAGATTCCCGGAGAAATTCGAGATGATACATAAGAACCGAGAAGGGCGCGAGGATCAAGAGAGGTATCGGCAAGATGAATGGCAATCAGTTGATTGGTTGTTTGTGGGTGCAATTGTGATGCAAGATGGGATAGCAAAAGAGACTTCCCTGCTGACAGAGAGGAAGTAAGGAGTACGGGAAGACGGAGAGAGATATGCGTTGCCAAAGAGCGCAAAGCCACAGAGGTTGCAGGCGTCGGAACGAGCGTAGCAGGTAAAGTTATAGATGTTGGCAGAGCAGAACGCAACAGTAGGACGCCATGGATATTTATGACGAGCGAACTGCAAAACGTTTTGGTCAAGGTTTAAAAAGAAACCAAAATCCATAACTGACCTCAAATCACTCTCATTGATACGCTCTTCCGTGTCGTCGTCCTCGAAAACATAATACCCTTCACGAAAAATGGCACTAGGGAGATTGTTTCTCCATTCCTGGACTCGTTCATGTTCAATCACGGGTAACATCCATCCATCCACAACCCTTTTCTCTCCATCCAGTGTTTCCCCATACTCGAGCGGACAATCCGGACCAAACGGTTCACCTCGCAATACTTCGCTCTCCAGCTTCTCCCTCTCGGCTTCGCCCATGCCGCTTTGTATGGCATAGCACCGAATTGCGAGCAATTTTGCACCATTGTCCATTTCGGTTGACCAAATGATGTTCGATAGAGGCATCAGAGGCCACGAGAACATGTCTGGTATCTCCCTATTAACTTGTTGTATGCGGTAGTATGTGATCAGCAACGAGTGCATGGCGGACAAGCCAAGGGGTACATTTCCAGTGATAGATCCTAGTGGACCATTTTTAAATCGCGGATTCTGCAGCATGCGATCCAAAACACTGAATCACAAGTTTCAAAAAAAACACCTGAGGTACGAGTCATGAAAAAAGGACATACGGAAATAACTCTTCCTGCGGCTCGACGAGAAAGGCGATAGCAAAGAGCTTATCGTCAGTACAGTCGCTTCCTTCAATCCATCTAGCGCACAAGTCCAACAAAATGGGCCGAAAAAGTGTAGCAACAAGCTCTGTCAACTGGGGCTTTGCCAACAGACGTGATAAGATAGGCAACAAGTCGCGCACAGAAGAAGCGTTTGACAGTTCCGCCACATAAGGCGAATTTTGAGGTAGTCTTTGAATCAAGAGCCTGGTTTGTCGGCACAGGTTGATGGACAGAGGGTCGTACACAGCGTCGATCATTGTGGAAGCGCTGCAAAATTTTTTGCTGGACATTGATTACGTAACCATGCAACATTCAGCTGTTCCTTGAGCAACGTCTCCCAAGTCTTTCTCAAGTTTCCATTTGGGCCCCGTCCGACCAACCTCCCCAAGGGCTCGGTCTGGTATCGTGACTGCGATAATATTTCCGATATTGTCTGTGCTTGCTGCTGGCCTTGAGTACGTATTTCAGTTAGAATGACTCTCAGAGTAGCCTCCACGCCTTCCTGTGCTTTCCTCGCCTTTTCTGTCTCCCAAAGCAAGTCTCGAAGGAGACTTGCCACTTCCGCTTCGTCCTTTTTTTCGAACCCCCGCGTTTGTCTGCTCTTGCACACCAGAGGTATTTCCTCTACCAGCTCTTGTTTTTCCCGCTCCAGCCTCTCCGACTCTTCTAGTATCCGCTGTTCCTCTTCCTCTCGCCTCTTGCTTTCAGTCTCCTCGTGCTCGAGTTTCAGCATCAACGCTTCTTCTTCCGCTGTAGCATCTGCTTCTTCCTGTTCCCACTTTTCTCGTTCTCGAGCCCACTGCATCGCCCGCACCGCTTTCTGTGCACGAACATAAGCCAAACGCTTTGCGGTGTTAGAGGGTTTCTGCGACATGCTAGATCTCTAGTAGCAATCAAGACTTCGAATCAGTATACTGTCAAGTCACATGTACTACGTCACGCTCAAGGAGTTAATTAAATAGTCTCAACAGACTCTAATTTCTCCAACACCGACTTCTTCAACTACCAAGAATCAGTTCCTTGAAGCGTCAAAAAAAAAAAAACACGGAAAATAGACTCACTGCCGGGCTAGGAGCATCGCCCCCAAAATAATGCGACACGAGCTCAACCGCCACCCAATTATTATCAATCGTACCTAGATCTCTAAACACCAAGGTTCGCGGTCGGCCGGGTACAGGCCCAGTTAGAAGAATATCAAACGGCGTATGCTTTGCAAGAGAGGCAGTTGGGAAGAGCGACTTGAGCTTGCGCATGGGCGACCCAGCCTTCGTGGCTTCCTCCTCTGTCAACGTGCCCTCTGCCTTGGCTTTCGCCATCCGAATTTGAAGCGCCCGCATAAAAGCATCGCGGAGGTGTGAGTAGGACGTGGTTCTTGTGGGCACTGCAGACATATGAGCATGAGTTGCAATTGCCAGTATCATGGGTTTTATCACCTATGCGTATGACACACGTCGTGCTTTTTATTATATATTTCACTTTTTCTTCCGGGGCCATATCTTTTGGTATCTAACCATTCGTGAATACATTCGTCCAAATAAATGGTTTCTAGAGATCTTACTTTGAGATTGGAGTTGTTCAAGTCGGCATAGAATCCGACAGAGTACACTTTGATACCCAAAAATGAAACAGTTCGAACACCCAGACCGACAAGAGATAATGCCGGTATTTTAGTCTTGGTGGGGACTGCAAGTGTCTTGGGAAAGGATATTGAAGTGACTGGATCCACTGCGGACGGTTGTTGAACGTTAATGCCGAACCGTCGTAGGGAAAACACGACTTACCGACAGTCTCTTCACTGTCTTTCCATTTTGTCTCCTTGTTTGCGATGTCCTGCGTTGGTGGGGCGTCCGAATAAATTTTTCTTTGGTTTGCAACCGATAATGACACGGCAAGGACGATGCCAGCAGTTCCTAGAGCAAACCATCGTCGGAGAGTCTGGGTAGAGTGGAAGCGTCCTCTTGCGTAGTTATATGTCCAAGTTTGCGCACTGTGCCGTGCAGCGCTGGTTGGGGACAAGAAAGTATGGAGTGTACGAAACGCAAATCGGGACATACAATTACAATTGATTATGTTCATTGTAATTACAATAGTATAAGAAAATACACTTGAGGTAACAATGATGGGGTATACTTAATACAATGGCTGCGAGCGAGCCATATTCTTCGAGAATAAAATCAATCATCGTCCACTATGCGCGCCCTCTTGCTCGGCCTTCGTGACGAAAGGCTCGCAACGCTCACTTCATCATCCGATTCACCCGTACTCCGTCGACTAGCCAAAGCCCGCTTTTTTCTTTGATATTCCCTATCTCGCGCCTTCTTCTGCTGTGCGACTGTTAGCTCTTGATTTCTCGGTGCAGGAGGCACGACCACCGTCGTCAATCCAGGCGTAGTTTGTTTATGATTTTCATCATTCGTAGCGACAGAGTCGTCCCCTTCCCCAATAAGTTCCAGAGACTAGACACAGAAATGAATGGCTTGAAAACGCTACTAGGGTTATAATTTAGCGCAACTCGCACCTTTTGACAGGTCGAACTGCTGTTCGAGAAAACGCGGTCTTGGTCATTGATTTCATACTTTTTTCGCGCAACCGTCGGGTTTTTGAGGTAACAGTCGAACCCCTGAATTATATTTCCGCCGCCATGTATCGCCGTGTCGGTCAAATACGATGCCTCCAGGCTATAGATCTGCGCCTCGATTTGCGCCTTGCCATCGGGGCAACCAAGTCAGTGTCCAACATTCGAGAAGCCAACATACGACACACCAGTTGCTTGTCTACCGCTCTCTTTTTCGGCAAAGCCTGCAATAACTCTTTCTTCAACGCTTCATAATGCGCCTTGTCATCCACAGGAGGCGCGGCAGGCGCAGCGTCCGCCATGACCGAGTCAGCCTGTGTGGCTGTGAAGTTTAATTGGGTCTGTTTATTGCAGGCCGCGCGTATGGACGTGGGTGGCTCAGCAGCAATCTAACTATCAACATGGCCTCTACCCAGCCGCCCAACGACCCGTCGAACAATGACAATAGCGTGCCGAAGGAAGATCAGCCACCACAAGATGGAACCAATGCACCTGATGGAACAGCTGTAATGGACACAACGCCAGACGTGCCGCCTGAGGAGACATGGGATGATATACCAGAAGAGATTCAGTCATTAAGCACCGATGAGATTCTTACAAGGATACGGCTGATTGAGAATGATATCAAGGTATATAGCCTGTGTTCGTTCTGATTGTAACACTTTAAAATGACGTGGCTAGGTCATGCGGTCAGAAACGCTACGTCTACAACACGAACAGAGTGTTATGAAGGAGAAGATACGAGATAACGGGGAGAAAATCAAACAGAATAAAGTTCTTCCATATCTCGTGGGCAATGTAGTGGAGGTACAGCCATTTGCCGTTCTTGCGTCCTAAATTACCATTGAAGGGCACGAACAGATACTAGACGTTGACCCCGAGGTAGAAGAAGACGGTGCCAATCAGGATTTGGATTCAATGCGAAAAGGCAAATGTGCCGTCATCAAGACTTCGACCCGGCAGACGGTGTTCCTGCCCATGATTGGCCTTGTGGCACCCGAGCAGCTCAAGCCTGGCGACCTCGTCGGTGTCAACAAGGACTCATATCTCATTCTAGACACACTTCCCGCAGAGTTTGATTCTCGGGTCAAGGCAATGGAGGTGGACGAACGTCCGACGGAAAAGTTCACTGATATTGGCGGCCTCGAGAAACAGATTGAAGAACTACTGGAAGCTATCGTTCTACCCATGGAACATGCAGAGAAGTTTAAAACTCTCGGGATCCGAGCTCCCAAAGGGTGTTTAATGTATGGACCGCCAGGTACGGGAAAGACGCTAGTTGCGCGTGCATGCGCCGCGTCGACAAACGCGTGCTATCTCAAGCTCGCAGGACCATCCTTGGTTCAGATGTTCATTGGAGATGGAGCCAAGCTTGTGCGGGATGCATTCGCACTCGCGAAAGAAAAGGCACCTGCGATCATTTTCATTGACGAGTTGGATGCGATTGGCACAAAGCGGTTCGATTCGGAGAAAAGCGGTGATCGCGAGGTTCAGCGAACGATGCTCGAGTTGCTGAATCAGCTGGATGGATTCAGCAGTGATGAGCGGATCAAGGTAGGCGAATTATACCGGAAGACGAGGAATAACTGAGCTAAGTGGTGTTGAGGTGATTGCGGCGACGAATCGGATAGACATCCTGGATCCTGCGTTGTTGCGATCTGGACGGCTGGACAGGAAGATTGAGTTCCCGCTGCCGAATGAGAGTGCTCGGGCTCGGATTCTGGAGATCCATTCCCGGAAGATGACGGTGTCTGGTGAGGTAAACTATGAGGAGCTGGCACGGAGCACGGACGAATTCAATGCGGCACAGTTGAAGGCGGTGTGTGTTGAGGCGGGGATGATTGCACTGCGAGAGGGGGCGACACGACTTGGGCACGAGCACTTTTTGAGTGGGATTGCGGAAGGTACGTGATACGTTATGATCATAACAGAGACTGAGCTAAACGATGGCGGACGTAGTGCAAAGCAAGAAGAAGAACAATCTGATGTATTTTGCATAGTTTACGTTAGACCTAGTCCGTCTGACCGTCTCCTGGCAATCAGAAGAATCTGATGTCCACTCATAAAGTCTTAAGCACCATTCAATATTCAATATTCAATGTTTCTGCCTGCCCTACGACTAGTACTAGTAGTACTAGTCCCTTCCGTTAGAAATAGTTCCGCCAATTCCCACCGTCCAAATGTCCGTCCACTCCCTCCCCGTCGAAGTCCTCGCCCGAATCTTTCTCCACGGCGCCCCATCCTATCCCTCGCCTTTCCTCCTCAGACCTCACCACAGACAGCCCCTCTGCCTTAATCTACCCACTCTCAACTTTCAGATCCCCGTCTCTCATGTCTCTCACCGTTGGCGCTCCATTGCGCTCGAAACCGCTCCGCTTTGGACCACCCTCGTCTTCCTCGAAGCTTCCCATATCAGACGTGCAACCGCTCTCCTCTCCCGCATATTCCCCGCCGGTCCGCTCCCATCCCACCATCCCGTACCATCGCTCAGGACACTCAACATCCTCATTTCCACCGTAGACCAGGCTTCCCATACCCCCGGTGTGACCATCGCCAAACCAGAGCTCCGCGACATCTTCAACATCCTACTTCCCTACCTCTCTGCATGGCGTGCCTTCCACCTCGTGGTGCGCGACAATGAGTGTAAAGTCGTCGCCCGTGAATACTTGGGCTCCTGCGGCCCAGGCTCCTCTCTCGAAACTCTCCAGCTGTACCACTTTGAAAACTATAAGGCCGCCCAGGACTTGTATCTGGCAACGTACAGAGCCCCCGTGTGCGTTTTCCAAAACACCTTGCCGAGACTAAGGAATGTCAGTTTGATTGGCGTGAATTTGCCTTGGGAGAGGAGCCCGTATTTGTATGATGGTAGGCTGAGGAAGCTAGAGTTGGCTCTTCATGCAGATAAAATCCGACCGTCGTACCGCTGGTGGGAGAGGCTGTTACGAGGATGCAGTGCAGATGAGAGCCGCGAGTGGCCTGGTGCCATGTCTATGCTCGAGGAACTTGCCTTGCACTACTCGGGACCCAAGGTTGGAGAAGGAGAAGAGGAGTATGTATGGAAAAGTGCCGCCGATCTGTTGAGACGGAAAATCTGGTTGCCGCGATTGCAAAAGCTCAGTCTAACCGACCTGGACCCCGACTATCTGTGCAAAATTTTGGAAAGGCTTGTCCTGCCTGCCGTCAACAGGCTAGAAATTGGCCTGCCCGAACAGGATTTTACCCCTTTCATCAACATGTTGGGACAAACGACTTCCCAATCCCATGCAAAGGAGGATTCCGCGTCACCACCTGCATCCCCTGATCCCAATTCGAGCCATGAATCTTCTGATTCTTCAACGATCATGTCACCCGGGGCTGCAGTGTCGTCCATTCCTGTACCAGAATCCAAGGTCGATGGCATCCGCGCTTTAGCGTTCACGGATAGTGACAACCGCCAGTGTCGACTTGCTTTAAAATGTATGAACGTTGGGATGGCTACATTCCCCGCGCTGTACCGGTTGGAATACTTGGCTATCAACGCACTGGAATGCAGTGGGGACAGCTTGCATAGTTTCCTACAGGCACTGACGGGCCTCAAATTCCTTGAAATTAATTTTGGCTGTGTCAGTCAAGGATTCTGGAGCGTCTTGATGGAATGTAGAGATGTGGCCCATAGTTCTGTTGCAACGAGAATCCCGACATTGTTACCCTCGCTAGTGACGTTCCAAATAAGTGGCTTAGAGGGTGAGAAATTGGGAGAATTGATCCGATGGAGATCCAAGCCACTTTTGTATGGCAAGACACATATGGTGCAACGCTGGTTTGTGCGGTGGTCCGAGAGGATGAGAGGAAGAGACCCAGCACTGGATGAGATCATGGAAACGGGTATTGATGTTGCCACTCAAGATGGAGTGGCCAATATCAGGGCCATTGGCTACAATGATGATGAAGACGATGAAGACGATGAAGATGAAGCGAACGAGGTAGACGACATGGATGAAACTGAGACGGAGGAAGAGGGGGAAGGCGATGAATAAGTCTCGCGGCAAGGGCGTGGCTTGTCGTGGACTTAAGCGGGTAAGGCCCTTGAAGTGTTATGTTTCATGTTTATTCCCATGAGATTATGAATCCCGATTCATTAGGGGCACCTGGGGCAACTATTTCATGAGCATTTGACGGAAGATACATAGAATGGAACTACTTACAGCCCTTTGATCCTCAATGACATGGGCTATACTCGGCAACTTATGGAAAGCTCGATTCAGGTCTTTTTCTTTTTTTCTGTTACCGGAGTTGCCGGATTTTTCCTGTATTTTTTTCCATTTCTGTATAGTTACAGCTATATTACTGCTTGGTTTAATATTACTGCCTGATATAATTCTTTCCCTGTTGCGTAGTTTCCCTCCGGCGCTGTTCTCGTGGTTCAACGTTCAATGTTCATGACCAGTCGACCAGTGAAAGCATTGGTAAAAACACCGGAACAAGCTAACTATTTCGGGCAAATAGGACATACTTGTTAGCCGACTGAGTTTCAATTATTTATTTCTGCAAACCGTCGAACAATTTGTATCGTAGTAACCTAATACTAATCATACCCGATATAGCAAACAATATCTAGGTGTGCTTGTGCTTGCAATCATTATGTTTATGGGGCAGCCAAAGCATCAGAGATATGTTGTCAGTGCTGTTTTGAGCATCACCTTTACCTTACACAGCCAGACTTGCTCCCAGAGCCTCCATGGCAGGCACGTTTCGACGGTTCGTGTCACACCGCGTGACATGCATAATGGGAGGTAGTGATCAAGCTTGCATCAGCAGGGGTGGACATGAAGGACAGAGGTGCAGGGTATATAGTGTTACATTTCTCTTTCATTAGACAGACTACATTCACTTGCTACACCCATAAGTTACACCTTGGACAATATCTCCTTTTGTAGCTACCTTCATCTTCCCTTTTCTAGATAGCTATGCTCTTTCCCCTCTCATTTCTATTGTTCTCTAAAATGTATATAAACCCCTCTCATGTATCATAGTTTTTTAGTTCCAACTTAGTTGAATCATATTCTCAACTTGAATGCTCTTTGTTTGTTGCCTTAACTGCTCTCCTCGCTCTCATTCTAAGCCTTTGTCTGTTGAAGCAGAGCATGACAGGGGTGCAGTAGAATGGGTAGAGCTGGTGAGTAAATACTCACTTGTAGCTGTAGTTTATCACTTAGGTCCACTTATGGCAATCACCTAGTAGAGCAGAGAACTGAACTTTAAATTGACAACTACATACACAGGTATATATGTATACTGTCTATCTACTTGTATAAGGTCAGTGTTACAGTTTTCTTTCCCTTTGCCTAATGGACTACATTTACTCATTACAAAACCCATAGTTACACCTTGGATGTTATCTCCTTTTCATAGCTACCTTCATATTCCCTTTCCTAGATAGCTATGCTCTTTCTCCTTTTAGTCCCTTTTGTTCTCTAAAATGTATATAAACCCCTTGCATGTACCATAGCTCTTTAGTTCCAACTTAGTTGAATCATATTCACAACTTGAACACCCTCTTTTGCTCGTTGCCTCAACTGCTCTCCTTGCTCTCATTCTAAGCCTTTGTCATTGTCAGACTTAGTGCCTAGAGCCCTTGTCCAGTGGCTGGGAACAGACTGAGACTCTGTTTGTCACTGTAGACTTGGACACTGAATGACATTCATTGACCATAACATAAGTTGGAACTTGTTATGATATGGACTTTTTTTTCTGTATTTTTCTGTATTTTATTCAGAGGCCTACAGACATATAACAAGATGCGAGCATACGGCATGGGACCCCTATCCAGATATGGCAGGAGGATTATATAACCCAGGGTGGCTATACGATCAAGGCTATTAGGGGATATTGGGTGAAGCGGCATTTGTGGGAAGGGACTGGGAGTCTGGGTAAGTCCGGACAGGTCTGGGAGATGGGTCTGGGTCTTGTTGCTGTGCATGCATAGCCTTAGCGGCTGCGCAGACTGTGCGCACAGACCAGTGACTCAGGTATATAAGGAGTGCATTCTGTAGGTAGGAGTCTTTAAGACTCTAGATTGTTTCCTCCTTGTAGGTCACAGACTATTGTGTCTTAGCTTTGTCTCTATATCATTCTCTTCTCTGAAGCCTGTGATTGTGCATAAGGATTAGTCCTAACAGAACTCAGGACCAGCTTAGGGTATCACCCCTAGCTGACACCATTGAGACCTGCAGCTCTCAGGAACAACCCCAAATGGATCCATCACCTATAAGGGGAAATACTATCTTGGATGACAAGAAGTTTTTCTCTACCAACAAACCTGGTATTTTGTTACAGAAGGATGGAAACAAAATGAACCAGTCCCAGACAGATACTTTTCTGGAGCCTTTTACTCAGGAGCCTTTTGTTACAATTCTCTTTCCCTTTGTTAACGGACTACATTTACTTGTTACAAACCCATAGTTACGCTTGGACGTTATCTCCTTTTAATAGCTACCTTCACGTTTCCTTTCTTAGATAGCTATGCTCTTTCCCCTTTAGTCTCTATTGTTCTCTTAACGTATATAAACCCCTTTCATGTACCGTAGTTCCTTAGTTCCAACTTAGTCGAATCTTATCCATAACTTGAACACTCTTTTGCTCGTCGCCTCAACCGCTCTCCTCGCTCTCTCTCTAGCCTTCGTCATCATCAGACTTAGTACCTAGAACCCTTGTCCAGTGACTGGGAACAGACCGAGACTCTGTTTGTTGCTGTAGACTTGAATGCTGAACGACGTTGTGGACATCGACCGTAACATAAGTTGGAACTCAGGACCAGCTCAGGGTATCATCCCTAGCCGACACCATTGAGACCCGCAGCTCTCAGGAACAACCCCCGAACAGATCCGTCACCTATAAGGGGAAATACTACCTTGAACGACGAGAAGTTTTTCTCTACCAATGAACCTGGTACTTTGTTACAGAAGGACAGAAACGAAACGAACCAGTCCCAAACGAATACTTTTCAGGAGACTTCTACTCAGGAGTATCTGAATTCGATTTACCCGATCAAATCTACCTAGACTGGGGTAGTGAAATACAAGGGGAACCGCTCTACCTTGTCAAGGAACCAGAAAACGAACCAGGAAGGACCCTCTACAGAAGATTCTTTAGAGACAGTAACCGACACGGAATCACAGCTAGCCTTTTAGCAGAGTGGGAGGAATTATTACGAATTGAACAAGCCAAGCTTGAGGAAAACCCGTTTGATACAGACTACTCAAAACAGAGACCACCCCCATCTCCGAAAACCAGAACCCCGAGTAGAACCCCTACTCCAGAACCGAAACCAATCACCAGAACACCTACCCCTGAACCACCGATTAACCCCAAACCACCAATCACTCCTGAACCAAGAATGGCATCTGAAACCAGTACAGGCTCTAAAGGAGATATCAAACCGCAGCCAATACGACCCTTTACAGGTAAACAAATCGAAGCAAGGTCATTTTTAGGACAGCTTGAGGATTACTTTACCCTCAATGAACAGAACTATGAAGGAAAAGATGAGAAGAAAGTCAGATATGCACTCGCATGCATGGGACCAGAACTAGACGATTGGAAGACCATTGTCCGAGGTGAACTAAACGACAACAGAGGCAGTACCACAGCTATATTCAAATGGGGCAACTATGAGGCATTTGAAACACATTTCATCAATGACTGGGGGGAAGTCAACAGCGCCCTTCGAGCCCTGAACAATCTATCCAAATTAAGAGTTGGAAACGGCGTTTCAGTCCCAGAATACATTAGAAAATTCCGCATGGACATAGGAACCTCTGGGCTCACAGGAATACCTGCTCAACTGCAAGCGTTCGTCAAAGGATTACCTCTAGAACTTGCTAGGACGATCTTACAGGACCAGAGGAAGATCAAAACAATGCAGGAAGCCTATGATAAGGCCGAGGATCACCATAATGCATGGGACATGACAGGACAGGGAAACAGGAGAACCACTGATGGATCTGGAACACGTTTCAACCGAAACAACAATCGATCTGGAACAATCAGAGCTATAAATACCACGACCCCTAGCCGATTGACAGATGATCAAAAGGAGGAATACCGAAAGACTGGCAAGTGTTTTAGATGTGGAACACAGGGACACATCTCCAGGAACTGCCCGAAACGCAATGACGCGTCTTCATCCAGGTCTTCTTATCAGAATAAGGCTGTCCGTTCCGTCACTGAGGAACAACAGAAGGAAGAGGACGAACCAGCAAAGAAAATTAGAGCCATCTTTTCAGCAATGTCTACTGAAGAAAAGAATGCCCTCTTAAACGAATTCGAAAACGAGGGTTTTTAGTTAGGAAGCGTCACTCAGCGGTTGGCCCTTCCTTATTATTGAGATCTGAACAGTTAGCGCTTGATTCTGTAATAGTATTATCCAACAATGACAAGCGCATTTCATTAACTATCAAATCGACCGATTTACCCGCTGGAACATCTGCCCTAATTGATTGTGGAGCAGAAGGAAACTTTGTAGATGAAGAAGCAGTAAAAGAACTCAGGAAAGAACGACTTAAGAAACCAATCAAAGTCAGAAACGCAGACGGAACTGTAAATGTGAAAGGAATGATCACACATCGGACCAAGATATGCTATACGATTGAAGGACAGCAGTTTATCAATTGGTTCTGGATCACTAAGCTAGGTGACCAACAAATGATCCTAGGGATACCTTGGTTAGAAGAAAATAACCCAATCATCAACTGGCGAGAGAAATCTCTGAAAATTGGAGATCCGAACGCATCGCCAAAAGCAATTTGGCAGCTAGCCCTAGATTCCCAGCAATGGGGCGAAGATGACTACTGGATCAGAGTTAAAACATCAGCATCACAGGAATTAGAACACAGGCTAAAGAAAGACGAACCATCTACCACTCTACCGACAGAATATGAGCAATGGCGCACCATCTTTGACAAAAAGGCATCAGAACGCTTCCCATCCAGTCGACTGTGGGATCATGCAATCAACACGAAAGAAGGCTTTGTCCCGAAGGCTAGTAAACTCTACCCTCTATCCGTCAAAGAACAAGGGCTATTAGATGAGTGGATTGATGAACAGCTCAAGAAAGGATACATTAAACCATCTACATCACCGCAGGCATCACCATTCTTCTTTGTAGCAAAGAAAGAAAGCGGAGCACTCCGACCCTGTCAGGATTATCGATATCTCAATGAATGGACCGTCAAAAATGCATATCCCCTTCCCTTAGTTTCCGATCTCATGACTAAACTACGAGGCGCCAAGTACTTCACCAAACTAGACCTCCGATGGGGATACAATAATATTCGCATCAAAAAGGGAGATGAATGGAAAGCGGCCTTTATCACCAATCGAGGACTCTATGAACCTACAGTAATGTTCTTTGGATTATGCAACTCGCCGTCAACCTTTCAAACTATGATGAATGAATACTTTAAAGATATGATCAATGAAGGATGGTTAGTCATCTACATGGATGACATGCTAATTTGCGCAGAATCACTGGAACAACTGGAAGAGCGGACAAAACGGATTTTACAACGGTTACAAGATAACAATCTATTCCTGAAATTAGAAAAATGCAAGTTCGCCACGCAGGAAGTTGAATTCTTAGGGATGATCATCACCCCTGGACGCATTCAGATGGACCCAATAAAGTTAGCAGGAATCGCCGATTGGCCAGTCCCTACCACAGTCAAACAAGTCCGATCCTTCCTCGGATTTGGGAATTTTTACCGACGTTTCATTGGAAACTTTGCCGCCATTGCTAAACCACTTACCAACCTCACTAAGAAAACCGAACCATTCGACTGGACAGCTGAACGGAACCAAGCCTTTGAGATTCTAAAGAAACAATTTGCGTCTATGCCAGTGTTATTAATGCCAGATCCAACCCGACCCTTTATTCTTCAAACCGATGCATCAAACAAAGCAATAGGAGCGGTCTTGAAACAAGCTGATGAAACAGGATCCTTACACCCTTGTGGATTTATTTCACACGCCCTAACACAAACGGAGCAAAATTACCAGATCTATGACAGAGAACTTTTGGCAATCATCAAGGGATTAGCAACCTGGCGACACCTACTACATGGATCACCCCATACCACAATAGTTCATTGCAATCACAAGAATTTGTCCTATTATCGAACTGCCCAACGCCTGACACCAAGACAAGCTAGATGGTCGTCCCTGCTATCAGAATTTGGCCTACGTATTGAGCACGTCCCTGGCACGAAAATGTTCGAAGCAGATGCCCTATCCCAACGTCCTGACCATATGGGAAATAGCGAATCACAGGAAGATGTCATAGTCTTACCGGAGGATCGTTTTATTCGTCTTATTGCAGAAGATCTAGTCACGGAAATTCAGAAGGCAATGTCAAAAGATGATTTTGGACGAATTCTAATCGAGGTTATTACCACGCACCACGCCCCACCAATCAAATCGAACATACAGGATTGGTCTTATACCAATGGCATTATTCACTATCTTGGCAAAACCTACATCCCTGACCAAAACGGATTACGAACCAGATTGATTAAAGAAACGCACAAAGCACAATCATCAGGTCACCCTGGACAACTAAAGACCCTTGAACTCCTTAAACGTGACTACTGGTGGCCCGGAATGTTCAAACACGTCAGGGAATGGATAGAAGGATGCGCTCTTTGTCAACAGATGAAGATTAACACACACCCAAATGTACCAGCCCTTCACCCGATCCCGTCGAAAGCAACCCGTCCCTTTCAACAAGTAACCCTTGATTTCATCACTGATCTACCCCTTTCCGATGGCTTTGACTCAATCCTGGTCACGGTGGACCATGGTCTTACAAAGGGGGTAATTTTCACACCTTGCAAGAAGACAATCGACGCTCTAGGCACTGCGGAACTTTACATCTCCGAAATTTTCAAATGGTTCGGCCTACCCGACGTTTTGATCTCGGATCGAGGACCTCAGTTCTCCGCAAAAGTATTTCAGGAAATACGGAAAGCACTAGGAATTGACCATAGAATGAGCACAGCCTATCATCCTCAGACTGATGGAGAAACAGAACGAGTCAACCAAGAATTAGAAGTCTACCTTCGAATGTTCTGCTCCAATGAACCGCATCTATGGAAACCGCTTCTCCCAATAGCCGAGTTTGCTCACAACAACCGACATCATGACACTATCAAAACTTCCCCATTCAGACTAATGTATGGAACGGACCCTGTTGCGCTTCCCACGGCCACTACGCGAATGACCACACCAGCAGCAGAGGAGCGCCTTCAGTTCCTAAGGAAAGCCAGAGAAGAAGCACTAGCAGCACATGAACTAGCAAGACAACTAGTGGCAACATGACGCAAGGACAAAGCAATACGATTTGAAAAGGGCACCAAAGTATGGCTTGAAAACTGAAATCTTCACATACCATATCAGTCCAGAAAGCTAGCACCAAAACGAGAAGGACCCTTCGAAATCGAACAGGTAATGGGACCAGTAACGTACAAATTGAAACTCCCAAAACAATGGCGCATTCACCCTGTGTTTCATGCGTCACTCCTTACCCCGTACAGGGAAACAACTGCGCACAGCCCGAATTATATGAAACCACCTCCTGATCTCATAAATGGACAAGAGGAATTTGAGGTAGAAGCAATTCTAGCCCACAGGAAACGAGGCGCAGGCTACCATTATCTAGTTAAATGGAAAGGCTACGGATCGAATGATAACTCCTGGGAACCCGCTCGCAACCTTGCAAACGCCACTGATATTTTATCAGAATATCAACAACGTCGACACCTCTGAACCATGACGCAATATAGAAACCGCCACGTCTTGAAACAAAACTACCACTATACAAAACGGAACTGCTCTACAGTCTCTCGATATACTATAGCCCTTAAAGAAAAAACCGTCTATACCCACATACAATACCTCCCCTTCCAGCACACTCTTAGAGCACCGACCCCACCAGGAAAACTTACCCGAACTATGGCGTTAGTCACACGATATTACCGCACCCCTCGTCTCGATCACCGTCACCAAAAGAATCCTTCAGGGATAACGGAATTCCCCTGCAATGATGCCCGGAATTATCTTCCCAAGTACCACGACCTACGATTTTCAACCGATGATCTACCTCTCTACAATGAGAATCCGCCTGCCTATCAACTTTTAGCCATCAAAAGCAGTGATGTTTATAAAAGCGCTCATGGAAGACTGCTTTGCCCAGAAGAATATAAACAGATGGATGAAATCACTAAACAGACACGGGAGTGTAGCGCGCAGATCTGGCAAATTAGCCGAGGAATCAGAATACCAGGAAGACCTCGCCTTTTCATGGAAGACATCCTCGACGAACTTGATTATCTATCTCTCGCGATGGTACAGGTAATAGTGGATATCGTCAAGTGAATCAGAAAATTCCGAATTACACCGACAACGACACCAGGGATTGAACATTTGAATTCATTAACCATATTCATGAGGGAAGAACGAGAGCTCCTCACTGACCCTGCAATCGAAGATCCGTTGAACACGGAAAATTGGGACTCCGACATGGAAATCAGCGATCCGGAATCCGTATAAACTCTCCAGGCATTGTCACTTAACCCCAATAAACGTACTACACCACCATGTTCACCTTCTTCGCCCTCGCCACCTATTTCACCATTCTCCTCCTCCTCTCCTGCGCTCATTGGCGCATAGATGAAGCAGCCGCCGCCCTCTCGCCCTTTATCGCCGTCCCAGACTTCCCGCTCGAGGTCTTTGTTGAAAATACCACAGTCGTCCACTTCGAGGACGACGACCTCCACATCCACCCCACCGACTTACTTCCTCAGGTGTATCCTGACGACCACCACCTCCCTCACTTTGCCCAATTTGTCAAGAGGAACACCACACTCACTGTCGTCGCCGACGCCCTCGCCGCTGCCACCTGCTCCATCACCAACCTCTCTTCTGCCACGGATAATCTTGCCGCCCTCACCCTCACCATAGACCCACACGAGATGACCTACGAGGAGCGCGATTCTTTCCTCCGAAATGCGCAAAACCTGCACAGAGCTGCTGAAGCTCTCAAATGGAAGGTGGAAACATCAACAAAAGAGCTAGACAACGCTGTCAAATGGGCTGAGTCTAGAACGGACCATGGCTGGACGACCTCTGGCTGGTAGAAGTCGGTGACTTCTCGCATACAAAGGGGGTAATGTTACAATTCTCTTTCCCTTTGTTAACGGACTACATTTACTTGTTACAAACCCATAGTTACGCTTGGACATTATCTCCTTTTAATAGCTACCTTCACGTTTCCTTTCTTAGATAGCTATGCTCTTTCCCCTTTAGTCTCTATTGTTCTCTTAACGTATATAAACCCCTTTCATGTACCGTAGTTCCTTAGTTCCAACTTAGTCGAATCTTATCCATAACTTGAACACTCTTTTGCTCGTCGCCTCAACCGCTCTCCTCGCTCTCTCTCTAGCCTTCGTCATCGTCAGACTTAGTACCTAGAACCCTTGTCCAGTGACTGGGAACAGACCGAGACTCTGTTTGTTGCTGTAGACTTGAACGCTGAACGACGTTGTGGACATCGACTGTAACACCTTTGAACATGATTTACCCAATCAAATCTACCTAGACTGGGGTAGTGAATGTTACGATTCGACGGTTTCATGTCACAATGGGTGACATGCGTGATGGACAGGCGCCCATGGTAGTGCCCTAGCTTACATCAGCAGGGCATGCGGTTGAGGGCAGGTGGACATGAGGGGGCCATGAGGCGAGGGGTATATAGTAGTAGTTGGAGCCTGAGAACCCCCAGGCTCTTGATAGTCACTGTCGTAGACAGCACTACAGAGTTTCTTTCTTTCTCCTCTTGTTCCTCTGGTTGTGTGACTTGGTCTACTGACCTTGTAACATAATCAAGAGCCTTACAAGACCACCTTGCACAGGTATCGACTACCAACTGCAAAACACGATCGCTATGCCAGCATCACAGGAAACTCAGAACTCAGGCACTAACAGCGCAACCATTCAAGGTGTCGCCGACGCAACAGTCAAAGCCACTCAGCAGAGCGCAACTGTCAACGGATCCAGTATGGAGTCCATTTCCATTTCTTTTACACAGGTTGCAGCTTCTCAGGCAACAAAACTGCGCTCAGTGCAAGTGCCATCCCGCCCTGGGATAGTGGGTCAGGGGGGCTGGCAGCTGGTGCAGCGGAAGAGCGTGGGAAAACACGCGAAGGCAACGCATGGGGGTGTCGTGTATCAAGGATGCACAGTGTCAGGACACCAATCACATATCATGGCTAGTTCCACGAGCACGAGGACACCTGACCGAAGACCCGGGCACCTCCCCCATGTGTCATTTGATGGAGTGAAATCGAAGAGTTCTGCAGGGGTGCGGGCCAATCGTGCCAAATTGACCCCGAGAACCAGTGGAAACCCCTCTGGCGACATCCCCGTAAGGGCATCTCAGCAGAAGAACAGGAACGCCCCTTACATCAGGTTGGTGTGGGACCTGGGTAAGACAGAGTTTTTATTGCAGGGGCTCATCAAGAGCTGTATCGAGGACGAGTGGCATGCACGAGAGAACACCAACTACACACGGTGGCAAGCGTATGAACAACGACGGCTTGCATGACTGGCACGTCAGCCAATACCCGCCAACCACAACATGCACGTGTGTCGGTGGATTGTTCACAAGGCTGTGGAGCACCGTAGGCATGAGGTCGAGGAGACACGCCATCTTCTTGCCGAAGCCAACAGAGTGGCTAGGGCCGAGCAGTCTGATGCATGGGAGGCACTACTCAGAGAGCACAAGGAACGTGATGAGGCGGCGCGTCTCGAAAAAGAAAAGGCGCAGGCCACATGGGTCCGAGAAAGGGCGCTGAAGGCACATCAGATTAAGCCAGTAGGTACCAAAAAAGGCAGTGGAGGGTAAGCCTTCGACTCCGGCAGTTATTACACCAGGCGGGACCAAGACGGTTCCCAGTTTCAAGTACATGGCCAACGAGCTTGTCAGTAGGTTCATCCCAAAAGCCAGTTGGGATAACAAAAGAAAATCCACAGTGGTGTTATATGAACAGGTGTACGCCAAGTACAATGAAATGATCAACTGGTTGGAGAATATGCCGGGTGTTCATATTGAGCTGGGCAATCAGAAGGAGTCGCTCTACAACAGGGTCCACATGCAGAAAAGTAACAAGTGGATCCGAGATGAGAAGTCAAAGTGGTCCCAGTCCACTTTCATCAATCTGAAGAAAGTCGGAGGACAGGGATTCGACAACGAGCAGAACTTGGTATTCGAAATCGAGTTGGATTTCCAAGTTCTGGCTAGCTATGTCCGACGTGCATTCGATTGCACACAACAAGATTTGGTACTGGTGGGCTGTCACTGGCATTTGTCACAGAAGGCCATGAACAGACTGGTTCATGCGCTCAACGGGAACATAAAGAACTCAGCGCACTACCTGTGAGTTCAGCGGTATGATCCGTTGAGAATGACGAAGCCGCGGAATATGGCACCATTGCCAACGCCAAATGAGTACAAAGAGAAGGAGTCCTTGACGGATCCGTCAGGCTCAGTTTAACCATGTTCCTATGGGAAATGGGAGAGGAGTCGCTGAAGGAGCAGCGCACTCGCACGAAAGAATGGAGGAAGACAGTAGAGACAGTCTTCCCTGGTCCAGCAAAAACCAAGGCAGATTTTGCAAAAACAAAACGAACTGCGAGGATGTCGGTCAAGATTCCCAAGCACATGATCCGCGGGTGGTGCTACCTGCGATTATTCAAGAAGGAATTTTGGGACAAATTTGAATGGCCCAAATACCCGACATTGTATGACATTTCCACTTGGGAAATTGAAATGCAGGATGAGATGACATGGTTCAAATTACAAGATGGACCAGAACAAGGAATCTTTCACATAGTACTGGTGCAACCCGAGGAGGTTGACGACGTAGACACCTATACATGGAAGGATATCGACAAACTCACCCACTGGAGTGTGGGTGCTGGGTGGAGGACAGTGCATCTAGGCGCAGAACTGGAAGAGAGAGTGGTGTACCCTCGGAGAATACTACAAGATGTAACCAACATCAATATTCAAAGGAGGTCACCAGTGGAGCGGGTGTGGGGCAAGCATGAGTTTAGCATCAGGTGGCTGGATGATGTTCCCCAATATGAGATCAACATGGAAGACTGGGTCAGTCGTGTACAACAGTGGGACGGTTATGCACTCCCACAATGAGGATGTATGAATGTATCACCAATGACACCAGGGTACTGTTATCTATGGCTATTCAAGCCACAGTACTGGTTGAGTTTTGCATGGAAGGCAAACCCATCTTGGGTTGAAATATCCCTTTACGAAAAAGATATGCGAAACGAGGAGATTCATGTGATGGTGTCTTATGACCGACGGCGCCAGATTTACCATGTAGAGAAAGACGAAGAGTGGGGTTCCCTGGCATGCAAATTATGGAAATGGTTTGGACCTGACCATTGTTGAGTAGGTTTCACAGTCACTGACACATTCATGTCAGCAATTCTCATGCTGGTCACTGCATACATAGCAGTATTTGGGACAATGGCAGAGAACGCCACATGGGAAGCACGCTCAGAGAACGACCGTAGAAATTGGGTCAGACCATTCGCAGAAGGAATAGGCACAGTGGTGGAAACGCTATTCCGACCACCTAGAGAGGAGACTGCCCCTGGTGTCAAGTTGGACATGCCCAACCACTATGAAGGTCAACCAGAGTTAATTGCCAACTGGTTAAGAAGCATGGCAATTTACTTCCAGTTAACCAAGCAAAGGACGGTCTTGCAACAAGTAACAATGTCGCTCCAGTGCATCTGGGGTGGGTCAGCAAACCATGCAGGAAACTGGGCAGGAATCAAGCTCCAACAGATACTGGAAAACACATTGGAGCGTGAAGAGCAGAAGGCACTAGGAACCTGAAGAACGGGAACCACCCTAGCGCAAGAATGACATGGAATAGTGTCATTATTAGATGGAGTAGAGAGTGTCAGACAAGCGGCATTCATACACAAGCCACCTTTCACAAGCTGGCAGGAGTTCGACATGGAAGCACGAGAGTTCTTCCTAACAACCGAAACCCGGGATGATGCGATTCGCAAAATTCAGGGTCTACAGCAGGGGAAGTGCAATGTAGAAGATTATATTGTTGACTTCCAAGGACTAGCCCAACTTACGGGTTACAATGAAATCGCGCTGATTGTGCAATTCAGGAGAGGGTTACATCCTCAGCTCAGGCTGAGGATTGTTGAAACAGGAGCACTGGGAGATGGGACCACTATGGGAGATTTGGAAAAGTGGTACATGAAGGCGATGGAGTTAAACAAGGCTTGGTGGGATGCCAAGAAGTTTTACAATGTAAATCCAGGGCAAGGGTTGCACCAACTCCAGGCATCAACAGCGAGGACACAGGGCACCCATAACAGGGTTTCACCAACTCCTGTGACTCGGACTGGTGGAGCAATGCAAGGCCCACCACCAGCAGCAGCAATGATGTCGAGCACCCGGGACCCCAACGCCATGGATGTAGATAGGAAGAGGAGCACCATTGTGTGCTACAATTGCGGAAAGATGGGACACATTAGCAGAGAATGCAAAAGTCCCAAGAATTGGAAGGGAAAAACCAGAGTGCGGGAAATGGGATGGAAAGAGTGGCTCGACGATGCCACTGAAGATGACAAGAAGGCCATTAGTGAGGCCTTGGGTTTTTGAGGCGGCCAACTGGAGATCATTCCGACCAGAAGGCCTGTAGTTCTAGTTCGAACCCATGTAATAATAGCCATGCAATCCAATTTTCTAAGATAAATTGCATTGACTACGAACTAAGAACAACCAAAATAAGGAATGAGCCCGTTACAACGGGAAAAGATTGCTTGTGTTACGGTCGATGTCCACAACGTCGTTCAGCGTCCAAGTCCACAGCGACAAACAGAGTCTCGGTCTGTTCCCAATCACTGGACAAGGGTCCTAGGCACTAAGTCTGACGATGACGAAGGCTAAAGAGAGAGCGAGGAGAGCGGTTGAGGTGACGAGCAAAAGAGTGTTCAAGTTATGGATAAGATTCGACTAAGTTGGAACTGAAGAACTACGGTACATGAGAGGGGTTTATATACGTTAGGAGAACAATAAGAATATAAGGGGAAGGAGCATAGCTATCTAAGAAAGGAAAGATGAAGGTAGCTATAAAAGGAGATAACGTCCAAGCGTAACTATGGGTTTGTAACAAGTAAATGTAGTCCGTTAACAAAGGGAAAAGAGAACTGTAACATTACCCCCTTTGTATGCGAGAAGTCACCGACTTCTACCAGCCAGAGGTAGTCCAGCCATGGTCTGTTCTGGACTCGGCCCATTTGACGGCGTTGTCCAATTCTTTTGTAGAAGTCTCCACCTTCCATTTGAGCACTTCTGCAGCGCGATGCAGATTTTGTGCGTTTCGTAAAAAGGAGTCGCGTTCCTCGTACATCATCTCATGTGGGTCAATGGTGAGAGTGAGGGCGGCGAGGTTGTCGGTGGCGGAGGAGAGGTTAGTAGGTTAGTGATGGAGCAGGTGGCGGCGGCAAGGGCGTCAGCAATGATGGTGAGCGTGGTGTTCTGTTTGACGAATTGGGCAAAGTGGGGAAGGTGATGGTCATCTGGGTATACCTGGGGAAGTAAATTGGCTGGGTGGACATGAAGATCATCGTCTTCGAAGTGGACAATGGTGGTATTTTCGATGAAGACCTCTAGCGGGAGGTCCGGAACGGCGAGGAAGGGCGAGAGAGCAGTGGCGGTTTCGTTGATGCGCCAGTGAGCGCAGGAGAGGAGGACCAGGATGGTGAAGTAGGCGATGAGGGCGAAGAAGGTGAACATGGTTACTGTAATGCATTTATTGATGTTAGGTGACAATGCCTGGCGAGTTTATATGGATTCCGGACCGCTGATTTCCGTGTCGGAGTCCCAATTTTCCGTGTTCAACGGATCTTCGATTGCAGGGTCAGTGAGGAGCTCTCGTTCTTCCCTCATGAATATAGTTAGTGAATTCAAATGTTCAATCCCTGGTGTCGTTGTCGGTGTAATTCGGAATTTTCTGATTTGCCTGACGATATCCACTATTACCTGTACCATCGCGAGAGATAGATAATCAAGTTCGTCGAGGATGTCTTCCATGAAAAGGCGAGGTCTTCCTGGTATTCTGATTCCTTGGCTAATTTGCCAGATCTGTGCGCTACACTCTCGTGTCTGTTTAGTGATTTCATCCATCTGTTTATATTCTTCTGGGCAAAGTAGTCTTCCATGAGCGCTTTTATAAACATCACTGCTTTTGATGGCTAAAAGTTGGTAGGCAGGCGGATTCTCATTGTAGAGAGGTAGATCATTGGTTGAAAATCGTAGGTCGTGGTACTTGGGAAGATAATTCTGGGCATCATTGCAGGGGAATTCCGTTATCCCTGAAGGATTCTTTTGGTGATGGTGATCGAGACTAGGGGTGCGATAATATTGTGTGACTAACGCCATAGTTCGAGTAAGTTTTCCTGGCGGGGTTGGCGCTCTAAGAGCGTGTTGGAAGGGGAGGTATTGTATGTGGGTATAGACGGTTTTTTCTTTAAGGGCTATAGTATATCGAGAGACTGTAGAGCAGTTCCGTTTTGTATAGTGGTAGTTTTGTTTCAAGACGTGGCGGTTTCTATATTGCGTCATGGTTCAGAGGTGTCGACGTTGTTGATATTCTGATAAAATATCAGTGGCGTTTGCAAGATTGCGAGCGGGTTCCCAAGAGTTATCATTTGATCCGTAGCCTTTCCATTTAACTAGATAATGGTAGCCTGCGCCTCGTTTCCTGTGGGCTAGAATTGCCTCTACCTCAAATTCCTCTTGTCCATTTACGAGATCAGGAGGTGGTTTCACATAATTCGGGCCGTGTGCAGTTGTTTCCCTGTATGGGGTAAGGAGTGACGCATGAAACACAGGGTGAATGCGCCATTGTTTCGGGAGTTTCAATTTGTACGTTACTGGTCCCATTACTTGTTCGATCTCAAAGGGTCCTTCTCGTTTTGGTGCTAGCTTTCTGGACTGATATGGTATGTGAAGATTTCGGTTTTCAAGCCAAACTTTGGTACCCTTTTCAAATCGTATTGCTTTGTCTCTGCGTCGTGTTGCCACTAGTTGTCTTGCTAGTTCATGTGCTGCTAGCGCTTCTTCTCTGGCTTTTCTTAGGAACTGAAGGCGCTCTTCCGCTGCTGGCGTGGTCATTCGTGTAGTAGCTGTGGGAAGCGCAACAGGGTCCGTTCCATACATTAGCCTGAATGGGGAAGTTTTAATCGTGTCATGATGTCGGTTATTGTGAGCAAATTCAGCTATTGGGAGAAGCGGTTTCCATAGATGCAGTTCATTTGAGCAGAACATTCGGAGATAGACTTCTAGTTCTTGGTTGACTCGTTCTGTTTCCCCATCAGTCTGAGGGTGGTAGGCTGTGCTCATTCTGTGGTCGATTCCTAATGCTTTTCGTATTTCCTGAAATACTTTTGCAGAGAACTGTGGTCCTCGATCCGAGATTAAAACGTCGGGTAGGCCAAACCGTTTGAAAATTTCCGATACGTAAAGTTCCGCAGTTCCTAGTGCATCGATTGTCTTTTTGCAAGGTGTGAAAATTACCCCCTTTGTAAGGCCATGGTCCACCGTGACCAGGATCGAGTCAAAGCCATCGGAAAGGGGTAAATCAGTGATGAAATCAAGGGTCACTTGCTGAAAGGGACGGGTTGCTTTCGACGGAATTGGGTGAAGGGCTGGTACGTTCGGGTGTGTGTTAATTTTCATCTGCTGGCAGAGGGCGCATCCTTCTATCCATTCTCTGACATGTTTGAACATTCCGGGCCACCAGTAGTCACGCTTAAGGAGTTCAAGGGTCTTTAATCGTCCAGGATGGCCAGATGATCGCGCTTCATGTGTTTCTTTGATTAATTTGGTTCGTAATCCGTCTTGGTCAGGGATATAGGTTTTTCCGAGATAATGAACAATGCCGTTTGTATAAGACCAATCCTGTATATTTGATTTGATCGGTGGGGCCCGGTGCGTGGTGATAACCTCAATTAGAATGCGTCCAAAATCGTCTTTTGACATTGCGCTTCATGTGTTTCTTTGATTAATTTGGTTCGTAATCCGTCTTGGTCAGGGATATAGGTTTTTCCGAGATAATGAACAATGCCGTTTGTATAAGACCAATCCTGTATATTTGATTTGATTGGTGGGGCCCGGTGCGTGGTGATAACCTCAATTAGAATGCGTCCAAAATCGTCTTTTGACATTGCCTTTTGAATTTCCATGACTAGGTCTTCTGCAATAAGACGAATAAAACGATCTTCTGGTAAGACTACGACATCTTCTGGAGATTCGCTATTTCCCATATGATCAGGGTGTCGAGATAGGGCATCAGCTTCAAACATTTTTGTTCCAGGGACGTGTTCAATCCGTAGGTCAAATTCTGATAATAGGGATGACCATCTAGCTTGTCTGGGCGTTAAGCGTTGGGCGGTTCAATAATAGGACAGATTCTTGTGATCGCAATGAACTATCGTGGTGTGGGGTGATCCGTGCAGCAAATGTCGCCAGGTCATCAGTCCTTTGATAATTGCTAAGAGTTCCCGATCATAGATCTGGTAATTCTGTTCCGTTTGTGTCAATGCGTGTGAAATAAATCCACAGGGATGTAGAGATCCTGTTTCATCGGCTTGTTTCAAGACTGCTCCTATTGCCTTATTTGATGCGTCGGTTTGGAGGATAAAGGGTCGAGTAGGATCTGGCATTAATAATACCGGCATAGATGCAAATCGTTTCTTTAGAATTTCAAAAGCGTCGTTCCGTTCAATGGTCCAGTCAAATGGTTCTGTTTTCTTAGTGAGGTCGGTAAGTGGTTTAGCGATGGCAGCAAAGTTCCCAATGAAACGTCGGTAGAAGTTCCCAAATCCGAGGAATGATCGGACCTGTTTGACAGTGGTAGGGACTGGCCAATCTGCGATCCCGGCTAGCTTTATTGGGTCCATCTGAATGCGTCCAGGGGTGATGATCATTCCTAGGAATTCGACTTCCTGCATGGCGAACTTGCATTTTTCAAGTTTCAGGAATAGATCGTTATCTTGTAGCCGTTGTAAAATTCATTTTGTCCGTTCTTCTAGCTGTTCTAGTGTTTCCGCACAGATTAACATATCATCCATGTAAATGATCAGCCATCCTTCGTTGATCATGTCTCTAAAGTACTCGTTCATCATAGTTTGAAAAGTTGATGGCGAGTTGCATAGTCCAAAGAACATTACTGTTGGTTTGTAAAGCCCTCGATTGGTGATAAAGGCTGCCTTCCATTCGTCTCCCTTCTTGATGCGAACATTGTTGTATCCCCATCTGAGGTCAAGTTTGGTGAAGTACTTGGCGCCTCGTAATTTAGTCATGAGATCGGAAACAAGGGGAAGGGGATATGCGTTCTTGACAGTCCATTCATTCAGGTATTGGTAGTCCTGACAGGGTCGAAGTGCTCTGCTCTCTTTCTTTGCTACAAAGAAGAATGGTGACGCTTGTGGTGACGTAGATGGTTTAATGTATCCTTTCTTGAGTTGTTCATCAATCCATTCGTCTAACAGCCCTTGTTCCTTGACCGATAGAGGGTAAAGTTTACTAGCTTTTGGAACAAAACCTTCCTTTGTGTTGATCGCATGATCCCATGGTCGACTGGATGGGAAGCGTTCTGATGCTTTCTTGTCAAAGATAGTGCGCCATTGCTCATATTCTGTAGGTAACGTAGTGGATGGTTCGTCCTTCTTTAGCCTATGCTCTAGTTCTTGTGATGCCGATGTTTTAACTCTAATCCAGTAGTCATCTTCACCCCATTGCTGGGAGTCGAGGGCTAGCTGCCAGATTGCTTTTGGCGTCGTGTCCAGATCTCCAATTTTCAGAGATTTCTCTCGCCAGTTGATGATCGGGTTATTTTCTTCTAACCAGGGTATTCCTAAAATCATTCGTTGATCGCCTAGCTTAGTGATCCAGAACCAGTTGATAAACTGCTGTCCTTCGATCATGTAGCATATCTTGGTTCGATGTGTGATCATTCCTTTCATATTTACTGTTCCGTCTGTGTTTCTGACTTTGATTGGTTTTTTAAGTCGTTCTTTCCTGAGCTCCTTTACTGCTCCTTCATCTACAAAGTTTCCTTCTGCTCCACAATCGATTAGGGCAGATGTTCCAGCGGGTAAATTGGTTGATTTGATAGTTAATGAAATGCGCTTGTCATTGTTGGATAATACTACTACAGAATCAAGCGCTAACTGTTCAGATCTCAATAATAAGGAAGGGCCAACCGCTGAGTGACGCTTCCTAACTAAAAACCCTCGTTTTCGAATTCGTTTAAGAGGGCATTCTTTTCTTCAGTAGACATTGCTGAAAAGATGGCTCTAATTTTCTTTGCTGGTTCATCCTCTTCCTTCTGTTGTTCCTCAGTGACGGAACGGACAGCCTTATTCTGATAAGAAGACCTGGATGAAGATGCTTTGTTGCGTTTCGGGCAGTTCCTGGAGATGTGTCCCTGTGTTCCACATCTAAAACACTTGCCAGTCTTTCGGTATTCCTCCTTTTGATCATCTGTCAATCGGCTAGGGGTCGTGGTATTTATAGCTCTGATTGTTCCAGATCGATTGTTGTTTTGGTTGAAACGTGTTCCAGATCCATCAGTGGTTCTCCTGTTTCCCTGTCCTGTCATGTCCCATGCATTATGGTGATCCTCGGCCTTATCATAGGCTTCCTGCATTGTTTTGATCTTCCTCTGGTCCTGTAAGATTGTCCTAGCAAGTTCTAGAGGTAATCCTTTGACGAACGCTTGCAGTTGAGCGGGTATTCCTGTGAGCCCAGAGGTTCCTATGTCCATTCGGAATTTTCTAATGTATTCTGGGACTGAAACGCCGTTTCCAACTCTTAATTTGGATAGATTGTTCAGGGCTCGAAGGGCGCTGTTGACTTCTCCCCAATCATTGATGAAACGCGTTTCAAATGCTTCATAGTTGCTCCATTTGAACGTGGCTGTGGTACTGCCTCTGTTGTCATTCAGTTCGCTCCGGATGATTGTTTTCCAATCGTCTAATTCTGGTCCCATGAATGCGAGCGCATACCTGACTTTCTTTTCTTCTTTTCCTTCATAGTTCTGTTCATTGAGGGTGAAGTAATCCTCAAGTTGTCCTAAAAATGATCTTGCTTCGATTCGTTTGCCTGTAAAAGGTCGTATAGGCTGCGGTTTGATATCCCCTTTAGAGCTAGCACTGGTTTCAGACGCCATTCTTGGTTCAGGAGTGATCGGTGGTTCGGGGTTAATTGGTGGTTCAGGGGTTGGTGTTCTGGTGATCGGTTTCGGTTCTGGAGTAGGGGTTCTACTCGGGGTTCTGGGTTTCGGAGATGGGGGTGGTCCTTGTTTCGAGTAATCTGTATCAAACGGGTTTTCCTCAAGTTTGGCTTGTTCAATTCGTAGTAATTCCTCCCACTCTGCTAAAAGATTAGCTGCGATTCCGTATCGGTCGTTGTCTCCAAGGAATCTCCTATAGAGGGTCCTAAATGGTTCGTTTTCTGGTTCCTTAACAAGGTAGAGCGGTTCTCCTTGTACTTCACTACCCCAGTCTAGGTAGATTTGATCGGGTAAATCGAATTCGAAGGCTCCTGAGTAAAAGTCTCCTGAAAAGTGTTGGTCTGGGACTGGTTCGTTTCGTTTCTGTCCTTCTGTAACAAAGTACCAGGTTCGTTGGTAGAGAAAAACTTCTCGTCGTCTGAGGTAGGTTTTCCCCTTATAGGTGACGGATCCATTCGGGGGTCGTTCCTGAGAGCTGCGGGTCTCAATGGTGTCGGCTAGGGATGATACCCTGAGCTAGTCCTGAGTTCCAACTTATGTTACGGTCGATGTCCACAACGTCGTTCAGCGTCCAAGTCCACAGCGACAAACAGAGTCTCGGTCTGTTCCCAATCACTGGACAAGGGTCCTAGGCACTAAGTCTGACGATGACGAAGGCTAAAGAGAGAGCGAGGAGAGCGGTTGAGGTGACGAGCAAAAGAGCGTTCAAGTTATGGATAAGATTCGACTAAGTTGGAACTGAAGAACTACGGTACATGAGAGGGGTTTATATACGTTAGGAGAACAATAAGAATATAAGGGGAAGGAGCATAGCTATCTAAGAAAGGAAAGATGAAGGTAGCTATAAAAGGAGATAACGTCCAAGCGTAACTATGGGTTTGTAACAAGTAAATGTAGTCCGTTAACAAAGGGAAAAGAGAACTGTAACAGCTTGAGGCCCTGGCAGACTCCATGGATGGTGAGGTGCATATGGGAATGACCCATGGCCCAAGCCCTTCAATCTCTTTGATCCTGGAGTCATGACTCCAGGAAGGGGGAGGTAACAGTAGATCTGGTACAGAGTCTGAATAGCATGACAGAGGCACAAGTGGCCTGGTACTTGAACCACTTAAGAAATAAACCTAAGCAGGTGATAGGAAGTGGGAAAAGACAACTAAACGTACCCATGACGGTTACTGATATCACAACGGGACAGTCCGTTATGATATCAGCTCTGTTGGACTCAGGGTGCACGGGTTCATGCATGAACAGGAATTTCGTGAAGCGGAATAATCTCAACACGAGAAAACTCCCCCATCCAATTCCTGTTTACAATGCCGATGGTTCAGAAAATGTTGATGGGCAATTGTCAGAAATGGTGCAGTTGAAAGTGAAAATCAACATGCATGAGGAGACTTGGGAGTTTGGCGTTTCAAACCTTGGGAAGATGGATCTATTCCTAGGGCATGACTGGTTAAAATTCCACAACCCAGATGTTGATTGGAGTAAGAATGTACTCCGATTCAGTCATTGCCCAGGCACATGCTATCCAGATTCGAAAGCCCAGGAGCCTGAGGACAAAGACACTGAGGAGGAGCAAGAAATAGGTGGCATGCATTGGGATGAAGGGGATTGACTGTTGGCGGTACAAAGGGAAGATGTGGACTCGGAATGGATCAGGGCTTATGAGTCTACAGCAACCAAAATTGCTGCAGAAAATAAGATTACCTGGACCTTGGAGGAAGTTGTACTGGAGCATTATTTGGGTTACCGGAAGGTTTTCGAGAAACAGACCTTTGATGAATTACCGCCATGCCAACCCTGGGATCACACAATTGAATTGGTACCTGGTGCCAAAATGTTGGATTGCAAGATCTACCCCCTAAGCCGTATAGAACAGGAGGAGCTCAAGAAGTTCCTCAAGGATAACCTGGAGACAGGACGCATCCGGTCCAGCAAATCAGCAATGGCGTCACCATTCTTCTTTGTTAAAAAGAAGGATGGCTCACTTCGGCCAGTACAGGATTATCGCAAACTCAATGAGATGAACATTAAGAATCGGTATCCATTACCACTTATCTCGGAGCTTGTGGATAAACTGTCCCATGCAAAAGTGTTCTCTAAGATGGACATCCAGTGGGGATACAATAACGTTCATATCAAGGACGGGGACAAACATAAGGCAGCCTTCAGAACAAATCGAGGACTTTTTGAGCCTTTGGTTATGTTCTTCGGCCTCACCAACTCCCCAGCAACTTTTCAAACTATGATGAATGACATCTTCAGGGAAGAAATCGCTGAAGGATGGGTAGTGATCTATATGGACGACATCCTGGTGTTCTCTAAAGATCAGAAGAGTCACACTGTTCATGTTAATCAGATATTGGCCAAGCTGCAGGAACACAAGTTGTCACTCAAACCGGAAAAGTGTTGGTTTGACAAATCGACCATTGAGTTTTTGGGATTGATTATTTCCCATGATTCAATCAGTATGGATAAAGCCAAGGTCCAGGCCATTGTGGATTGGCCCATTCCTACTTGCAAGAAACACATTGAACAGTTTCTTGGATTTGTTAATTTCTACCGGTGCTTTGTCAAGGGCTTTGCTTCTATCTCAAAGCCATTGACCCTTCTCACAGGTAATAATGAGTGGCAGTGGACTCCTGATCAATGACGGGCATTTGATGGTCTTAAGCAGCACATCGCAGAAGAGGTTGTGTTGGCCATTCCCACCGATAAGGGACAATTCCGGGTTGAAACCAATGCATCGGATTTCACCATTGGCAGAATCCTTTCCCAACAGCAGATGGATGGCCTGTGGCAACCTGTGGCTTTTATTTCCAAATCTCTTAATCTGGCTGAGTGCAATTACGAGATTTATGACAAGGAAATGTTGGTGGTTATGCATGCCTTTTACAAATGGTCTCATTATCTGAAAGGCACTGCTATTCCAGTCGAGGTTTTGACAGACCACCAGAACCTCACGTACTTCCGGAAGCCGCAGAACATCAATCACCATCAGGTGCATTGGATCTTGGATTTGCAGGAGTTCAATTTTGTGATTAAGCATTGCTCTGGCAAATCCAACAGTAAGGCCGACCTTCTGTCCCAGAGGACAGACCATAAGGGGGAGGAGATTGACAATGAAGGCATCATTCTTCTGAAGGAGGATCTTTTCGTTCGTCTTTATGATGATGACGATGCGTTGACGGAGCTGGAAGAGAAGATTGCCAAGATTAATAAGTGGCAATGGGAGTCACAAGTAGTGGAGGGACTCAAAAACGAAGATTCCAACTTCAAGCTAGAACGAGGGATCGTGACATGGAAGGGTCAAATCTACGTCCCTGTCAACCGAAGGGTGCGAGAATCCATTCTCAACATCCATCATGAATGGGGACATTACGGGATCGACAAGACTTTGGAGGTCATCACATGGAACTACTGGTGGCCGCACATGGCTAGGGACGTCAAACTATATGTAACAGGGTGTAGGACATGCCAAACTGTCAAACCAGACAGAACGAAGAGGGCAGCACCATTATGACCCAACAGCGTACCCAGTCAACTGTGGCAGGATGTGTCTGTGGATTTAATGGGACCATTTCCGGAATTGCGAGGCTTCGACATGATAATGGTGGTAGTAGATCGTTTTACCAAGAAAGCATATTTCTTGCCAACGAACTCCACAATCACATCATTAGGAGTGGCCAGACTTTTCCGTGATAATGTGTTCAGAGATCATGGACTCCCACAGAAGGTCATCAGTGATAGGGGATCTCAATTTGTCTCCCAGTTCATGAGGGAACTGTTCTGGTTGCTGGACATTGAAGGGAACCCTTCTACAGCATATCATCCACAGACCGACAGACAGACAGAATGGGTCAACCAGGAAGTGCGCGAGTTTCTTGCAATGTACATGAATGACAAACAGGATGACTGGAGCAAACATTTGGTGCTTGCCCAGTTTTGTCATAATGACAGAGAAAACTCGGCCACAGGTTTTACCCCGTTCTATTTGAACAATGGGAAACATCCGAGGAAGTGGAGTGACCCGAAGTTGACCACCAAGGTAGTGGATGTCGAGAAGTTTGTGGATAATGCACGTGAGGCATGCGACTTAGCAGCTGAAAATCTGGAAAAGGCAGCCGAATGTATGGCTAAACAGTATGATAAAGGGAAATGCCCTGCTAGGGAGTACCAAATTGGAGACAAGGTATACATCAACGCAGAACATCTTCCACATGTACGAGCGTCCAAGAAGCTTGATGGCAAGTTCTATGGACCATACAAGTGCTGGAAAAAATTGGTTCTGCTGCATACCAACTGGATCTCCCAAAGTCATGGAAGGTGTACAATGTTTTCAATGAAGTACTGTTGAAACCGTATGTGCCGCCGGCTTTTCCAGAACAAAAGTGAAAGGATGAGGAGTTGAGTGCAAAGAGAGCGGAAGAGGAAGCAAAGGTACAGGGCGAAGAGTACGAAGTGGAGGAAGTTTTGGACAGTCGAGTGCAGGGTCGAGGTATTCAATACCTTGTCAAGTGGAAAGGATTCCCTGTTGAAGAGTCTACCTGGGAACCAATTAAGAATTTGGAAAATGCAGGGGAAGCGATCCAGGAGTTTCATCAGAAACATCCCAATGCCCCTGCTTCTCGAAGGTTGCCCAAGGATGCCTTCCGGTGATATCAAAACCACACCAGTGCACATGTCCCAAAACGACTGTTTGGTTGGGAGGATGGCAAGTTTGAATGTGACTACCGGGAATGTCTGGAGCGCAAGTGGCGCAAGTGGAAGGGCGATTGAGCGGCACTCTATGCCCTCCCGGACGATGATCCTGACATGGTTTGTGTGGAACCGAACCCTTAAGAGGGGGGTAATGTTACGATTCAACAGTTTCATGTCACAATGGGTGACATGTGTGATGGACAGGTGCCCATGGTAGCGCCCTAGCTTACATCAGCAGGGCATGCAGTTGAGGGCAGGCGGACATGAGGGGGCCATGAGGCGAGGGGTATATAGTAGTAGTTGGAGCCTGAGAACCCCCAGGCTCTTGATAGTCACTGTCGTAGACAGCACTACAGAGTTTCTTTCTTTCTCCTCTTGTTCCTCTGGTTGTGTGACTTGGTCTACCGACCTCATAACAGTGAAGTACAAGGAGAACTGCTCTACCTTGTTTTAGAACCAGAAGACGAACTAGGAAAGACTCTTTACAGAGACTTCTTTGGAACTAGTGACAGATACAGAGTTACAGCTAACATCTTAGCAGAGTGGGAGGAATTATGACGAATTGAAACAGACTATTCAAAACAGGGACCACCCCCATCTCCGAAACAGAAAACCCTGAGTAGAACTCCTACTCCAGAACTGAAACCAATCACCAGAACCCCAACCCCTGAACCAGGACTGAGACTGATCACTCCTGAACCAAGAATGGCATCTGAAACCAACACTGGATCTAAGGGAGATATCAAACCACAGCTTATACACCCATTCACAGACAAATGAATTGAAGCAAGATCATTTCTGGGACAGCTTGAGGATTACTTTACCCTCAACAAACAGAACTATGAAGGAAAAGATGAGAAGAAAGTGCTTGCATGCATGGGACCAGAATTAGATGATTGGAAAACCATTATCTGAGGTGAGTTAAATGACAACAAGGGCAGAGCCACAGCCACATTTAGATGGAACAACTATGAGGCCTTTGAAACACATTTCATCAATGACTGGGGAGAAGTTAACAGTGCCCTTTGAGCCCTGAACAATTTATCCAAATTAAGAGTTGGGAACAGTGTTTCAGTCCCAGAATACATTAGGAAATTCTGCATGGACATAGGAACATCTGGTCTTACTGGAATACTGTTATGAGCTCATGCTCAACACAAACCCACAAGCCTCACAGAGAGAGGAGGAGGATAAGAAATAGAAGAAGGAATAGTATTGAGACTACATTAGACAGAATCTAATGCCCATACAATGAGCATAAGATAAACTATCTTAAGTCTTGGGGAACCAAGACTACCTACAGCTGGTCTTATATACTATTCTACTAAGACCCCTTGTGACCCTTCCCACTGGCACCTCTACAGCCTCAGTGACTCATCCTGCTTGAGTGCTGCTTCCAGACCCTTGAGTGCTGCTTCTGGACTTCATCTATTCTTAGCAATGCTGTACACCCTTGACAGTTCCACATGCACCCATGGCCTAGAACCTTCCCCTCAGCCTGGCATTCCCACAGTCTCTGTCTGGGCCTTGTTCCATGAGGTATACCACTCACAGGCCTCCTGCAATCCCCAACAGGGAGTTGCTGTTGCCATATCAAGCTGTCGAGCACTGCCACTGATCCCATGCCTTATTGGGGGTGATGTACTGATGCACTGATGTGATCCGCGCGCACTGCCACCCAGGGTTGCAATCTCCTTCCTTATATGTAGGTGGTTGGTCCAACCAACCATTGTCTCGTCTTCTAATGAGCGCTCCCATGTGCTACATGTGAAGTGTTCCTATAGTCCCATCCATGATCCCAGACCATCTATAGATGTCCCAGAGTGGTCCCAGACCACTAGCAAGATAAAAAGAGGAAAAAGAAGATAGCATTAGGATGCATTCCTAACAAATACCCACCCAGCTGCAAGCATTCATTAAAGGGTTACCTCTGGAACTTGCTAGGATGGTTTTACAAGATCAAAGGAAGATCAAAACAATGCAAGAAGCCTATGATAAGGCTAAGGATCACCATAATGCTTGGGACATGACAGGACAAGGAAACAGGAGATCCAATGATGGTTCTGGAACACATTTCAGTTGTAACAGTAATTGATCTGGGACAATCAGAACTATTAATACCACAACTCCTGGCCAATTGACAGACAATCAAAAGGAGGAATACCAAAAGGCTGGAAAGTGTTATGGTCAATGTCCACAATGTTGTTCAGTGTCCAAGTCTACAGTGACAAACAGAGTCTTGGTCTGTTCCCAGTCACTGGACAAGGGTTCTAGGCACTAAGTCTGATAATGACAAAGGCTAGAAAGGGAGCAAGGAGAGTGGTTGAGGCAACAAGCAAATGAGCATTCAAGTTGTAGATATGATTTGACTAAGTTGGAACTAAAGAACTACAGTACATGAGAGGGGTTTATATATGTTTGGAGAACAATAGGAACTAAAGGGGAAAGTGCATAGCTATCTAAGAAAGGAAAGGCAAAGGTAGCTATGAAAAGGAGATAATGTCCAAGGCATAATTATGAGTTTGTAATAAGTAAATGTACATAATCTGTTAGCAAGGGAAAAGAGAATTGTAACATTACCCCCCTTGTATGTGAGAAGTCACCAACTTCTACCAGCCAGAGGTAGTCCAGTCATGGTCCATCCTGGATTCTGCCCATTTGATGGTGTTGTTGAGTTCTTTTGTTTGTCTCCACCTTCCATTTGAGTGCCTCAGCGGCACAGTGCAAGTTTTGTGTGTTCCATAGGAAGGAGTCATGTTCCTTGTAGGTCATCTCATGTGGGTCGATGGTGAGGGTGAGGGTGGCGAGGTTGTCAGTGGCAGAGGAGAGGTTGGTGATAGAACAGGTGGTGGCAGTGAGGGCATCAGTGACGATGGTGAGCATGGTGTTCTGTTTGATGAATTGGGGCAAAGTGGGGAAGGTGGTGGTCATCAGGGTGTACTTGGGGGAGAAAATTGGCCAGGTGAATGTGAAGGTCATCATCTTCAAAGTGGATGATGGTGATATTTTCAATAAGGACCTTGAGCAGGAGGTCTGGGATGGTGAGGAAAGGCAAGAGGGTGGCGGTGGTTTCATCAATGTGCCAGTGAGCACAGGAGATGAGGAGGAGAACTGTGAAATAGGCAACAAGGGCAAAGAAAGTGAACATTTTGGTGCAAGATGATTTTGGTGTTGGGCAATTGTTCTGAAGAATTTATATGTATTCCAAATCACTGATGTCTGTGTCTGAATCTGAATCTTCAACATCCAATGGATCTTCGATTGCAGGATCTGTGAGGAGTTCCCATTCTTCAGTGATGAACCTGGTATAAAGGATCTATGAGTTGAAACCCATAGACCCTGGTTTGGTGGTTTCTTAAGTCCTGCTGTGCACCATACACTGAACCAACTATATTGGACCTTGTACTGGTAGTGCTGTGGCCATTACTTGTAAATAAAACTATCCTTACATAATCAGTGACACGCAACTTAAGGTTGCGTGACCACACATAAATATTATATTTATTTTAATATTTATTAATGACATGCATATCTAGTATGCATGTCCATTTGAATTAATGAATCTAGAACATAAAGGGATACATTGTCAAAGACAATGTATATCTGTTACACCTGGTTAACAAATCTAAATGCTGAATTCCTGGCATCATGGTTGGAGTGACTAGAAGTCTCCTAACTCTCCTGACAATATCTGATATTATTTCTCTTTGTTCATCAAATAGGTGCTGAAGGTCATCAAGGATGTCTTCAATGAGGATACGAGGTCTTCCTGGGATTCTGATTCTTTGTCTGAGTAACCAAATTTGGGTGCTACACTCTCATGCCTGCTTAGTGATTTCATCAATCTGTTTATATTCCTCAGGGCAATGAGCACTTTTATAGACATTGCTGTTCTTGATGGCAAGGAGTTGGTAGACAGGTGGATCTCCATTGTAGATGGGTAGATTGTTTAGTAATATTGTGTGATCATTGCCACTGTTTGGGTAGGTTTCCCTGATAGGTTTGGTGCTTTGGGGGTGTGTCGGAGGGGAAGGTACTGTATGCGGGTATAGATGGTTTTTTCTTTAAGGGCTATAGTGTATCGAGAGAGTGTTGAGCAGTTTTGTTTTGTGTAATAGTATTTTTGCTTTAGGATATGGCAGTTTTTGTATCAAGTCATGATTCAGAGGTGTTGACATTGTTACAGTTGATGTCCACAATGTTGTTCAGTGTCCAAGTCTACAGTGACAAACAGAGTCTCAGTCTGTTCCCAGTCACTGGACAAGGGTTCTAGGCACTAAGTCTGATAATGACAAAGGCTAGAGAGGGAGCAAGGAGAGATTTTGGGCATTCCTTAAGAAGGAATCACACTCCTCATAGGTCAACTCATGTGGGTCGATGGTAAGGGTGAGGGGGGTGAGGTTATTTGTGGCAGAGGAGAGGTTTGTGATGGAGCAAGTGGCAGTGGTGAGGGCATCAGCAACAACAGTGAGTGTGGTGTTCCTTTTTACAAACTGGGTGAAGTGGGGAAGGTGGTGGTTGTCAGGGTGTACCTGGGAAAGAAGGTCAGCAGGATGGACATGTAGGTCATTGTCCTTGAAGTGGACGGTGGTGGTATTTTCAATAAAAACCTCAAGCGGGAGGTTTGGGACGGCAATGAAGGGCAAGAGGGTGGCGGTGGTTTCGTCAATGCGCCAGTGAGCACAGGAGATGAGGAGGAGGGTGATGAAGTAGGTGACAAGGGCAAAGAAAGTGAACATATTGGTGCAAGGTGATTTTGGCATTAGGTGATCATACTGGAGAATTTATACATATTCCAAATTGCTGATGTCCATGTCTGAATCTGAATCTTCCATATCCAATGGATCTTCAATTGCAGGGCCTGTGAGGAGTTTGTGTTCTTTGGTGATGAACCTGGTTAGTGAATCCAGGTGCTGAATTCCCAGTGTCATGGTTGGAGTGACTAGAAGTCTCCTGATTCTTCTGATAATGTTTGATATTATTTCTCTCTGTTCATCAAATAGCTACTGGAGGCCATCAAGGATGTCTTCAATAAGGATGTGAGGTCTTCCTGTTACAATTTGACAGTTTCATGTCACAGCAGGTGACATACGTGACGGAAAAACGCCCATGGTAGTGCCCTAGCTTATATCAGCAGGGCATGTGATTAAGGGGAGGTGGACATGAGGGGGCCATGAGGTGAGGGGTATATAGTAGTAATTAGAGCCTGAGAACCCCCAGGCTCTTGATAGTCACTGTCATAGACAGCACTACAGAGTTTCCCTTTCTTTCTCCCTTTTCCTCTGGTTGTGCAACTTGGTCTACCAACCTTGTGACATAATCAAGAGCCTTAAAGGATGACCTCACACAACGTATCGACTACTGACTGTGACAGTGACCGCTATGCCAGTGTCACAGGCAATAACAATTTCAGGTGCTAACCATGCAATTACTCAAGGTGTCATTGATGCAACACCACAAGTTGCTCAGCAGAGTGCATTCGTCACCGGAACCGGTATGAGTTCCATTTCCATTTCTTTCATACAGGTCACAGCATCTCAGGTGACAAAACTGCGCTCAGTGCAAGTGCCATCCTGCCCTGGGATAGTGGGTCAGGGGGAATGGCAGCTGGCGCAGTGAAAGAGGGTGGGAAAACACCCGAAGACAACGCAGGGGGGGTGCTGTGTATCAAGGATGCACAGTCTCAGAAAACCAATCACATATCATGGCTAGTTCTGTGAGAACGAGGACATCTGAGCAAAGACCCAGGCACCACCTCCCTGTGTCACATGGTGGATTGAAATCAAAGAGTTCTGTGGGGGTGTGGGCCAATCGTGCCAAATTGACCCTGAGAATAGGTGGAAACCCCTCTGGCAACATCCCCATTAGGGCATCTCAGCGGAAGAACAGGAATGCCCCTTACATCAGATTGGTGTGGGATCTGAGTAAGACAGAGTTTTTGTTACAGGGACTCATTGAGTCTAGAATCAAGGATGAGTGGCGTGCTCATGAAAATGCCAACTATGCATGGTGGCAGGCCTACAAACAGCAATGGCTTGCATGACTGGCACATCAGCCAGTACCTGCCAACCACAACATGCATGTGTGTCAGTGGATCATCCACAGGGCCGAGGAGCACTGGAGGCATGAGGCTGAAGAGACACACCATCTCCTCGCTGAGGCTGACAGAGTGGCTTGGGTCGAACAGTCTGAAGCGTGGGAGGTGCTACTCAAGGAGCACAAGGAATGTGATGAAGCAGCATGTCTCGAAAGGGAAAAGGCACAAGCTCCATGTGTCCAAGAAAGGGCGTGGAAGGCGCATCAGACCAGACCAGTAATATCAAAGAAGGCAGTGGAGGTCAAGCCTTTGACACTGGTAGTTCTGACTCCAGGCTGGGCAGCAAAGGTCCCCAGTTTCAAGTACATGGCTGACGAGCTTGTTGGCAGGTTTATCCCAAAAGCGAACTGGGATAACAAATGAAAAGCAGCAGTGGTGCTATACGAACAAGTATGACGAGATGATCAACTGGCTTGAGAATATGCCAGGTGTTCATATTGAGTTGGGCAACCAGGAGCAGTCACTTTACAACCGGGGTTCACATGCAAAGATGCAACAAATGGATCTGTGATGAGAAGTCGAAGTGGTCCCAGTCCACTTTCATCAACCTGAAGAAAGTCGGAGGACAGGGATTCGATGATGAGCAGAACTTGATATTCAAAATCGAGTTGGATTTCCAAGTTCTGGCTAGCTATGTCAAGCATGCATTTGACTGTATGCAGTGCAATTTGGTACTGGTGGGCCGCCACTGGCATCTGTCACAAAAGGCCATAAACAGGCTGGTTCATGCACTCAATGGAAACATAAAGAACTCAGCACACTACTTGCGGGTTCAACAGTATGATCCATTGAGAATGACAAAGCTGCGCAACATGGCGCCGCCTCCAATGCCAAATGAATACAAAGGAGAAGGAGTCCTTGACAGATCTGTTGGACTCAGCATGACCATGTTCCTACAGGAAATGGGAGAGGAGTCACTGAAGGAGCAGTGTACTCGCACAAAAGAATGGAGGGCATCCATAGAAACAGTGTTCCCTGGTCCAGCAAAAACCAAGGCAGATTTTGCAAAGACAAAATGAACCGTGAGGATGTTGGTCAAAATCCCAAAGCATATGATTTGTGGGTGGTGTTACCTACGATTATTCAAGAGGGAATTTTGGGACAAGTTTGAATGGCCCAAGTACCCCATGCTGTATGACATTTCCTCTTGGGAAATAGAAATGCGGGACAAGACAACTTGGTTCAAATTACAGGATGGACCAGAACAGGGTGTTTTCCATGTAGTCTTGGCACAACCTGAGGAGGTTGATGACATTGACATGTACACATGGAAGGACATTGACGAGCTGACTCACTGGAGTGTGGGTGCAGGATGGAGGACAGTGCGCTTAGGCACAGAACCAGAAGAGCGAGTGGTGTATCCTAGGAGGGTACTACAGGATGTCACCAATGTTAATGTCCAGAGGAGATTGCCAATAGAGCAGGTGTGGGGAGAACACGAGTTCAGCATTAGGTGGCTGGATGATGTTCCCCAATATGAGATCAACGTGGAAGACTGGGTCAGTTGTGTACAACAGTGGGATGGTTATGCACTCCCACAATGAGGACACACAGATGTATCATCACATACACCAGGATACTGTTATCTATGGCTGTTCAAGCCGCAGTACTGGTCAAGTTTTGCATGGAAGGCAAATCCTTCATGGGTAGAGATATCCCTTTATGAAAAGGATATGCAAAACCTGGATGTTCAGGTGTCAGTATCCTACAACCAACAACACCAGATCTACCATGTAGAGAAAGATGAGGAGTGGGGTTCCCCAGCATGAGAAGTGTGGAAGTGGTTTGAACCAGACCATCGAAGAGTTGGGTTCACAGTCACTGATGCATTCATGTCTGCAGTTCTCATGCTAGTAACCGCATACATAGCGGTGTTTGGGACAATGGCGGAAAATGTGACCTGGGAAGGGCAATCAGAACACAATTGTAAAAACCATGTCAGACCATTTGTGGAAGGAATAGGTACAGTGGTGGAAACACTGTTCCAGCCACCCAGAGAGGAGACTGCTCCAACCATCAAGTTGGACATGCCTGACTATTATGAAGGGCAACTGGAATTGATTGCCAATTGGTTAAAAAGCATGGCAATCTACTTTCATTTGACCAAGCAGAGAACAGTGTTGTGACAAGTGACTATGTCACTCCAGCACATCCGGGGCGGGTCAGCCAACCAGGCAGGGAACTGGGCTGGCATTAAGCTTCAACAAATACTGGAGAACACATTGGAGTGTGAAGAGTGGAAGGCATTAGGAACCTGGAGAGCAGGAACCACCCTAGTGCAAGAGCAACATGGAATAGTGTCGTTATTAGATGGAGTAGAAAATGTTGAGCAAACAGTGTTTGTTCACAAGCCACCTTTCACAAGTTGGCAGGAATTTGATATGGAAGCACGCAAGTTCTTCCTAACAACAGAAACCCGGGATGATGCAATTCGCAAAATCCAGGGGTTGCAACAAGGAAAGCACAATGTGGAAGACTACATTGTAGATTTCAGAGGACTAGCCCAACTCATGGGCTATAATGAGATCGCGCTCATTGCGCAATTCAGGAGAGGACTGCATCCTCAGCTCGGGCTGAGAATTGTGGAAACAGGAGCGCCAGGAGATGGGACCATGATTGGAGATTTGGAGAAATGGTACACAAAGGCAATGGAATTAAACAAGGCTTGGCAGGATGCCAAGAAATTTTACAATATAAATCCAGGGCAAGGGTCACACCAACCCCAGGCATTGACAGCGAGGACACAGGGCACCCATAGGGCTCCCAAAGTTCGGTTCAGGTTCAGGTTCAGTTCTACTACATCCTGCAAACATTGGTTCAGGTTCTGGTAATGCCCAAACCGATGCTGAACCACTGAACCGACCAGAGGGTGGGAGTAGGCAGTGGGGAGGGAAGGGGTACATCCCTTCTGGTGCACTGGTGCAAGAAAAAAAATACCACACACCAAAACAGTCTTGCTCACCCACCCACCATCATTGTCTCATCATGTCAGCTTTGAATACAGATGGCACATTGAAGGATGCATCCAAAATAGAGTTTTACAACTCTGAAGGAGATGAGCATGAGTGGTAATCTAATATTTCACATCTTTTGCCTTATCAACAGAAATCGAACAAACTATGACGCTCCAAACCATCCCCGGAGGCTCTGGTATACGCAGTAGTAACCGGAATTGCAAGCAAACCTCAAAAATAATGAATGAAGATAATGCTGAGCTCAAACAAGCATTGTTGGTGATCAAGTGAAAGCATGCAGAAACGATCACACCAGCTGGATGTGCTACCGCCCTGTGCAGGCCCCTGAAGCATCATGGAAGCATCTACCATGCAGGCGCATCATCAAATGAGCCCAATAGTAGCACAGAAGGTATGTGTTTCATCAAAATTGCATTTATTACATTTAATCATACATACTATAGATTATACACCTGTTTCACAGTCAGCAGATCAAGAATCTGAGGCACAGGAGGAGTATGATGCAATACAAGAGGAGAAGGGACATGAGAACAGAGTGTGTTTCAATTTTTTTTTTTTGCACCAAAGTTGAGCTGTACATACCAATACAACCCTTGTTTATGCTACCCTCCACTTGGTACACCCATTCCCCACTCCCTGATACTTGTTTCAACCTCTGGTACTCACTTTCCATGTTCTTGCACCTGTTGTTTACTCAATGCCACTTCCAACTAATTTGTTTGACTCTATATACCTGTCTGATACATCTTTACTTAATATCCATGTCTATAGATTCAAAAGCATGCCTGCCATGGTCATGATCAATGCACTGAGGATGTACAAGGAATATTTACAAAAGAAACAGCTCGTTTGATGCCCAGTGGGATTGCTGTTGATGGGTATTGGTGTGAAGTCTGTCAGTGAGTTTGTTATTTTAGTATATGACTTATTGTTTATTAGTCAATTATTACCTAGACATCTTAAGATTACTGTGGAAAAATGTTGGTTTACAGGGGGAATATCCTCCCTTAGGAAGCATATTGCTCGAAATTGGAGTAACCATGGAAATCAGTACCTTGGAAAATGCAAGGAGGCTGGTATTTCTCCCAATCATTTTGCCATCCCACCTGGGATTGATCTTGAAACTGGTGAAGTGTCAAGTTCTAATCAGAAAAATCAGAAAAGGTTAGATCACTTTTTTGCCAAGCCTACAGTGTCCAAGTGGTCCAAGGAAGGGCTTCTTGCCCACATTGTTGAGTTTGTTGTTTCTGAGGACCAGGTTAGTCATTTCATTTCTATCATGGATCTTCACTGAGTCATAATAGCCATTTTCAGTTATAGACAAGAAGTCTTTCAGAAATTTACTTAGGTATCAACATCCACAAATTACTGATTCTGACATTCCCCACTCTACCAAGCTCAGAGATGAAATCTTATCCCTTGCCAGTGAGACAAAGCTCAATCTTAGAGATGCCCTTCAAAAAGTCCCAGGGCAGGTCTCACTTACCTTTGATGCATGGACATCAAAGTCTTTTGACCCTTATTTGGTTGTTACTGCCCACTATATTACTGCTCTCCCTGACAAATCAAATGAGTGGGAGCTAAGGGCCAGGATCTTAGCATTTACTGCTATTGAGGGTGATCATGGGGGAGCAAATGTAGCAAGCATTTTATTGAAGATAATTGAGGATTATGGGCTTTCTAGCAAGGTGGGGTGGATCACATCAGACAATGCAAGCAGCAATGATAAAGCCATGAAAATTCTCCAAAAAACCCTCAATACTGGGCAGCACCCCTGGCTTGCACAACAGAGGAGAATTAGGTATGTAATATCTTCATTTAATTTGTTTCATGTCAGATACTGAACATATTTAAGGTGTATGGAACATACACTTCATCTGGGTGCAAAAGCATTTCTGTCAGACATCTGCCCAACTCCATTTACAAAATCCAGAAGAGGTAATGATGTTGAAGAAGATGAAGATTTAGCAGAGCCAGGGGAAGATGTTGAAGACTGGATTTACACAGCTGAGGAGGAGGAGGTGGATGATGTTGAAGAGTTGGAGCCTGGAGACCTTCTTGGGAAAGTGCTTGCCCTCATTACTCAGGTATTGTTCTGATTTTACACCCACTCACATTTCCATTTTTTACCTTGATATTAGATAAGGCTATCTCCTCAAGCAAAGGCATACTTTTCCACTGTGTGCAAGGAAGAGGGTTTGAAACCACTTGAACTGATCAAGTGGATTCGAACACAGTGGGGATCCATGTATGATTTAATTGAACGCATGGTACAGAACAAGATAGTAAGTCTACCCTTGCCTTTCTGTTTTTACTTAAGCTTACTTGAAATTGAATAGGCAGTGAATAAGTTTTGTCTTTTAGCTGATATCAGCTCCAAGGTACCCAAGCTAAAAGGTGGAAAGAGATATTCAGATTATGCTGTGAGAGAAGAGGAGTGGACAATGTTGGAACTGATTAAAGAAGTTCTCAAGGTAATATTTATTTAATGGTATTGAATAACTCTGATGTAGGTGTAGGAACCAAGAGATGCACAGTCATCCTTTTTTTCAGAAAGGCAACCAACAGTTTGGAAGGCCCTACCCACTCTTGAGGCCCTCCAAGATAGATGGGAGACTTTTTCCTCCATGGGCAAGTTTTCCAGACTCAAGATATCCATTGAGAAAGGAATTGAGAAGATGAAAAAGTACTACAGGCTACTTGACCAAAATAATGTAGCTTTTATTTGCCTTGGTCAGTTTATATTTCTACAATGATTCCAATTTACTCTAATATATGTAACAATCTCTCCAGCTTTGGATCCTAACTTCAAGCTTGAATATGTGAAGGAGGCATGGGATGATCAGTACTTTGCTGAAGGTAAAGCTGCTTTGGAAAGAGAGGTGTGTTTCCCAAATCATGATTGCCATGTTTAACTGGTATCAGTTTGATTACTATGCTGCTAAATTGGTTGCAAAAGCTCCTGCTGCTGAGTCCAGTGCTCTTGAACCAGGTAAGCATGATCTTCCAACTCAGCCAATCCTGATATATTCCATACAGCCTTTCTCACACAAAGTGGAGGTTATGGGGCTTCCATGATGTATAAAAAAATCAGGTATCATTTGGAAAGAGAACAGAGTAAAAGGGCAGCACACCAGGAGCTAAGAAAATACCTGGAAAGTAATCTGGAGTAAACCAATGACCAGATTAAGTGGTGGGGTGTAAATTCATACTCTAAGCAATGTGACATAATGATATCAGCTAATCCTAATCTTCATTAGTATCACTCTTAAGAATACCCTGTTTTGTCTACCATGGCTTGTGATTATCTTGCCATTCAGGGGTCTTCAACTGCATTAGAGTGATCATTTTCTAAAGCAGGCCTGACAGTGACCCACATAAGAAATAGCTTGTCTGCTGAAAGTATCCAGGCATTGCAACTTTTGAAGAGTGCATATTCAACAGGTGATCTTGATACTAATGTAGAGGCCAAGAAATGGGAACCAAAGGACTGGGCACCCAGCAAGGTGGATTAGTAAACAAAATATTTGCTTACCATATACTTTCTGTTCTTTAATTTGCTCTAATCTTATGATATGTTCATAGTTCAGTTAGTTTTGAATGCCTTGCTACAATGTCACTACCTGGGTGCTGCTCCATGATTAGTTTTTTGACTCTATATACCTGTCTGATACATCTTTACTTAATATCCATGTCTATAGATTCAAAAGCATGCCCTGTTACAATTCTCTTTTCCCTTTGTTAACAGACTACATTTACTTGTTACAAACCCATAGTTACGCTTGGACATTATCTCCTTTAATAGCTACCTTCACGTTTCCTTTCCTAGATAGCTATGCTCTTTCCCCTTTAGTTTCTATTGTTCTCTCAATGTATATAAACCTCTCTCATGTACCGTAGTTCTTTAGTTCCAACTTAGTTGAATCTTATCCACAACTTGAACGCTCCTTTGCTTGTCACCTCAACCGCTCTCCTTGCCCTTCCTCTAGCCTTCGTCATCGTCAGACTTAGTGCCTAGAACCCTTGTCCAGTGATTGGGAACAGACTGAGACTCTGTTTGTTGCTGTAGACTTGGACGCTGAACAGTGTTGTGGACATCAACCATAACATAAGTTGGAACTCAGGACTAGCTCAGGGTATCATCCCTAGCCGACACCATTGAGACCCGCAGCTCTCAGGAATGACCCCCGAACGGATCCGTCACCTATAAGGGGAAATACTACCTTGGACGACGAGAAGTTTTTCTCTACCAACGAACCTGGTATTTTGTCACAGAAGGACAGAAACAAAACGAACCAGTCCCAGATAAATATTTTTCAGGAGATTTCTACTCAGGAGCCTTCGAATTCGATTTACCTGATCAAATCTACCTAGACTGGGGTAGTGAAGTACAAGGAGAACCGCTCTACCTTGTCAAGGAACCAGAAAACGACCCAGGAAGAACCCTCTACAGAGAATTCTTTAGAGACAGTGACTGACACGGAATCACAGCTAGCCTTTTAGCAGAGTGGGAGGAATTACTACAAATTGAACAAGCCAAGCTTGAGGAAAACCCATTTGATACAGATTACTTGAAACAAGGACCACCCCCATCTCTGAAACCCAGAACTCCGAGTAGAACCCCTACTCCAGAACTGAAACCAGCTACCAGAACACCAACCCCTGAACCACCAATCAACCCCGAACCACCGATCACTCCTGAACCAAGAATGGCATCTGAAACCAGTGCTAGCTCTAAAGGAGATATCAAACCACAGCCTACACGACCCTTTACAGGTAAAAGAATCGAAGCAAGGTCGTTTTTGGGACAACTTGAGGATTACTTTACCCTCAATGAACAGAACTATGAAGGAAAAGACAAAAAGAAAGTCAGGTATGCGCTTGCATGCATGGGACCAGAACTAGACGACTGGAAAACTATTATCCGAAGCGAATTGAACGACAACAGAGGCAGTACCACAGCCACATTCAAATGGAGCAACTATGAAGCATTTGAAACATGTTTCATCAATGACTGGGGAGAAGTCAACAGTGCCCTTTGAGCCCTGAACAATCTATCCAAATTAAGAGTTGGAAACGGCGTTTCAGTCCCAGAATACATTAGAAAATTTCACATGGACATAGGAACCTCTGGGCTCACTGGAATACCCGCTCAGTTGCAGGCATTTGTCAAAGGATTACCCTTAGAACTTGCTAGGACGATCTTACAGGACCAAAGGAAGATCAAGATGATGCAAGAAGCCTATGATAAGGCTGAGGATCACCATAACACTTGGGACATGACAGGACAAGGAAACAGAAGAACCAATGATGGATCTGGAACATGTTTCAATTGAAACAACAATCGATCCGGAACAATCAGAGCTATAAATACCACGACTCCTAGCCAATTAACAGATGATCAAAAGGAGGAATACCGAAAGACTGGCAAGTGTTTCAGATGTGGAACACAGGGACACATCTCCAGGAACTGCCCAAACTGCAATGATGCATCTTCATCCAGGTCTTCTTATCAGAATAAGGCTGTCCGTTCCATCACTGAGGAACAACAGAAGGGAGAAGACGAACCAGCGAAGAAAATTAGAGCAATTCAGCAATGTCTACTGAAGAGAAGAACGCCCTCTTAAACAAATTCGAAAACGAGGGTTTTTAGTTAGGAAGTGTCACTCAGCAGTTGGCCCTTCCTTATTATCGAGATCTGAACAGTTAGCACTTGATTCTGTAATAGTATCATCCAACAATGACAAGCATATTTTGTTAACTATCAAATCAACTGATTTACCCACTGGAACATCTGCCCTAATCGATTGTGGAGCAGAAGGAAACTTCGTAGACGAAGGAGCAGTGAAGGAGCTCAGGAAAGAACGACTTAAGAAACCAATTAAAGTCAGAAACGCAGATGGAACAGTAAATGTGAAAGGAATGATCACACATTGGACCAAGATATGCTACATAATCGAGGGACAGCAATTTATCAATGGGTTCTGGATCACTAAGCTAGGCGATCAACGAATGATTTTAGGAATACCCTGGTTAGAAGAAAATAACCCGATCATCAACTGGAGAGAGAAATCTCTGAAAATTGGAGATCTGGACACATCGTCAAAAGCAATCTGGCAGCTAGCCCTCGACTCCCAGCAATGGGGCGAAGATGACTATTGGATTAGAGTTAAAACATTGGCATCACAGGAACTAGAACACAGGCTAAAGAAAGACGAACCATCTACCACTCTACTGACAGAATATGAGCAATGGCGCACCATCTTTGACAAAAAGGCATCAGAACATTTCCCATCCAGTCGACCATGGGATCATGCAATCAACACAAAGGAAGGCTTTGTCCTGAAAGCTAGTAAACTCTATCCTCTATCCGTCAAAGAACAGGGGTTGTTAGACAAATGGACTGATGAACAACTCAAGAAAGGATACATTAAACCATCTACATCACCACAGGCATCACCGTTCTTCTTTATAGAAAAGAAAGAAAGTGGAGCACTCCGACCCTGTCAGGATTATTGATATCTCAACAAATGGACCATCAAAAATGCATATCCCCTTCCCTTAGTTTCCGATCTCATGACTAAACTACAAGGTGCCAAGCACTTCACCAAACTAGACCTCCGATGGGGATACAACAATGTTTGCATCAAAAAGGGAGACGAATGGAAAGCAGCCTTTATTACCAATCAAGGGCTCTATGAACCAACAGTAATGTTCTTTGGACTATGCAACTCGCCATCAACCTTTCAAACCATGATGAATGAATACTTTAGGGACATGATCAATGAAGGATGGCTAATCATTTACATGGACAACATGTTAATTTGCATGGAAACACTGGAACAGCTGGAAAAGTGGACAAAACGAACTCTACAATGGTTACAAGATAACAACCTATTCCTGAAATTAGAAAAATGCAAGTTCACCACGCAGGAAGTTGAATTCTTAGGAATGATCATCACCCCTGGACGCATTCAGATGGACCCAATAAAGTTAGCAGGGATTGCCGATTGGCCAGTCCCTACCACAGTCAAACAAGTCCGATCATTCCTCGGATTTGGGAACTTTTACTGATGCTTCATTGGAAACTTTGCTGCCATTGCTAAGCCACTTACCGACCTCACTAAGAAAACTGAACCATTTGACTGGACCACTGAATGGAACAATGCTTTTGAAATTCTGAAGAAACGATTTGCATCTATGCCAGTATTATTAATGCCAGATCCAACTTGACCCTTTATCCTTCAGACCAACGCATCAAATAAGGCGATAGGAGCAGTCTTGAAACAAGCAGATGAAACAGGATCTTTACATCCCTGTGGATTTATTTCACATGCATTAACACAAATGGAACAGAATTACCAGATCTACGATCGAGAACTCTTAGCAATCATCAAAGGATTGATGACCTGGTGACATCTACTACATGGATCACCCCACACCACTATTGTTCACTGTGACCACAAGAATTTGTCCTACTATCGAATGGCCCAACGCTTAACGCCTAGACAAGCTAGATGGTCATCCCTATTATCAGAATTTGACCTACGCATTGAACACATCCCTGGCACGAAAATGTTTGAAGCGGATGCCCTATCTCGATGCCCTGATCATATGGGAAATAGTGAACTACAAGAAGATGTCATAGTCTTGCCAGAGGATCGTTTTATTTGTCTTATTGTGGAAGACCTAGTCACGGAAATTCAGAAAGCAATGTCAAAAGACGATTTTGGACGTATTTTGATTGAGGTTATCACCACGCATCGCACTCCACCAATCAAATCGAACATACAGGATTGGTCTTATACAAATGGCATTGTTCACTATCTTGGCAAAACCTACATCCCTGACCAAGATGGATTACGAACCAAATTGATTAAAGAAATGCATGAAGCACAATCATCAGGTCACCCTGGACAATTAAAAACCCTTGAACTCCTTAAGCGTGACTACTGGTGGCCCAGAATGTTCAAACATGTCAGGGAATGGATAGAAGGATGCACCCTCTGTCAGCAGATGAAGATTAACACACACCCAAATGTACCTGCCCTTCACCCAATTCCATCAAAAGCAACCCGTCCCTTTCAACAAGTAACCCTTGACTTTATTACGGATCTACCCCTTTCTGATGGCTTTGACTCGATCCTGGTCACGGTGGACCATGGTCTTACAAAGGGGGTAATTTTCACACCTTGCAAGAAGACAATCGATGCTCTAGGCACTGCGGAACTTTACATCTCCGAAATTTTCAAATGGTTTGGCCTACCCGACATTTTGATCTCGGATTGAGGACCACAGTTCTCTGCAAAGGTATTTCAGGAAATACGAAAAGCATTAGGAATTGATCATAGAATGAGCACAGCCTATCATCCTCAGACTGATGGAGAAACAGAATGAGTCAACCAAGAATTAGAAGTCTACCTTCGAATGTTCTGCTCCAATGAACCGCATCTATGGAAACCGCTTCTCCCAATAGCCGAGTTTGCTCACAATAACTGACATCATGACACAATTAAAACTTCCCCATTCAGACTAATGTATGGGACAGACCCTGTTGCACTCCCCACAGCTACAACACAAATGACCACACCAGCAGCAGAAGAATGCCTTCAATTCCTAAGGAAGGCCAGAGAAGAAGCACTAGCAGCACACGAACTAGCAAGACAACTAGTGGCAAGATGATGCAAGGATAGAGCAATGCGATTTGAAAAAGGCACCAAAGTATGGCTTGAGAACAGAAATCTGCACATACCATATCAGTCCAGAAAGTTAGCACCAAAACGAGAAGGACCCTTTGAAATCGAACAAGTGATGGGACCAGTGATGTACAAATTGAAACTCCCGAAACAATGGTGCATTCACCCTGTGTTTCACACATCACTCCTTACCCTGTATAGGGAAACAACTGCGCATGGCCCGAACTACGTGAAACCACCCCCTGATCTTGTAAATGGCCAAGAGGAATTCGAGGTAGAGGCAATTTTAGCCCATAGGAAGCGAGGCGCAGGCTACCATTACTTAGTTAAATGGAAAGGCTATGGATTGAACGATAACTCTTGGGAACCTGCACGCAATCTTGCAAATGCCACTGATATCCTATCAGAATACCAACAATGCCGACACCTCTGAACCATGACTTGATACAGAAACTGCCATGTCTTGAAACAAAACCATCATTATACAAAACAAAATTGCTCGATACTATCACAATACACTATAGTGTTACAATATGGACTTTTTCTTTCTTTTTTCTCTATTTTATTCAGAGGCCTACGGACGTATAACAAGACGCGAGCATACGGCGCGGGACCCCTATCCAGATATGGCAGGAGGATTATATAACCCAGGGTGGCTATACGATCAGGGCTATTAGGGGATATTGGGTGAAACGGCATTCGCAGGAAGGGACCGGGAGTCTGGGTGAGTCCGGACAGGTCTGGGAGATGGGGCTGGGTCTTGTTGCTGCGTGTGCATAGCCTTAGCGGCTGCACAGACTGTGCGCACAGACCAGCGGCTCAGGTATATAAGGAGTGCGTCTGTAGGTAGGAGTCCTTAAGACTCTAGATTGTTTCCTCCTTGTAGGTCACAGACTATTGTGTCTATAGGCTTCGTCTCAATTCTATTTCTCCTCTGAAGCTTGTGATTGTGTATAAGGATTAGTCCTAACATAATCTAGAGTCTTCTATATCACACCCTTTGTCGTTGGTCATAGTGCGGAGCAAGTTTTGCTTGTCATCGCGGACAGTGACAAGGAGAGCTCAGTTTCAGTAAACCGTCTGACTCTGTACACGTTGCAGCACGTGTCTACAGACAGCCTCGAGGAATCTAGGCGACAATGACTCCAACAACAGATAGCCTCATCTTATCATTATAAGGTGACTATGGCCAAGTGGCTACTGGCAACAAAACAGTATTAGACGAGAGCTTGGAGCGCACTGTAGTCGACCGGGCAGGGTCTTGCAGGCACCAGCACTAGTACTGCGGAAAAGGGGGTGGAACCCTTGAAGACAATCCACTTGTGTGCCGTGTATCAAGGAGATACAGTCTGAGAACACCAATTACGTATTGGATCTATTGATCTGAGCATGAGGACATCTCAGTGAAGACCCGGGCACCACACATTTGGGTCAATTGGAGGAATTAAATCGAAGATCTGAGTGCAGGTGCATTATTGACTGCATCAGACAGTGGACGTATTAGGAAGTACGTTTACGGAAGAAGAGGCGACATCCCTCTACTTGAGGCGTCATTTGGAAATCGCGGATCTAGGAAAGATCAACACAAATCGGAATGGCAGGGCTGTTCAACTACGTATTGCCAAGGGCCGGCATGACCCTTGAAGAAATTGGGATCATCTTCTCGATCGGATGGGCGCAGGGGTGTGCAGCAAAGAAATTACCCACTACATTGACTAAGGAGGTTCGGACTGACAACCGACCCCGCGACGCACATGTCAGGGCTTGGCAGCGCTGGCAGAAGGAACAAAGACGTCTTCAAAAGGAAATGAAACGTCAAGAGAAACTAGCGGCATGGCGCGCTGAAGAGGCAGCCATCAAAGAACAAGAAGATGCGTGGCAAGAATTGCTAAAAATACGCCACAAACAGTTGATACAAAAGCGCAGATTCAAGGAGCTTGAGCAGCAGATAGCTAGGGAAAAGAAAACCCTAGAGGATGTTTTAAATCAGTTGGAACTGGGATCAGCCGTACGGGAGGCGTTGTTCAATACGCCATCAAATATTGAATTATTATTGATCAGTTTCAACACCTATACATTGAAGCATGATGGTCTGGTTTTAACCGCCAAGGAACGAAATCGATTAATGCATGCTCTAAATGGAAATATAGAAGGGGCAGTTGAAGTCCATCGTCGATACAGCAGCTTCCCAATTCATCCTGATATCCCCGGATATTGTTATCTCAGTATGATCAAAGTGCAGTATTGGAACCAATACAATTGGCCCGCCTATCCTCAGATATTCGAATTGGTGTCATGGGATCCCAGATTGAGAAACACCAGAACACGGATCACCATCAGACCCACTCAAGGGGTTGGTAATTGTTATCATGTGGAGCCGTGCATGGATGGGCTTCAAGCTTGGAGATACATGTTCTTTTTGGAATGAAAAGGATCAGGACATAAACGGCTGGGAGCATTCCGATTTACCGCTGACATGCTTACCAATATGTACAATGCATTAACTGGATGGCGAACTGTTTGGGCAGAAGACACGGAACTACCGGCCCCTCAAGGTGCTACAGCGGCACAAATCGCTGCTCAGGAAGATGTCATCCAGAGACAACAGGTGCAACGAGAAGAAACCATTGCAGCCATTGGACAAGTAGTGGCAGGAATAGTAAATGAATACCAACGAGCCAATCCAATCCCACCGCCCACACCACTCACCAAAGCCGAGATGCCCGATTATTATGAAGGAGACCCCCGCATGGTAGATGGATAGTTAAGGCAGATGAGAACGTACTTCACATTGGCTCGAGAAACTCAGTTAGATCGAAAAATCTCCATCTGTTTATATCGGATCCGAAAAGGAAAAGATAATTGAGCAGGAGACTGGGCAGGAGTGAAACTGAAAGCAGTCCAGGATGCAGACCAAGAATACCAAAATGAGATGGTTAATTCTGGATGGCCAACTAACCTGTCCTGGGCCTCGCTAAATCAAGGTGTTATTGTGAATGATCACGAAATCAGACGCCCATTAAGAAATCAGTTCCCTTTTACTTCATGGGAAGATTTTACAATGCAAATGCATGAATTCTTTATGTCAACCGAAACCCGAGAAAAAGCGACAGATGCCATTCTTGCATTAAAACAAGGAAATACAATGATTGAAGACCATGTAGTCAGGTTTAACGCCTTGGTACCATTGGTCGGATGGGACAATAGAGCATTGATCGTGTTATTCAAGCAAAACATCAATCCTGCATTAGGATGAGATTTGATCAGACATGGAAACCTAGGGGATGATGCAACCCTGAAGCAGATCCAGGATTGGGTGATAGAATTGGCGCAAGCCTATTGTAAGGCAATGGAAGCATACGGGCCGGATAGACAAAAAGGCGGATACAAAGAAAAGACGGTTGCTAAGGATAGTAAACCAAACCAGTTTCAATACAGTACGCCGACAACATCCAAAGACCCGAATGCCATGGATGTGGACAAGAGTAAAAAACCTGTTATCAGAAATTGTTACAACTGTGGCAAAGAAGGCCACTTTGCACGGGATTGCCCAGAACCTAGGAAACCCCAATGGAAGGATAAGGGGAAGTGGAGGGCAAGAGAGGTTAGGATAGAAGAGCTCACCAAGGAGCAGTGGAAAGAACTCGGCAAAGAGAAGGGTTTTGGCGAAAGCCAGTAGGCGAGTGCTCAGCACTGCTGGCTGATAGAGTTTCGAAAATGGACAATGATTCTTGTGTAAATGTACAAGGACTGTTATATGAATATTCGTCTCATATTCATCAAATTCAAAACTTAAGTGTGAGCGCCAAACCCCAGATCAAACAATGGACCCCTGCATGGGTAATGAGAAGGATATGGCAACAAAACAAACAGGCTGCTATAGACTGTCTAAAGGGATGGGTTCATGAGAAACGTTTATCTGAAGTAACACCGCAATTGCTGAAGGAACTAAATCAACAGTCAGAATCTGAAGCAATGTGGAACCTGACACAGCTGCAACAACAAATTGTCAAAGCTTCAGGAAAACAAGAAATGAACCTTAGAGGAATCATAACTACTATGGATACAGGATCCACAATTCCTGTCACAGCTTTAATTGACTCAGGATGCACAGGATCGTGCATTAACGATGAGTTTGTGGAAAAGCATCAGATGAACAAGCAACGCCTTTTACGGCTGGTACCAGTCTATAATGCAGATGGGACTCGTAATACTATGGGGAATATCGAATACATGGTTCAGTTCAAACTACGGATCGGAGACCATGAAGAAGTCATGGACTGCTGTGTGGCACGACTTGGAAAAACGGACTTGTTTTTGGGCCATGACTGGTTACAATTGCATAATCCTAGCATGAATTGGAAGAAGCATGAACTAACTTTCAGCCGTTGTCCAGGAACTTGCTGGAACCAGTCCAGTGTGACCGAGCCTGAGGAGGAGGTAGACGAAACCGAATCCTTAGAAGATGGGGAACGTCTGTTTGCTGTACATATAGGACCAGAAGAGTTGAAATTACGACCACTCTCAACCGACATTGCAGCAAAAGAGGCGCTGGCTAGTAAAAAGCGATCGTTGGAGGAAACTGTACCAAGGCATTATCTCAAATATTGAAAGGTTTTTGAGAAGGAAACGTTTGATGAGTTACCTCCAAGACGACCATGGGACCATGCTATCGAATTCATCCCAGGAGGACAGCCAACGGATTGCAAAGTGTACCCATTGAATAAGGAGGAACGAGAACAGTTGGACGAATTCCTGGAGGAAAACTTGAAGTCTGGACAAATTAGACCAAGCACCTCGGAACAAGCATCACCGTTCTTCTTTGTCAAGAAAAAGGATGGAAAATTGAGACCGGTACAGGACTATCGAAAATTAAATGACATCACAAGGAAGAACCGATACCCATTACCTTTAATTGGCGAATTGATTGATCGGTTATCGAAAGCCAAAGTCTTCTCCAAAATGGATATCCGATGGGGTTATAATAACATTAGGATTAAAGAAGGTGATGAGTGGAAAGCAGCCTTTAAAACTCATCGGGGCCTGTTTGAACCTTTAGTCATGTTTTTCGGCCTGTGCAACTCTCCTGCAACATTTCAGACGATGATGAACGATATCTTTAGGCAAGAAATTGCTGAAGGATGGGTTGTCATCTATATGGATGACATTTTGGTATTCTCCCAATCACAGGACGCACACACGATGCATGTTAACCGCATCTTAGTGAAACTAGAGAATCACAAGGTATCCTTGAAACCGGAGAAGTGCTGGTTTGATCAACCTCAGATAGACTTCCTTGGACTTGTCATTAGTCAAGATTCCATTCAGATGGAGAAAGGCAAAGTTCAGGCGGTGGTTGATTGGCCAGTTCCTACATGTAAATGTGAACTCCAGCAGTTTTTGGGTTTCATTAACTTCTATCAGCGCTTTGTACCGGGATTTGCTAAAATGGCGAAGCTGTTAATGGGTCTTACTGGCAAGGTTGAGTGGCTCTGGACGGATCTGCAGATGCTGGCCTTTCAGGGACTGAAAGACCTTGTGGCGAGGGAGGTAGCCCTCAAAATTCCTGATGACGACGGTCAATTTTGTGTTGAAGTAGACGCATCTGACTTTGCAATTGGCGGAATTTTGTCCCAGCAGAGCAAGGACGACACATGGCGACCTGTGGCATTTATTTCAAAGTCGTTAAATGAAGCTGAACGGAATTATGAGATCTACGACAAGGAAATGCTTGCAGTCATGCATGCGTTTTACGAATGGTCTCATTACCTGAAAGGTGCAAAAGAGCAGATTGAGGTTCTCACAGATCATCAAAACCTCACATACTTTTGAAAACCGCAGAATCTGAACAGACGACAGGCACGATGGGTCACCGACTTACAAGAATTCAACTTTGTCATTAAACACAGGTCTGGGAAATCCAACTCAAAAGCGGATTTATTGTTGCGAAGAGCAGGACATGAAAAGGGACAAAATGACAATGAAGGGGTGATACTCCTGAAAGATCATTTGTTCATAAGGATCTATGATGATGATCGGGCAATCGAAGACATCATTAAGGAGATTCAAAAGGTCTCGGCTCGGCAATGGGAAACTCAGGTTCGGCAAGGTATTGAAGAGCAGGACCCGGACTTTAAAACCAAGAAAGGACTAGTTGAATGGAAGGGTCGGATTTACGTTCCAGCGGATGTGTGGATCAGGGGTGACCTAATTCAGATTCACCACTCTTGGGGACATTCAGGGGTAGTTAAAACTGTGGAAAGTCTCACTCGCAATTTCTGGTGGCCGCAAATGCGAAAGGACATTGAACGCTTTATACAAGGATGTGAAATGTGCCAGAGAGCAAAGCCGGATTGACAGCCAAGAGCAGCGCCATTAAATCCAAATGAGATCCCTGACGCACCATGGGAAGTCATCTCGGTAGATCTAATCGGACCATTACCGGACTCAAAGGGCAACGACATGATCATGGTTGTGGTAGATCGGTTTACAAAGAAGGCCTACTTCCTCCCGACAACGTTGTCAATCACATCGCAAGGAGTAGCGGTTTTGTTCAGAGATAATGTGTTCCGGGAACATGGTTTACCAAAAAAGGTCATCAGTGATCGAGGACCACAGTTCGTTTCAAAGTTCATGGACGATCTATATGGGATCTTAGGAATACAGGCTAATAGATCAACGGCTTATCATCCACAAACCGATGGACAGACAGAACGGGTTAATCAGGAAGTTAAGGAATTCTTGACCATGTTTGTCAACCATCGGCAGGACAACTGGAGTGATTGGCTCGCGATAGCCCAATTTTGCCATAACGACTGGATACACTCGTCTACGGGGTTTTCACCATTCTTCATGAACTATGGAAGACATCCCAACAAGGGGATGAACCCACTGCATCAACCGAAAACTGTTGTAATGGAAGAACTGGTTAAAGAAATCAAAGATGTCCATGCTAAAGCCAAAACTGCGCTGGAAAAAACCGCTGAAGCAATGAAGAAGCAGTGGGATGCGCACAGAATGCCAGCACAAAACTATCAACCAGGAGATAAGGTATACCTCAGTACAGAAAATTTGCCGATGCTTCGAGCAACTAAGAAGTTGGACGGCAAGTTTGTGGGACCCTTGGAAGTGGTTGAGAAAGTTGGCACATCTGCATATCGGTTAAAGATTCCCACAGCCTGGAAAATCTACAATGTCTTTAATGAGGTACTCCTAAAACCCTATATTGCCCCAGAATTCCCCAACCAAATCGAGAAAGCTGCCAAACGTAAAGAGGCACAAATGGTGGAGGAATCCGAAGACAATGAGTACGAAGTTGAAGAGGTCATGGACAGTAGAGTCAGTGGACGAAACGGTGGCAGACTGGAATACTTGGTCAAGTGGAAGAATTACCCCGTGGAAGAATCTACATGGGAACCTGCAGAAAACCTCGCCAATGCTAAGAAAGAGGTTCAGAAGTTCCACAGGCAAAATCCAAGTGCTCCCTGGCAACTGGCGATCACAGACTTATGGTTTAAAAATTGGCACAACTACACGGATACAAAGGCTCCCAAACGGTTGTTCGGTTGGGAAGACAGCAAATTCGAGCGTGACTACCTCAACAAGTTAAAACGGAATTGGCAAAGATGGAAGGGCGACCGCAAACTCATCTACGCTGAACCCGACACGGAAGGGGCGTTCTCAAGAGACCTTGAGCGCGGTGGGCCGGTTAACCCCATGCTTGATTCCCCTGAGGCAACTCATCGCTTGATATAGCACTCGGCGCTGAAGCAATTTACGACCAACGCGTGACTTCCCAGGACGTGAAGTCTTAAGGAGGAGGTCATGTTACGATATGGACTTTTTCTTTCTTTTTTCTCTATTTTATTCAGAGGCCTACGGACGTATAACAAGACACGAGCATACGGCGCAGGACCCCTATCCAGATATGGCAGGAGGATTATATAACCCAGGGTGGCTATACAATCAGGGCTATTAGGGGATATTGGGTGAAACGGCATTTGCGGGAAGGGACCGGGAGTCTGGGTGAGTCCGGACAGGTCTGGGAGATGGGGCTGGGTCTTGTTGCTGCGCATGCATAGCCTTAGTGGCTGCGCAGACTGTGCGCACAGACCAGCAGCTCAGGTATATAAGGAGTGTGTCTGTAGGTAGGAGTCCTTAAGACTCTAGATTGTTTCCTCCTTGTAGGTCACAGACTATTGTGTCTATAGGCTTCGTCTCAATTCTATTTCTCCTCTGAAGCTTGTGATTGTGTATAAGGATTAGTCCTAACATATAGCTCTTAAAGAAAAAACTGTCTATACCCGCATACAATACCTTCCCCTCCGACATACTCCTAAAGCACCGAATCTATCAGAAAAACCTACTCGGATGGTGGCGATGGTCACACGATATTACTGCATCCCTCGACTTAACCGTGATCATCAGAAGAATCCGTCAGGAACAACAGAGCTCCCCTGCAATGCCGTTAGGAGATATCTTCCCAAATACCATGATTTACAATTCGCAGAAACTGATTTACCTAATTATAATGAAGATCCACCAGTCTACCAACTTCTAGCCATCAGGAACAGTGACGTTTACGAAAGTGCTCATGGGAGACTGCTATGTCCAGAGGAGTATAAATGAATTGATGAGATCACTATACAGACACGGGAGTGTAGTGCACAAATTTGGTTACTTGGACGAAGAATCAGAATCACAGGAAGACCTCATATTCTTATAGAAGACATCCTTGACAACCTTCAGTATTTGTTTGACGAACAAAGAGAATTAATAGCGGACATTGTCAGAAGAATCCGGAGATTTTTAGTCACCCCTACTACAGTACCAGGAATTCAGTATCTGAATTCGTTAACCAGGTTCATCTCGGAAGAATGAGAACTCCTTACCGACCCTACAATCGAAGATCCACTAGATATAGAAAGTTCAGATTCGGACATGGAAATCAGTGATCTGGAATACGTATAAATTCTTCAAGTATCACCACTTAATGCCAAACCCACATCGTAACAAGAAACCATGTTCACCATCTTCACCCTCATTGCATACTTCACCACTCTGGTCCTCCTCTCCTGCGCTCACTGGTGCATCGATGAAACTGTCGCCACCCTTTCGCCCTTCATCGCCATCCCAGACCTCCCACTCGAGGTCTTCATAGAAAACACCATGGTCATTCATTTTGAGGATGACGATCTCCATATCCACCCAGCCGACCTCCTTCCCCAAACATACCCCGAAGACCATCACCTCCCGCACTTTGCCCAGTTCATCAAAAGGAACACCACGCTCACCGTCGTTGCTGACGCTCTCACCGCCACCACATGTACTATCACCAATCTCTCCTCCGCAACCGACAATCTCGCCGCCCTCACCCTCACTATCGACCCCCATGAGATGACTTATGAAGAACGTGACTCCTTTCTCCAGAACGCACAAAACTTGCATCGAGCTGCTGAAGCTCTCAAGTGGAAAGTGGAAACGTCGACAAAAGAACTAGACAACGCTGTCAAATGGGCCGAGTCTGGGACGGATCATGGTTGGACGACTTCTGGCTGGTAGAAGTTGGTGACTTCTCGCATACAAAGGGGGTAATGTTACAATTCTCTTTTCCCTTTGTTAACAGACTACATTTACTTGTTACAAACCCATAGTTATGCTCGGACGTTATCTCCTTTAATAGCTACCATCACCTTTCCTTTCCTAGATAGCTATGCTCTTTCCCCTTTAGTTTCTATTGTTCTCTCAATGTATATAAACCTCTCTCATGTACCGTAGTTCTTTAGTTCCAACTTAGTTGAATCTTATCCACAACTTGAATGCTCCTTTGCTTGTCACCTCAACCACTCTCCTCGCCCTTCCTCTAGCCTTCGTCATCGTCGGACTTAGTGACTAGAACCCTTGTCCAGTGGCTGGGAACAGACCAAGACTCTGTTTGTCACTGTAGACTTGGACGCTGAACAGCATTGTGGACATCGACCATAACATGCCTGCCATGGTCATGATCAATGCACTGAGGATGTACAAGGAATATTTACAAAAGAAACAGCTCGTTTGATGCCCAGTGGGATTGCTGTTGATGGGTATTGGTGTGAAGTCTGTCAGTGAGTTTGTTATTTTAGTATATGACTTATTGTTTATTAGTCAATTATTACCTAGACATCTTAAGATTACTGTGGAAAAATGTTGGTTTACAGGGGGAATATCCTCCCTTAGGAAGCATATTGCTTGAAATTGGAGTAACCATGGAAATCAGTACCTTGGAAAATGCAAGGAGGCTGGTATTTCTCCCAATCATTTTGCCATCCCACCTGGGATTGATCTTGAAACTGGTGAAGTGTCAAGTTCTAATCAGAAAAATCAGAAAAGGTTAGATCACTTTTTTGCCAAGCCTACAGTGTCCAAGTGGTCCAAGGAAGGGCTTCTTGCCCACATTGTTGAGTTTGTTGTTTCTGAGGACCAGGTTAGTCATTTCATTTCTATCATGGATCTTCACTGAGTCATAATAGCCATTTTCAGTTATAGACAAGAAGTCTTTCAGAAATTTACTTAGGTATCAACATCCACAAATTACTGATTCTGACATTCCCCACTCTACCAAGCTCAGAGATGAAATCTTATCCCTTGCCAGTGAGACAAAGCTCAATCTTAGAGATGCCCTTCAAAAAGTCCCAGGGCAGGTCTCACTTACCTTTGATGCATGGACATCAAAGTCTTTTGACCCTTATTTGGTTGTTACTGCCCACTATATTACTGCTCTCCCTGACAAATCAAATGAGTGGGAGCTAAGGGCCAGGATCTTAGCATTTACTGCTATTGAGGGTGATCATGGGGGAGCAAATGTAGCAAGCATTTTATTGAAGATAATTGAGGATTATGGGCTTTCTAGCAAGGTGGGGTGGATCACATCAGACAATGCAAGCAGCAATGATAAAGCCATGAAAATTCTCCAAAAAACCCTCAATACTGGGCAGCACCCCTGGCTTGCACAACAGAGGAGAATTAGGTATGTAATATCTTCATTTAATTTGTTTCATGTCAGATACTGAACATATTTAAGGTGTATGGAACATACACTTCATCTGGGTGCAAAAGCATTTCTGTCAGACATCTGCCCAACTCCATTTACAAAATCCAGAAGAGGTAATGATGTTGAAGAAGATGAAGATTTAGCAGAGCCAGGGGAAGATGTTGAAGACTGGATTTACACAGCTGAGGAGGAGGAGGTGGATGATGTTGAAGAGTTGGAGCCTGGAGACCTTCTTGGGAAAGTGCTTGCCCTCATTACTCAGGTATTGTTCTGATTTTACACCCACTCACATTTCCATTTTTTACCTTGATATTAGATAAGGCTATCTCCTCAATGTTACGATTCGACGGTTTCATGTCACGATGGGTGACATGCGTGACGGACAGGCGCCCATGGTAGCGCCCTAGCTTACATCAGCAGGGCATGTGGTTAAGGGGAGGCGGACATGAGGAGGCCATGAGGCGAGGGGTATATAGTAGTAGTAAGAGCCTGAGAACCCCCAGGCTCTTGATAGTCACTGTTGTAGACAAGTGCTACAGAGTTTCCTTCTTTTTCCTTCTTGTTCCTCTGGTTGTGCGACCTGGTCTACCGACCTTGTAACATAATCAAGAGCCTTACAAGATCACCTTGCACAGGTATAGTCTACCGACTGCGAACTACGATCGCTATGCCAGCGTCACAGGCAATTCCAAACCTCAGCGCTAACCGTGCAAACACGCAAGGCGTCGTCGACGCAACTCAGTCTCAAGTCGCTCAGCAGAGCGCATCAGTCATCGGAACCGGTATGAGTTCCGTCTCAGTTTCTTTTAAACAGGTTGCAGCTACTCAGGTGACACAACTGCGTATGGTGAGAGTGCCATCCTGCCCTGGGATAGTGGGTCAGGGGGGCTGGCAACTGGCGCAGCGGAAGAGCGTGGGAAAACACGCGAAGGCAATGCAGGGGGGTGCCGTGTATCAAGGATGCACAGTCTCTGGATACCAATCACATATCACGGCTAGTTCTGTGAGCACGAGGACACCAGAGTGAAAACCCGGGCACCACCTCCCTGTGTCACATGGTGGATTGAAATCGAAGAACTCTGCGGGGGTGCGGGCCAAACATGCCAAATTGACCCCAAGAGTAGGAGGATACCCCTCTGGCGACATCCCCGTAAGGGTGTCTCAGCGGATGAACAGGAAGGCCTCTTGCATCAGATCGGTGTGGGATCTGAGCAAGTCGGAGTTTTTATTACAGGGGCTCATTGAGAGCCATATCGAGGATGAGTGGCGCGCACAAGAAAATGCCAACTATGCACGGTGGCAAGCGTATGAGCAGCGACGACTTGCATGACTGGCACATCAGCCAGTACCAGCCGACAACAACATGCATGTCTGCCGGTGGATAATTCACAAGGCCGCGGAGCGCCATAGGCACAAGGCTGAGGAGACACACCATCTTCTTGCCGAGGCCGACAGAGTGGCTCGGGCCGAGCAGACTGATGCATGGGAAGCGTTACTTAGGGAGTGCAAGGAACGTGGTGAGGCAGCGCGTCTCGAAAGAGAAAAGGCGCAGGCCACACGTGTCCAGGAAAGGGCACGGAAGGCGCAGCAGATTAGGCCGGTTGTACCAAAGAAGGCAGTGGAGGTTAAGCCCTCGACACTGGCAGTAACAACACCAAGTGGGACCAAGGTGGTTCCAAATTTCAAATACACGGCCGATGAGCTTGTTGGCAGGTTTATCCCAAAAGCGAGTTGGGATAACAAACGGAAGCAGCAGTGGCGCTATATGAACAGGTGTACGCCAAATACGATGAGATGATCAACCGGCTGGAGAACATGCCAGGTGTTCATATTGAACTAGGCGACCAGGAGCAGTCGCTTTACAACAAGGTCCACATGCAGAAGTGTAACAAGTGGATCCGAGACGAGAAGTCGAAGTGGTCCCAGTCTACTTTCATCAATCTGAAGAAAGTTGGAGGACAGGGATTCGACGACGAGCAGAATCTGGTGTTCGAAATCGAGTTGGATTTCCAGGTTCTGGCAAGTTATGTGAAACGTGCATTTGACTGCACACAACGCGACTTGGTACTGGTGGGCCGTCATTGGCATTTGTCGCAGAAGGCCATGAACAGGTTGGTTCATGCGCTCAATGGAAACATAATTACAGAAGCATTCATATCCGCCGTTCTTATGTTGGTAACTGCGTACATAGCCATATTTGGAACAACGGCAGAGAACGCAACCTGGGAAGCACAGTCAGACAATGATCGTAGAAACCGAGTCAGACCATTCGCGGAAGGGATAGGCACAGTGGCGGACATGCTGTTCCGTCCACCTCGAGAAGAGACCGCTCCAGCTGTTAAATTGGACATGCCCGACTATTACGAAGGGCAACCAGAGTTAATTGCCAACTGGCTAAGGAGCATGGCAATTTACTTTCACCTGACAAAGCAAAAGACGGTCTCGCGGCAGGTGACGATGTCACTCCAGCGCATCCGAGGCGGATCAGCAAACCGCGCTGGAAATTGGGCAGGAGTCAAGCTCCAACAAATATTGGAAAACGCGTTGGAGCGCGAAGAGCGAAGGGCATTAGGAACCTGGAGAGCAGGAACCACCCTAGCGCAAGAATGGCATGGAATTGTGTCGTTATTAGATGATGGAGGAAGAGCAGACGTCCACACATTAGGCTGTACAGAGTGCAGCAACAGGAGAAGTGATGTGTTGGATCTTCCTAAAAACCACCCGATAAGGGCACTCCTGGGCTGGACTCATCGGGGTCGGAGTAACTCCCTGATAGATCTAGTTTGGTTAGTCTAATCCTGAGAAGAAGGTTGAGGACTCATCACCCTCGTAAAAGGCTAGGCATGGTGGGCCCCTCTACTATAAGCGCAGCACCGGTTAATGGGAAGGTACCCAGACCAAGGAGCGTGAAATGATTGGGGTAACGGGAAGCTGACCTGCGAGGGCAGTGGGCCATAGCAGTCTAGGGGAGTGTAGCCTCTGCCACGGTTTTACCAACCAAAGTGGAAGGTTCAAATACACAGACCCATTAGTGCACCCTGGAATGCAAATGTGGGTATGGTGGATCCCAACTGCCGCAGGGCACTAGACTGGCTCGAGAGGACAGATCGCCCATGTCAGTCAGATATGTCGGTGAAATAGACGACCACTACTGGCTTAAGGTGTAAACAGCTGGTCACCCCGAAGGGTTAGTAAGCGCTTGGATGACCCCCAAAAGGGTTGAGCGTCCGAGAAATGCTGCTCATCAATAGGACTCGATCTGTTCGCTTATTGGTGAAGTATCGGTTGGCAAACGTCGAACAAGCGGCGTTCACGCATAAGCCACCTTTTACAAGCTGGCAGGAATTTGACACGGAAGCATGCGAGTTCTTCCTAACAACCAAAACCCGGGATGATGCAATTCGCAAAATTCAGGGTCTACAACAGGGAAAACGCAATGTAGAAGACTACATTGTGGATTTCAGAGGACTAGCCCAACTCACGGGCTACAATGAGATTGCGCTCATTGCGCAATTTAGGAGAGGATTACATCCCCAGCTGGGGCTGAGGATTGTTGAGACAGGAGCACCAGGAGATGGTACCACTACAGGAGATCTGGATAAGTGGTACACGAAGGCAATGGAGTTGAATAAAGCTTGGAGGGATGCCAAGAAGTTCTACAACGTAAATCCAGGGCAAGGGTTGTACCAACCCCAGGCATCGATAACGAGGACGCAGGGTACCCATAACAGGGTTTCACCAACGCCTGCGACTCAGACTGGTGGGGCAACGCAAGGACCACCACCAGCAGCAGTAACATCGAGCGCCAGGGACCCCAACGCCATGGACGTAGATAGGAAGAAAAGCACCATCGTGTGCTACAATTGCGGAAAGATGGGACACATTAGCAGAGACTGCCGAAGTCCCAAGAATTGGAAGGGAAAGCCCCGTGTGCGGGAAATAGGATGGAAAGAGTGGCTGGACGATGCCACTGAAGACAACAAGAAGGCCATTAGCAAGGCCTTGGGTTTTTAAAGTGGCCAACCGGAAACCATTCCGACCGGAAGGCCTGTAGTTCTAGTTCAAGCACGTGTAATAATAGTCAGGCAGTTCAATCCATTAAGTTAAATTGCATTGACTATGAACTAAGAACACATAACGTAAGGAATGAACCCATTACAACGGGAAAAGATTGCTTGAGGCCCTGGCAGACTCCATGGATGGTGAGACGCATATGGGAACGACCCATGAGCCAAGCTCTTCAATCTCTTCGAGACTGGAGTCACCATTCCAGGAAGGGGGAGGTAACAGAAGACTTGGTGCGGGGCTTGAATAAGGCAACGGAGGCACAAGCGGCCTGGTACTTGAACCACTTGAGGAACAAGCCTAAGCAAGTGGTGGGAACTGGGAAAAGGCAACTGAACGTACCGATGACAGTTACTGATATCACAACGGGACAGTCCGTTACAATATCGGCTTTGCTGGACTCAGGGTGTACGGGTTCATGCGTGAATAGGAATTTCGTGAAGCAGAATAACCTCAACACTAGAAAACTCCCCCACCCGATTCCTGTTTACAATGCCAATGGTTCAGAAAATGTCGATGGGCGATTGTCAGAAATGGTGCAGTTGAAAGTAAAAATCAACACGCACGAGGAAACTTGGGAGTTTGGTGTCTCGAACCTTGGAATAACAGATCTATTCCTGGGGCACGACTGGTTAAAATTCCACAACCCTGACGTCAACTGGAGTAAGAACATACTCCGATTCAGTCGTTGTCCAGGCACATGCTATCCAGATTCGGAAGCCCAGGAGCCCGAGGACAAAGACGCTGAGGAGGAGCAGGAAGTAGGCGGTGTGCATTGGGATGAAGGGGATCGATTGTTAGCAGTACAAAGGGAAGATGTGGATTCGGAATGGATCCGGGCTTACAAGTCTACGGCAACCAAGATTGCCGCAGAAAATAAGATTACCCGGACCCTGGAAGAAGTTGTACCTGAGCATTACTTAGGTTACCAGAAGGTCTTCGAGAAACAGACCTTTGATGAATTACCGCCACATCGACCCTGGGATCATGCAATTGAATTGGTGCCCGGTGCCAAGATGCTGGATTGCAAAATATATCCCTTAAGCTGCGTAGAGCAAGAGGAACTTGAGAAGTTTCTCAAGGACAATTTAGAGACCAGATGCATCCGATCAAGCAAGTCGGCGATGGCGTCACCATTCTTCTTTGTTAAAAAGAAGGATGGCTCACTCCGGCCAGTACAGGATTATCGGAAACTCAACGAGATGACAATAAAAAATCGGTACCCATTACCACTCATCTCTGAGCTTGTCGATAAACTGTCCCATGCAAGGATCTTCTCAAAGATGGATATCCGGTGGGGATATAACAATGTTCGTATCAAAGACGGTGATGAACATAAGGCGGCCTTTAGAACGAATAGAGGTCTCTTCGAACCTCTGGTCATGTTCTTCGGCCTCACCAACTCCCCAGCGACTTTCCAAACTATGATGAATGACATCTTCAGGGAGGAAATTGCAGAAGGATGGGTAGTAATTTACATGGACGACATTCTGGTGTTCTCTAAGGATCAAAAGAGTCACACAATCCACGTAAACCAGATATTGGCCAAATTACAGGAGCACAAGCTGTCGCTGAAACCGGAGAAGTGTTGGTTCGACAAGTCCACTATTGAGTTTTTGGGATTGATCATTTCTCATGATTCAATCAGTATGGATAAGGCTAAGGTCAAAGTGATTGTTGACTGGCCTGTTCCTACGTGCAGGAAACATGTCCAGCAGTTCCTCGGATTTGTCAACTTCTATCGACGCTTTGTGAAGGGCTTTGCTTCTATCTCCAAGCCGTTGACACTTCTCACGGGCAATAACAAATGGCAGTGGAATCCAGACCAACAATGCACGTTTGATGGTCTTAAGACGCGCATTGCAGAGGAAGTTGTGTTGGCCATCCCGGCCAATCAAGGCCAGTTCCACGTTGAGACGGATGCGTCCGACTTTGCCATTGGTGGAATCCTGTCGCAACAACAGACAGATGGTCTTTGGCAACCGGTGGCTTTCATTTCTAAATCTCTTAACCCTGCGGAGCGCAATTATGAGATTTATGATAAAGAAATGTTGGCGGTCATGCATGCCTTTTATGAGTGGTCTCATTACCTGAAGGGCACGGCGGTTCCAGTGGAGGTTTTGACGGATCATCAAAATCTCATGTATTTCCGGAAGCCGCAGAACATTAATCATCGGCAGGCGCGTTGGATTTTGGATTTGCAGGAGTTCAATTTTGTGATTAAGCACTGCTCTGGCACGTCCAACAGTAAGGCTGACCTTCTGTCCCGGAGGACAGACCATAAGGGGGAGGAGATTGACAACGAAGGCATCATCCTTCTTAAGGAGGACCTTTTTGTTCGTCTTTATGATGACAACGATGCGCTAACGGAGTTAGAGGAAAAGATTGCCAAGATTAATAAGCGGCAATGGGAGTCACAAGTAGTAGAAGGACTCAAAAATGAGGATCCCGACTTCAAGTTGGTATGAGGGATTGTGACATGGAAGGGTCGAATCTATGTCCCAGTCAATCGAAGGGTACGAGAATCTATTCTCAACATCCATCACAAGTGGGGACATTACAGAATCGACAAAACCTTGGAGGTCATCACACGAAACTACTGGTGGCCACGCATGGCGAGGGACATCAAGCTGTACGTAACGGGGCGTAGGACATGCCAAACTGTTAAGCCGGACAGAACGAAGAGGGCAGCACCGCTATGACCCAACAGCGTACCTGGTCAACCATGGCAGGACGTGTCTGTGGATTTAATGGGACCATTTCCGGAATCGCGCGGCTTCAATATGATAATGGTAGTTGTGGATCGTTTCACCAAGAAAGCTTACTTCTTGCCAACGAACTCCACAATTACATCGTTAGGAGTGGCTAGACTTTTCCGTGACAATGTGTTCAGAGATCATGGACTCCCACAGAAGGTCATCAGCAATAGGGGATCTCAATTTGTCTCCCAGTTCATGAAGGAACTGTTCCGGTTACTGGATATCGAGGGAAACCCTTCAACGGCATACCACCCCCAAACCGATGGGCAAATGGAACGGGTCAACCAGGAAGTGCACGAGTTTCTCGCCATGTACACAAATGACAAACAGGATGACTGGAGCGAGCATTTGGCGCTTGCCCAGTTTTGTCATAACGATAGGGAAAACTCGGCCACAGGTTTCACCCCATTCTATTTAAACAATGGGAAACACCCCAGGAAGTGGAGCGATCCGAAATTGACCACCAAGGTGGCAGATGTGGAGAAGTTCGTGGATAATGCACGAGAAGCATGCGATATAGCAGCAGAAAATCTGGAGAAGGCAGCTGAGCGTATGACTAAACAGTATGACAAAGGCAAGCGACCTGCTTGGGAGTACCAAATCAGTGATAAGGTTTATGTAAATGCGGAGCATCTTCCACATGTGCGAGCATCCAAGAAGCTTGATGGCAAGTTCTATGGACCGTACAAGGTGTTAGAAAAGATTGGTTCCGCTGCATACCGACTGGAGCTCCCAAAGGCATGGAAGGTCTACAATGTTTTCAACGAAGTACTGTTGAAACCATATGTGCCACCGGCTTTTCCAGAACAGAAGTGGAAAGACAAGGAGTTGAGCGCGAAGCGAGCGGAGGAGGAAGCAAAGGTACAGGGTGAAGAGTACGAAGTGGAGGAGGTTTTGGACAGCCGCGTGCAAGGTCGAGGTATTCAATACCTCGTCAAGTGGAAGGGATTCCCCGTTGAGGAATCTACTTGGGAACCTCTCAAGAATCTGGAAAATGCAGAAGAGGCAATTCAGGAGTTTCACCAGAAACATCCTAATGCTCCTGCTTCTCGACGGTTACCCAGGGATGCATTTCGGAGGTATCAAAATCACACCAGCACATCTGTCCCAAAATGGTTGTTTGGTTGGGAAGACAGCAAGTTCGCACGCGACTACCGGGAACGCTTAGAGCGCAAATGGCGCAAGTGGAAGGGCAATCGAGCGGCGCTCTACACCCTCCCGGACGACGACCCCAACATGGTTCATGTGGAACCGAACCCTTAAGGGGGGGGTAATGTTACGATTCGACGGTTTCATGTCACGATGGGTGACATGTGTGACAGACAGGCACCCATGGTAGCACCCTAGCTTACATCAGCAGGGCATGTGGTTAAGGGGAGGCGGACATGAGGAGGCCATGAGGCGAGGGGTATATAGTAGTAGTAAGAGCCTGAGAACCCCCAGGCTCTTGATAGTCACTGTTGTAGACAAGTGCTACAGAGTTTCCTTCTTTTTCCTTCTTGTTCCTCTGGTTGTGCGACCTGGTCTACCGACCTTGTAACATACAAGCAAAGGCATACTTTTCCACTGTGTGCAAGGAAGAGGGTTTGAAACCACTTGAACTGATCAAGTGGATTCGAACACAGTGGGGATCCATGTATGATTTAATTGAACGCATGGTACAGAACAAGATAGTAAGTCTACCCTTGCCTTTCTGTTTTTACTTAAGCTTACTTGAAATTGAATAGGCAGTGAATAAGTTTTGTCTTTTAGCTGATATCAGCTCCAAGGTACCCAAGCTAAAAGGTGGAAAGAGATATTCAGATTATGCTGTGAGAGAAGAGGAGTGGACAATGTTGGAACTGATTAAAGAAGTTCTCAAGGTAATATTTATTTAATGGTATTGAATAACTCTGATGTAGGTGTAGGAACCAAGAGATGCACAGTCATCCTTTTTTTCAGAAAGGCAACCAACAGTTTGGAAGGCCCTACCCACTCTTGAGGCCCTCCAAGATAGATGGGAGACTTTTTCCTCCATGGGCAAGTTTTCCAGACTCAAGATATCCATTGAGAAAGGAATTGAGAAGATGAAAAAGTACTACAGGCTACTTGACCAAAATAATGTAGCTTTTATTTGCCTTGGTCAGTTTATATTTCTACAATGATTCCAATTTACTCTAATATATGTAACAATCTCTCCAGCTTTGGATCCTAACTTCAAGCTTGAATATGTGAAGGAGGCATGGGATGATCAGTACTTTGCTGAAGGTAAAGCTGCTTTGGAAAGAGAGGTGTGTTTCCCAAATCATGATTGCCATGTTTAACTGGTATCAGTTTGATTACTATGCTGCTAAATTGGTTGCAAAAGCTCCTGCTGCTGAGTCCAGTGCTCTTGAACCAGGTAAGCATGATCTTCCAACTCAGCCAATCCTGATATATTCCATACAGCCTTTCTCACACAAAGTGGAGGTTATGGGGCTTCCATGATGTATAAAAAAATCAGGTATCATTTGGAAAGAGAACAGAGTAAAAGGGCAGCACACCAGGAGCTAAGAAAATACCTGGAAAGTAATCTGGAGTAAACCAATGACCAGATTAAGTGGTGGGGTGTAAATTCATACTCTAAGCAATGTGACATAATGATATCAGCTAATCCTAATCTTCATTAGTATCACTCTTAAGAATACCCTGTTTTGTCTACCATGGCTTGTGATTATCTTGCCATTCAGGGGTCTTCAACTGCATTAGAGTGATCATTTTCTAAAGCAGGCCTGACAGTGACCCACATAAGAAATAGCTTGTCTGCTGAAAGTATCCAGGCATTGCAACTTTTGAAGAGTGCATATTCAACAGGTGATCTTGATACTAATGTAGAGGCCAAGAAATGGGAACCAAAGGACTGGGCACCCAGCAAGGTGGATTAGTAAACAAAATATTTGCTTACCATATACTTTCTGTTCTTTAATTTGCTCTAATCTTATGATATGTTCATAGTTCAGTTAGTTTTGAATGCCTTGCTACAATGTCACTACCTGGGTGCTGCTCCATGATTAGTTTCCTTTCCCAGCCACACTCATTTTTGCCTTTGTTCTCAAGTACTTTCTGCCTCACTGCTCTATATGCTTTTATACTGAATCCCAAGGGTGCAGGATGACTGTAGGAGATGGAGATATATTCCAATCTTTAATTACACTTGATATTTCCTAAATTTGTATTTTTCACACGGTTCAGTCAGTTCAGGCAAGCTCTAGGTGGTCCAGGTTCAGGTTCAGCAAAAGATAGCCCCAAACTGAACTGAACTGAACTTTGGGAGCCCTAGGTGGTTGGCTGAGGGCAAGGGCAAGTAGACATGAGGACCCATGCAAGTTCTCATTGTTACAATTCTCTTTTCCCTTTGTTAACAGACTACATTTACTTGTTACAAACCCATAGTTATGCTTGGACATTATCTCCTTTCATAGCTACCTTCACCTTTCCTTTTCTAGATAGCTATGCTCTTTCCCCTTACAATTCTTTTGTTCTCCAAATGTATATAAACCCCTTTCATGTACCATAGTTCTTTAGTTCCAACTTAGTCAAATCATATCTACAACTTGAATGCCCTTTTGCTCATCACCTCAACTGCTCTCCTCGCTCTCTCCCTAGCCTTTGTCATTATCAGACTTAGTGCCTAGAACCCTTGTCCAGTGGCTGGGAACAGACCAAGACTCTGTTTGCCACTGTAGACTTGGATGCTGAATGATGTCGTGGACATTGACCATAACACTCACAGTGAGTAATGTTGTTGGCATAGTAGTAAATTTGTAACAAGTGAAGAAAAAGCATGCCTAGGGTTCATGGGGTTGTGAGAGGGTGAATATCATTGGGTTTTTCCTGTGAATTCAGTATGGTATCAATTCATCATGGGATATAACTTTGCTAGATGGTGTGACAACCATCAAAGTGCATGGATATTCTGCACAGCTGGTGCCATGAGGATACTGAGTTATTAAAATACCTATAGCATTGAGAGAAAACTTCAGATTGCCAGAAATGGTTATGGTTCTCTATCAGAGCAGACTTCTTTCCCAATATCGCAGTTGTGACAGTACTTTATTGATTGATTATATACACATAGGTCTGGATCTCATTGGTACACTGTAGTAGTTACAAAGGGAGATCCCCCATGACAATATATTTCCATGCTTACTTTACAAGGATGAGACTACATGTAGCAAGGTTTGATCTGTTGCTAATGTAGTGTCACATATGCCACTGCTACCCACTACTGCACCACTACCACACCACCAATGTCTGCCTTACTGCTCCCTATGCATTTATGCTAAATTGAAGAAGTGCAGGACTGTTGTTTAAGAATGCAGATGTGTTCCAATATGCAATTACACCTCATATTTACCAAATATATAGTTTTCCCACGGTTCAGTCAGTTCGAACCGAACTGAACCCAAACTGAACTCGAACTTATCAGTTCAGGTTCGGTTCAGGCAAGCTCTAGATGGCCCAGGTTCAGGTTTGGCCAAACATTGCCCTGAACCGAACTGAACTGAACTTTGGGAGCCCTACTTCCCACAGCCACAACATGAATGACTACTCCAGCAGCCAAAGAATGCCTTCAGTTCCTAAGAAAGACCAGAGAGAAAGCCTTAGCAGCACATGAACCAGCAAGACAGCTGGTGGCAAGATGACACAAAGACAAAGCAATATGATTTGAAAGAGGCACCAAAGTATGGCTTGAAAATCAGAACCTCCATATACCATATCAGTCCAGAAAACTAGCACCAAAACGAGAAGGACCCTTTGAAATTGAACAAGTGATGGGACCTGTGACATACAAATTGAAACTCCTGAAGCAATGGTGTATTCACCCTGTGTTTCATACATCACTCCTTACCCTGTATCAGGAAACAACTGCACATGGCCCAAATTATGTGAAACCACCCCCTGATCTTGTAAACAGACAAGAGGAATTTGAAGTTGAAGCAATTCTAGCCCACAGGAAGCAAGGCACAGGCTACCACTACCTAGTTAAATGGAAAGGCTATGGATTGAATGACAATTCTTGGGAACCTGCCTGCAATCTTTCAAATGCCACTGACATCCTATTGGAATATCAGCAATGTCTGTTACAATTCTCTTTTCCCTTTGTTAATGAATTACATTTACTTGTTACAAACCCATAGTTATGCTTGGACATTATCTCCTTTGGTAGCTACCTTCACTTTTCCTTTCTTAGATAGCTATGCACTTTCTCCTTTAGTTCCTATTGTTCTCCAAACATATATAAACCCCTCTCATGTACCATAGTTCTTTAGTTCCAACTTAGTCAAATCATATCTACAACTTGAATGCTCATTTGCTTGTCACCTCAACCACTCTCCTTGCTCCCTCTCTAGCCTTTGTCATTATCAGACTTAGTGCCTAGAACCCTTGTCCAGTGACTGGGAACAGACTGAGACTCTGTTTGTTGCTTTAGACTTGGATGCTGAATGACGTTGTGGACATCAACCATAACATAAGTTGGAACTCAGGACCAGCTCAGGGTATCACCCCTAGCTGACACCATTGAGACCCGCAGCTCTCAGGAATGACCCCCAAACAAATCTGTCACCTATAAGGGGAAATACTATCTTGGACAATGAGAAGTTTTTCTCTACCAACAAACCTGGTACTTTGTTACAGAAGGACAGAAACGAAACAAACCAGTCCCAGACAGATACTTTTCAGGAACCTTTTACTCAGGAGCCTTTGAACACAATTTACCTGATCAACTCTACCTAGACTGGGGTAGTGAAGTACAAGGAGAATCGCTCTACCTTGTCACAGAACCAGAAGACAAATTAGGAAGAACTCTTTACAAGAGAATCTTTGGAACTAGCAACTGATACAGAGTAACAGCTAGCCTTTTAGCAGAGTGGGAGGAATTACAATGGATTGAACAAGCCAAGCTTGAGGAAAACCCATTTGATACAGATTATTCAAAACAGGAACTGCCCCCATCTTTGAAACAGAAAACCCCGAGTAGAACTCCTACTCCAGAACCAAAACCAATCACCAGAACACCAACCCCTGAACCACTGATTAACCCTGAACCACCAATTACTCCTGAACCAAGAATGGCATCTGAAACCAGTGCTAGCTCTAAAGGAGATATCAAACCACAGCCTATATGACCTTTTACAGGTAAATGAATCGAAGCAAGATTGTTTCTAGGGCAGCTTGAGGATTATTTTACCCTCAATGAACAGAACTATGAAGGAAAAGATGAGAAGAAAGCCAGGTATGTGCTTGCATGCATGGGACCAGAATTAGACGATTGGAAAACCATTATTCAAAGTGAATTGAATGATAACAGGAGCAGTACCACAGCTACATTCAAATGGGGCAACTATGAAGCATTTGAAACACGTTTCATCAATGACTGGGGAGAAGTTAACAGTGCCCTTTGAGCCCTGAATAATCTATCCAAATTAAGAGTTGGAAACAGCATTTCAGTCCCAGAATACATTAGGAAATTCTGCATGGACATAGGAACTAGGGCTCCCAAAGTTCAGTTCAGTTCGGTTCAGGGCAATTTTTGGCCAAACCTGAACCTGGGCCATCTAGAGCTTGCCTGAACCGAACCTGAACTGATAAGTTCGAGTTCAGTTTGGGTTCAGTTCGGTTCGAACTGACTGAACCGTGGGAAAACTATATATTTGGTAAATATGAGGTGTAATTGCATATTGGAACACATCTGCATTCTTAAACAACAGTCCTGCACTTCTTCAATTTAGCATAAATGCATAGGGAGCAGTAAGGCAGACATTGGTGGTGTGGTAGTGGTGCAGTAGTGGGTAGCAGTGGCATATGTGACACTACATTAGCAACAGATCAAACCTTGCTACATGTAGTCTCATCCTTGTAAAGTAAGCATGGAAATATATTGTCATGGGGGATCTCCCTTTGTAACTACTACAGTGTACCAATGAGATCCAGACCTATGTGTATATAATCAATCAATAAAGTACTGTCACAACTGCGATATTGGGAAAGAAGTCTGCTCTGATAGAGAACCATAACCATTTCTGGCAATCTGAAGTTTTCTCTCAATGCTATAGGTATTTTAATAACTCAGTATCCTCATGGCACCAGCTGTGCAGAATATCCATGCACTTTGATGGTTGTCACACCATCTAGCAAAGTTATATCCCATGATGAATTGATACCATACTGAATTCACAGGAAAAACCCAATGATATTCACCCTCTCACAACCCCATGAACCCTAGGCATGCTTTTTCTTCACTTGTTACAAATTTACTACTATGCCAACAACATTACTCACTGTGAGTGTTATGGTCAATGTCCACGACATCATTCAGCATCCAAGTCTACAGTGGCAAACAGAGTCTTGGTCTGTTCCCAGCCACTGGACAAGGGTTCTAGGCACTAAGTCTGATAATGACAAAGGCTAGGGAGAGAGCGAGGAGAGCAGTTGAGGTGATGAGCAAAAGGGCATTCAAGTTGTAGATATGATTTGACTAAGTTGGAACTAAAGAACTATGGTACATGAAAGGGGTTTATATACATTTGGAGAACAAAAGAATTGTAAGGGGAAAGAGCATAGCTATCTAGAAAAGGAAAGGTGAAGGTAGCTATGAAAGGAGATAATGTCCAAGCATAACTATGGGTTTGTAACAAGTAAATGTAGTCTGTTAACAAAGGGAAAAGAGAATTGTAACAATGAGAACTTGCATGGGTCCTCATGTCTACTTGCCCTTGCCCTCAGCCAACCACCTAGGGCTCCCAAAGTTCAGTTCAGTTCAGTTTGGGGCTATCTTTTGCTGAACCTGAACCTGGACCACCTAGAGCTTGCCTGAACTGACTGAACCGTGTGAAAAATACAAATTTAGGAAATATCAAGTGTAATTAAAGATTGGAATATATCTCCATCTCCTACAGTCATCCTGCACCCTTGGGATTCAGTATAAAAGCATATAGAGCAGTGAGGCAGAAAGTACTTGAGAACAAAGGCAAAAATGAGTGTGGCTGGGAAAGGAAACTAATCATGGAGCAGCACCCAGGTAGTGACATTGTAGCAAGGCATTCAAAACTAACTGAACTATGAACATATCATAAGATTAGAGCAAATTAAAGAACAGAAAGTATATGGTAAGCAAATATTTTGTTTACTAATCCACCTTGCTGGGTGCCCAGTCCTTTGGTTCCCATTTCTTGGCCTCTACATTAGTATCAAGATCACCTGTTGAATATGCACTCTTCAAAAGTTGCAATGCCTGGATACTTTCAGCAGACAAGCTATTTCTTATGTGGGTCACTGTCAGGCCTGCTTTAGAAAATGATCACTCTAATGCAGTTGAAGACCCCTGAATGGCAAGATAATCACAAGCCATGGTAGACAAAACAGGGTATTCTTAAGAGTGATACTAATGAAGATTAGGATTAGCTGATATCATTATGTCACATTGCTTAGAGTATGAATTTACACCCCACCACTTAATCTGGTCATTGGTTTACTCCAGATTACTTTCCAGGTATTTTCTTAGCTCCTGGTGTGCTGCCCTTTTACTCTGTTCTCTTTCCAAATGATACCTGATTTTTTTATACATCATGGAAGCCCCATAACCTCCACTTTGTGTGAGAAAGGCTGTATGGAATATATCAGGATTGGCTGAGTTGGAAGATCATGCTTACCTGGTTCAAGAGCACTGGACTCAGCAGCAGGAGCTTTTGCAACCAATTTAGCAGCATAGTAATCAAACTGATACCAGTTAAACATGGCAATCATGATTTGGGAAACACACCTCTCTTTCCAAAGCAGCTTTACCTTCAGCAAAGTACTGATCATCCCATGCCTCCTTCACATATTCAAGCTTGAAGTTAGGATCCAAAGCTGGAGAGATTGTTACATATATTAGAGTAAATTGGAATCATTGTAGAAATATAAACTGACCAAGGCAAATAAAAGCTACATTATTTTGGTCAAGTAGCCTGTAGTACTTTTTCATCTTCTCAATTCCTTTCTCAATGGATATCTTGAGTCTGGAAAACTTGCCCATGGAGGAAAAAGTCTCCCATCTATCTTGGAGGGCCTCAAGAGTGGGTAGGGCCTTCCAAACTGTTGGTTGCCTTTCTGAAAAAAAGGATGACTGTGCATCTCTTGGTTCCTACACCTACATCAGAGTTATTCAATACCATTAAATAAATATTACCTTGAGAACTTCTTTAATCAGTTCCAACATTGTCCACTCCTCTTCTCTCACAGCATAATCTGAATATCTCTTTCCACCTTTTAGCTTGGGTACCTTGGAGCTGATATCAGCTAAAAGACAAAACTTATTCACTGCCTATTCAATTTCAAGTAAGCTTAAGTAAAAACAGAAAGGCAAGGGTAGACTTACTATCTTGTTCTGTACCATGCGTTCAATTAAATCATACATGGATCCCCACTGTGTTCGAATCCACTTGATCAGTTCAAGTGGTTTCAAACCCTCTTCCTTGCACACAGTGGAAAAGTATGCCTTTGCTTGAGGAGATAGCCTTATCTAATATCAAGGTAAAAAATGGAAATGTGAGTGGGTGTAAAATCAGAACAATACCTGAGTAATGAGGGCAAGCACTTTCCCAAGAAGGTCTCCAGGCTCCAACTCTTCAACATCATCCACCTCCTCCTCCTCAGCTGTGTAAATCCAGTCTTCAACATCTTCCCCTGGCTCTGCTAAATCTTCATCTTCTTCAACATCATTACCTCTTCTGGATTTTGTAAATGGAGTTGGGCAGATGTCTGACAGAAATGCTTTTGCACCCAGATGAAGTGTATGTTCCATACACCTTAAATATGTTCAGTATCTGACATGAAACAAATTAAATGAAGATATTACATACCTAATTCTCCTCTGTTGTGCAAGCCAGGGGTGCTGCCCAGTATTGAGGGTTTTTTGGAGAATTTTCATGGCTTTATCATTGCTGCTTGCATTGTCTGATGTGATCCACCCCACCTTGCTAGAAAGCCCATAATCCTCAATTATCTTCAATAAAATGCTTGCTACATTTGCTCCCCCATGATCACCCTCAATAGCAGTAAATGCTAAGATCCTGGCCCTTAGCTCCCACTCATTTGATTTGTCAGGGAGAGCAGTAATATAGTGGGCAGTAACAACCAAATAAGGGTCAAAAGACTTTGATGTCCATGCATCAAAGGTAAGTGAGACCTGCCCTGGGACTTTTTGAAGGGCATCTCTAAGATTGAGCTTTGTCTCACTGGCAAGGGATAAGATTTCATCTCTGAGCTTGGTAGAGTGGGGAATGTCAGAATCAGTAATTTGTGGATGTTGATACCTAAGTAAATTTCTGAAAGACTTCTTGTCTATAACTGAAAATGGCTATTATGACTCAGTGAAGATCCATGATAGAAATGAAATGACTAACCTGGTCCTCAGAAACAACAAACTCAACAATGTGGGCAAGAAGCCCTTCCTTGGACCACTTGGACACTGTAGGCTTGGCAAAAAAGTGATCTAACCTTTTCTGATTTTTCTGATTAGAACTTGACACTTCACCAGTTTCAAGATCAATCCCAGGTGGGATGGCAAAATGATTGGGAGAAATACCAGCCTCCTTGCATTTTCCAAGGTACTGATTTCCATGGTTACTCCAATTTCAAGCAATATGCTTCCTAAGGGAGGATATTCCCCCTGTAAACCAACATTTTTCCACAGTAATCTTAAGATGTCTAGGTAATAATTGACTAATAAACAATAAGTCATATACTAAAATAACAAACTCACTGACAGACTTCACACCAATACCCATCAACAGCAATCCCACTGGGCATCAAACGAGCTGTTTCTTTTGTAAATATTCCTTGTACATCCTCAGTGCATTGATCATGACCATGGCAGGCATGCTTTTGAATCTATAGACATGGATATTAAGTAAAGATGTATCAGACAGGTATATAGAGTCAAACAAATTAGTTGGAAGTGGCATTGAGTAAACAACAGGTGCAAGAACATGGAAAGTGAGTACCAGAGGTTGAAACAAGTATCAGGGAGTGGGGAATGGGTGTACCAAGTGGAGGGTAGCATAAACAAGGGTTGTATTGGTATGTACAGCTCAACTTTGGTGCAAAAAAAAAAAATTGAAACACACTCTGTTCTCATGTCCCTTCTCCTCTTGTATTGCATCATACTCCTCCTGTGCCTCAGATTCTTGATCTGCTGACTGTGAAACAGGTGTATAATCTATAGTATGTATGATTAAATGTAATAAATGCAATTTTGATGAAACACATACCTTCTGTGCTACTATTGGGCTCATTTGATGATGCGCCTGCATGGTAGATGCTTCCATGATGCTTCAGGGGCCTGCACAGGGCGGTAGCACATCCAGCTGGTGTGATCGTTTCTGCATGCTTTCACTTGATCACCAACAATGCTTGTTTGAGCTCAGCATTATCTTCATTCATTATTTTTGAGGTTTGCTTGCAATTCCGGTTACTACTGCGTATACCAGAGCCTCCGGGGATGGTTTGGAGCGTCATAGTTTGTTCGATTTCTGTTGATAAGGCAAAAGATGTGAAATATTAGATTACCACTCATGCTCATCTCCTTCAGAGTTGTAAAACTCTATTTTGGATGCATCCTTCAATGTGCCATCTGTATTCAAAGCTGACATGATGAGACAATGATGGTGGGTGGGTGAGCAAGACTGTTTTGGTGTGTGGTATTTTTTTTCTTGCACCAGTGCACCAGAAGGGATGTACCCCTTCCCTCCCCACTGCCTACTCCCACCCTCTGGTCGGTTCAGTGGTTCAGCATCGGTTTGGGCATTACCAGAACCTGAACCGATGTTTGCAGGATGTAGTAGAACTGAACCTGAACCTGAACCAAACTTTCAGTTCGGTTCGGCCAGTTCTGGTTCAAACCAAAGTTCAGAACCGAACTTCGGGAGCCCTAGTGGGAAGTGCAACAGGGTCTGTTCCATACATTAGCCTGAATGGGGAAGTCTTGATTGTGTCATGATGTCAGTTATTGTGAGCAAACTTGGCTATTTGGAGAAGCAGTTTCCATAGATGTGGTTCATTAGTGCAGAACATCTGGAGATAGACCTCCAGTTCTTGATTGACTCATTCTGTTTCTCCATCTGTCTGAGGGTGGTAGGCTGTGCTCATTCTATGGTCAATTCCTAATGCTTTTCATATTTCCTGGAATACCTTTGCAGAGAATTGCAGGCCTCAATCTGAGATTAAAACATCAGGTAGGCCAAACCATTTAAAGATTTCAGAGACATAAAGTTCTGCAGTGCCTAAAGCATTGATTGTCTTTTTGCAAGGTGTGAAAATTACTCCCTTTGTAAGACCATGGTCCACCATGACCGGGACCAAGTCAAAGCCATCAGAAAGGGGTAGGTTGGTGATGAAATCAAGGGTCACTTGTTGAAATGGGTGTGTCACTTTCGACTGAATCAGGTGAATGGCCAGTACATTTGGGTGTGTGTTAATCTTCATCTGCTGACAGAGGGCGCATCCCTCAATCCAGTTTTTGATGTGTTTGAACATTCCAGGCCACCAGTAATTGCATTTAAGGAGTTCAAGAGTCTTTAATCATCCAGGGTGACCTGATGATCATGCTTTATGTGTTTCTTTAATCAATTTGGTCCATAGTCCATCCTGATCAGGAATGTAGGTTTTGCCAAGATAGTGAACAATGCCATTCATGTAAGACCAATCTTGTATATTTGATTTGATTGGTGGAGTGCGATGCATGGTGATAACCTTGACTAGAATGCATCCAAAATCGTCTTTTGACATCGCTTTCTGAATATCTGTAACTAGATCTTCTGCAATAAGACAAATGAAATGGTCCTCAGGCAAGACTATGACATCTTCTTGTAATTCACTGTTTCCCATGTGATCAGGGCATTGAGATAGGGCATCTGCTTCAAACATTTTTGTGCCAGGGATGTGCTTGATACGCAGGTCGAATTCTGATAATAGGGAGGACCATCTAGCTTGCCTGGGTGTTAAGCATTGAGCAGTTTGATAGTAGGACAAATTCTTGTGATCACAGTGAACAATAGTATGTGGCAAGCTGTGCAACATGTGTCACCAAGTCATCAAGCCCTTGATGATTGCCAGGAGTTCTCAGTTGTAGATCTGATAGTTTTGCTCCATTTGTGTTAGTGTGTGGGAAATGAATCCGCAAAGGTGCAGGGATCTGGTTTTGTCTGCCTGTTTCAAGACTGCTCCTATTGCTTTATTTGATGCATCTGTTTGGACAATAAAGGGTCGAGCCAGATCAGGCATTGATAGCACTGGCATGGATGCGAATCATTGTTTCAGAATTTCAAAGGCATTATTCTGTTCAATAGTCCAGTCAAATGGCTTGGTTTTCTTGGTGAGATCAGTGAGTGGTTTAGCTATGGCAGCAAAGTTTTTAATGAAGCATTGATAGAAGTTTCCAAATCCAAGGAATGATTGGACTTGCTTAACTGTGGTGGGAACTGGCCAATCTGCAATTCCTGCTAGTTTAATTGGGTCCATCTGGATTTGTCCTGGGGTGATGATCATTCCAAAGAACTCAACTTCCTGTGTGGTGAACTTGCACTTTTCCAGTTTCAGGAATAGATTGTTATCTTGCAACCATTGTAAAACCCATTTTGTCTGTTCTTCTAGTTGTCCCAATGATTCTGCACAGATCAACATATCATCCATGTAAATGATTAACCACCCTTCATTGATCATATCCCTAAAGTATTTATTCATCATTGTCTGGAAAGTTGATGGTGAATTGCATAATCCAAAGAACATGACTGTTGGTTCATAAAGTCCTCAATTGGTAATGAAGGTGGCTTTCCATTCTCTCCCTTTTTGATTCAAACATTGTTGTATCCTCATCAGAGGTCTAATTTGGTGAAATATTTGGCGCCTCTTAGTTTAGTCATGAGATTGGAAACAAGGGGAAGGGGATATGCATTTTTGACAGTCCATTCATTCAGATATCAGTAGTCCTGACAGGGTTGGAGTGCTCTGCTTTCTTTTTTTGCTACAAAGAAGAATGGTGATGCTTGGGGTGACATGGTTTAATATATCCTTTCTGAAGTTGTTTGTCAATCCATTCGTCTAGTAGCCCTTGTTCTTTGATGGATAAAGGGTAGAGTTTACTGACTTTTGGGACAAAACCTTCTTTAGTGTTAATTGCATGATCCCATGGTCAACTGGATGGGAAATGTTCTGATGCCTTTTTATCAAAGATAGTGCACCACTGCTCATATTCTGATGGTAGCACAGTGGATGGTTTGTCTTTCTTCAGTTTATGCTCCAATTCCTGTGATGCTGATGTTTTCACTCTAATCCAGTAATCATCTTCACCCCATTGCTGGGAATCTAGAGCCAGTTGCCAGATTGCTTTTGGCAATGCATCTGAATCTGTAATCTGCAGGGATTTTTCTTGCCAATTAATGATTGGGTTATTCTCCTCCAGCCAAGGTATTCCTATAATCATTCATTGATCACCTAATTTAGTGATCCAAAACCAGTTTACAAATTGTCATCCCTCAATCATGTAGCATATTTTAGTGCAATGCATGATCATTCCTTTTGCATTGATGGTTCCATCTGCATTTCTGACTTTAATTGGTTTCTTGAGTTGTTCCTTTCTGAGTTCCTTTACTGCTCCTTTGTCTACAAAGTTTCATTCTGCTCCACAATCAATCAGGGCAGATGTTCCAGTGGGTAAATTGGTCAATTTGATAGTTAACAAAATGTGCTTGTCATTGTTGGATAATACTATTACAGAATCAAGTGCTAACTGTTCAGATCTTGATGATAAGGAAGGGCCAACTGCTGAGTGATGCTTCCTAACTAAAAACCCTCATTTTCGAATTTGTTTAAGAGGGCATTCTTCTCTTCAGTAGACATTGCTGAAAAGATGGCTCTAATCTTCTTTGCTGGTTCATCTTCTTCCTTCTGTTGCTCCTCAGTGACAGAACAGACAGCTTTATTCTGATAAGTATCAGGAACCCTTCGTCGAGACAACTCAGGGCCCCACTCAGTAGACTGAAGAAGAGGAGGAGTGAGGAAGGGATAAAACCCGAGAGAACTCGGCTGAGGACTCTGGGTGCTAGTTGCACTCCTTATATACCTAAGTACATGGTCTGTGCGTACTTACACGAGGTAACGGTGAGGCACTGCGCATTGCTGTGCAATGAGTCAAGACGTTGACTCATCCTTGCCGTGATCCGCTATCTAATCTTATCTAATCTCTATCGTTTATCTAAGCGCTGACTGATAGGCGCTTGCTTAGTCAGCCAGTGTTATATAATAAAGAAGAAAATGAATATAAAATGACTCAGTGAAAACGAAGTTTTCAGTTGGTCATGACAGTACCCCCTTTTTAGAATTTGGCTTCCTAGACAAATTTAAACTTCATCATCATCTTTCAGCACATCGCGCTCTATCATGGATAATGACTCATCATCCTCGACTTCTTCGATAATGGGTGATAAGGGCCATGATGGCGGTGTTTCTGGCAAACCATACTTGGCTTGGAGTTTCTGAGTAGTTGTTTCAGCGCATTGCACTATATCATGCAACTGTTGTTGAAGACACATGTTACAAGTACATGGTCCTTTCTCTTCTCCAGGTTCTGTTGCCAAGGTTTCCAGGCCTTTCTTGCCTTTCCACTTTTGCCAATTTTGTTCCCATTCTGCAGCTGGTGCTACTGCATTGATGTCAATTCTGGACACAGCTTTGTCCGAGGATTCCGTGAAGTTTTCATAAGTTTTGAAAGCTAACCCATCAAAGGTGGCTTTGTCAAGCCTTCTGATAGCTCCGGGATTTCTGTCGTAAAAATGTTTTATTTTCTTTTTTGCATTTTTCAAATTGTCCTTTGGTTCCCAAGAATTATGTTCTGCGGTGTATCCTTTCCACCTGACCAGATATTCCAGCTTATTTCTTTTTAATCGTACATCCAATACTTCTTCAACTTCATACTCCTTTTCTCCTTCAATCTCTATTGGAGGAGGTGGTTGAGCCTTTTGCCCTCTCATTGGTCGTTTCCAAGGACGTATTCTTGACACATTCACTACTGGGTGTATCTGTTGTGAGAAAGGAAGGTCCAATTCAACAGCATTTGATGAGATAATTCTCTTGATTGGGTATGGACCAATCCATCGTTCTGCCAATTTCCTGGTTGGTCGGCCTGTCAACCGTAGATCCTTGGTTGACAACCATACTTTATCACCAACTTTGTATTCAGGAACATCCGACTGATGTCAATCTGCATACAACTTCATCTCATCCTGCGATTTACGGAGAGCAGCTTGGGTTTCCTCATGTATTTCCTTCATTTTTTGAGCAAATTCCTCTGCTGCTGGATGACTCCCTTCTCTCCTGGGTTCTATTCCCATTCGTGGGTGTTTTCCGTAGTTCACGAAAAACGGTGTCTGTTTCGTAGATGCCTGTATCTTGTTGTTGTAGCTGAATTCGGCAATAGACAGCCACCCAGACCAATCTTCTTGTCGATGGTCTACAAAGATTCTCAGGAACTGTTCCAAGTCCTGATTCATCCTTTCTGTTTGTCCATCAGTTTGCAGATGGAATGCAGTGGACAAGTCCGTTGAAATCCCCAGCATTTGATTTAACTCCTTCATCATTTGTGCTGCGAATTGTGGACCTCTATCCGAAATAATGGATTCAGGGAGTCCATGCAATTTCCAAATGTAATCCCTGAATAAACTTGCCAACCCCTGGGCTGATGTCTCTTCTGATGTGGGTATAAAATGAGCCATTTTGGACATTCTATCACAAACTACCAAAATCGCGTTATGACCATGTGATTCTGGTAATTTTGTAATAAAGTCTGCAGAAATGTGTGTCCAAGGCCTTGCTGGTGCCGAATTTGGCATTAGCTTTCCAGCTGGAGGCTCAGGGAAATTCTTGTTCCGCTGGCACTTATCACATCCACTAACATATTTTTTAATATATTTGGTGATCCCAGGCCACCAATAATTCCTTGTGACGAGCTCAATCGTCTTCCATTGACCTCCATGTCCTGCAATGGGGGTGTTGTGGTGTAAACGGACTATCTCCATCCGTAAGCTTTCATCTTTTGGAATGTAGACTTTTCCCTGCCAGAGGATCAGCCCTTGCTCCCACTGCCATTCTCTACTGTTCAAGGTTTTCACACCTGCTTTCTTCATTGCTTCTACTGCTTTTACCACTTGTTCATCTTGTGCTTCTGACTTTCTGATTTTGTTCAGTAAGGCTTTTTCTGAACTATCAATGAACACATGACCATGCTGTAAGGCAGCAATTTTGAAAAAATCAGGCTTCAAGAGGGTGATGTTTTTATTATCATCATCCACCCCCTTTTTATGATCTGGCCTCCTGGACAGAGAATCCGCCTTGCCCATTGAACTCCCAGCTTTATGCAATAAGACAAAATTAAAGCGGCTGAGATAAAGGGACCACCGAGCTTGGTGCTGATTGAGCTTCTTGGCACCCATAAAATACTCGAGGTTCTTGTGATCCGTCCAAATCTCAAAAGTCTCCTTTGCACCTTCCAAATAATGCCACCAGGTTTCAAGGCAGCGCATAATCCCTAGCATCTCTTTATCATGAACATCATAATTACGTTCAGTATTGTTAAGGGATTTGGATAGGTAGGCAACTGGTCGCCATTTCTCATCATTACATTGCATAGAGAGAACTCCTCCTGTAGCATAATCGGACGCATCAGACTCAATGTGGAATTTCCGATCTGAGTCTGGTGCTACCAACAACGGCTGTTCCGTAAAAATCTTTTTGAGAGTGTTAAATGCATTATCCTGAGCCTCTGCCCATTCCCATGCTTTATCTTTTTGTACTAGGTCATGCAATGGTCGTGCCACTTTTGCAAAGTCTTGGACAAACCGATGATAATAGTTTGCCAATCCTAGGAACCTTTGCACATCTTTGACACATGTTGGTGTTGGCCACTGCACAACAGCATCCACCTTTTGAGTATCCATTTGAATTCCTTTTGCGCCAATGATTACGCCTAAGAATTCTACTTCCTCCACACACCATGTGCACTTTTCTGGTTTCACATATAGATCATTCTCTTCCAATTTCTTGAGAACTTCCAGAACAATCTTATCGTGTTCCTCCTTTGTCTTGGTAAAGATGAGAATATCATCGATGTAGATTATTACTTTTCCTTGATTTATCATATCTCGGAAAATGTCGTTCATCATTGTTTGGAAAGTGGCCGGTGAATTGGTAAGCCCAGAGAACATTACAACTGGTTCAAAAGAACCTTCTGGTGTTGTAAAGGCAGCTTTCCATTCATTGCCTTCTTTGATCCGTACATTATTGTATCCCCAACAAAGATCCAACTTCGTGAAGTACTTTGCACTTCCTGCATGATCAACCAGCTCCGAGATTAATGGTAAGGGATAGTTGTTCTTAACTGTCCACTCATTGAGGTACCAATAATCTTGCACCATCCTCTTCTTTCCATCTTTCTTACTTACAAAGAACACCGGTGATGTTTGTGGTGACTTTGAAGGTCGTATGTACCCTTTGCTTAATTGATCATCAACAAAGTTACGTACTTCCTGCAACTCATCAGGGGATAAGGGATAAGCTTTGGCCTTCCTTGGTTGATATCCAGGCTTTGTCTCGATCGCATGATCCCATGGCTTTTGTACTGGCATTCTTTCGGATGCTTTCTTTTCGAAGATTTGGAGGTATTGATGATACTGTTTAGGTACCATTTCATTAGTAGTGACTTTTGCTAGTTCCTGCACACGTAAGGATGATCCTGCTTTTGGTCCAGCAGATCCCGATGGAAACAAAGGTAAAAATGGGTATTTATCCCCATATTTATATTCCCTTGGATGTTTCATCTGTTCCAAATATGTGAGGTTCTGATCTTCCTCTTCTTTTTCCTCGAGCCAATGAGCAAAATCCAACTCCTTCTCCTGTTCCCACAAATATTGTAACACCTGCCAGTGTTTGGCAGTGCGCACTTTCTTTTCTCTACGTTTGGTCCACTCCCTTTGCCTATGTCCACATGACTGTGGGCATCGAGTTAGCTTTACTTGTCCAGTTTCCCAATTGATCTCTGGATTATGCTTTCGTAACCATGTAGATCCAATGATTACATTTGTTTTGCCTAACTCACAAATTTCGAAGGTAGCTCGTTCCTTATGACCTTTAAAAGAAAGGAGAAGATCAACCTTGTGTGTGATCATTCCACCTTCATTATTTGTTCCATCCACATTCCGTACTTGAATGGGACGTGTCAAAGGGATAAGTCTGAACCCCTTTTCCTTTGCATATTTGGCATTCATAAACAATCCAGTAGCACCAGAGTCTAGCAAAGCCTTCTGCTGCGTTTGCTCGTGAGTGTCCAATGTCTCCAAGCCTACTTCCATAAATATTTCATCTTTCTGACCAATTGTTCGGACCAGATGATGATGTCCCTTAGGTTCTCTTGGTTGAACAGTTACAACTTCAGCACTAGGCACTATATCACATTGTTTCTGCACTATTTTACTTGTAGATGACAAAAAAGAGGAATTAAGCACAGATTTAACCACTCTGCCGCACTCGCAGGGAGTGACACCTTCAGCGCTAGGCGCTATATCACAGTGTTTCACCTTTGAGATTGGCTCTTGCAGAGACGTCTCGGATTTCTCCGAGACATCCATTTCTACTGTAAAGTCCGAATCAAGTACCGAGAACCAATTGCGAGAATCTAGTGTGGGACTCAGTGATCCTCTTGCTCTTTTAAATGTTCTTCTCCTTTTGCAAAGAACTCCTTCATTTCTTCGAATGTCATTGTTCTAATGTCCAAAGTTGATCTACAGTTTCGTGAAATATGTCCTAATTTTCCACATTTGTAACACCGGAGTGGTGGGCATTGATTTCGATCTACATCCATTGCATTTGGGTAGGACCGATTGGCCGTATTATTTGAACTCCCGGAGGCTCCAGCTCCCAATTGCCCCTGACGCGCTGATCCAGATCCAAATTTCCATCTGGGTTTAGGCTGGCCAGGGACTACCGTTCTTGCTGGATCCGGGCCTTTGGACGCTCCTTTGCTCCTCTTAGCAGAGTTACTGGTCTGGGAGGAATAATACTGCTCTTCAGCTTTTGCTTGTCGCCATTGTCGATCTAACTTGACTGCTCATCTGTACCATTCTTCCATGGTGTCCGGAATGGTTTCTGATTCCATAATTCTCTTTCGTAATCCATTATTCAATCAGCGCTCTTCCAAAGTAGCCGGTACCCTCGTGCTACTTTTTTAAACTTTTGCACATGCTCCTCACATGTGCCGGATCCTTGTGTCATTGTACATAGTTCCGAGATTTTGGACGACTGCTCATCGGTGTCTCCAAATTCATTCTTAATTCTCCTAAAAAGGGCTTCCACCGTTTGTGGAACCGTATCGTCATCGTCTGCCATTGCTTCCAATAGATTGTCCTGCCAATCTACTGCAAATCCTTCCGATACATAAGACAGGACTAACAAGATCTGTTCTTCATCATCGGCATTTGGCATTTTGAGCTGCAAATATAATCGACATGCATTGATGAAATTGTTGACTTCGGACATCTTGCCCGAAAACACCAGTGGTTTAGCGACATCAATCTTTGATGTGCCATTTCCATTCAAGGGAATATTGAATACCGTCCCTGGCGGTATGTTAACGATGTTTGCTGGTTGGGGTGGCTGTGCTGCAGCTGTGGCGGCTTCGGCAGCATTCGCCTGAAGTTGAGTTAATTGATTCTGGAGGTTGGTGATGGTAGCGGCCTGTGCGTTGAGAAGATTCAGCAGTTCTGCTGACATCATCTCCTGTGCTGCTGCCATCTTGGCGTAAATGGGTGGTGGTGAAACTGGGGATAGTGATAGTGATGGTGGCAGTGGTGAAAAAGGTGGAGCGGGTTCACCGATGAAATCGGCGTCGGAATTGAAGAGTAAGTTTGGGTTTAAGGTTGTGGGATTAGCAACAAGAATGGGAAACAGCGCTGCTTCCCACTGATGTGGCTGTTCAGTGATTGAGTTTGATGAGACTGATGAGGAAGGGGTGTGCAATGGTGGTATTGAATCGGAATCTGATACAAACGGATCTGTATCTAATCCTTCTAATACTTCTTGCCACAAAGGATCAATCTTGATGGAAGTGAGGGAGGTCTGGGCCTGTCACTTATTTGGGATGGGTAAATATGTACGTAGGGGGTGCACTCAGGGTCCACAACCCTCCCTGCAGTGCTACAATATAGGTATGGTATTTAACAATTACAACGATGTGGGAAGGTTTATCTAAGCAGGGGCCGAATGGTTGTCCTGCTGATGCTACACCGTATGGGTGCGGTCCTCTCTCAGAAGCACGTGAGCAAGCGCCAGCTACTTCCAAGGTGTACGAAAAAAGGTAATTACGGTATCTACTTGTATAGCCTTCAAGGGCCTAGGCCAGGGCAATTTAACGTGCTAGGGGGCTGGCGAGGCTGGTCCCTAGATGCGTGTCACGTATCGTGTGACAAATCCGGCACTGGTGTCCTGTGCACAGGTAACCCTATCGACCGGGTTAGGTCCTTCGGTTTGCATAGACCGGGAACGTAATGCCAAGTAAGTCGAGGGCCATGAGGCAGGGCCACAGGTGCACAGTTTTATAGTGTCCGGCAACTAATACTGCAATTTTATAGTCGGTGTACGACTGTGTGAATTCCCCTGATCTCTGCCACTAAACCCTGTGGTCCAGGTATGAGAAAACAAGTGGGGCGGTGAGGATGAACAGCCGAGTTCTACTATCAGGAACCCTTCATCGAGACGACTCAGGGCCCCACTCAGTAGACTGAAGAAGAGGAGGAGTGAGGAAGGGATAAAACCCGAGAGAACTCAGCTGAGGACTCTGGGTGCTAGTTGCACTCCTTATATACCTAAGTACATGGTCTGTGCGTACTTACACAAGGTAATGGCGAGGCACTGCGCATGCTGCGCATTGCTGTGCAATGAGTCAAGACGTTGACTCATCCTTGCTGTGATCCGCTATCTAATCTTATCTAATCCCTATCGTTTATCTAAGCGCTGACTGATAGGTGCTTGCTTAGTCAGCCAGTGTTATATAATAAAGAAGAAAATGAATATAAAATGACTCAGTGAAAACAAAGTTTTCAGTTGGTCATGACAATAAGAAGATCTGGATGAAGATGAGTCATTGCGTTTTGTGCAGTTCCTGGAGATGTGTCCCTGTGTTCCACATCTGAAACACTTTCCAGTCTTTCAGTATTCCTCCTTTCGATTGTTACAGTCAATGTCCACAATGTTGTTCAGCATCCAAGTCTACAGCAACAAACAGAGTCTCAGTCTGTTCCCAACCACTGGACAAGGATTCTAGGCACTAAGTCTGATGATGACAAAGGCTAGAGAGAGAGTGAGGAGAGAAGTTGAGGCAATGAGCAAAAGAGCATTCAAGTTGTAGATATGATTTGACTAAGTTGGAACTAAAAAACTATGGTACAGGAGAGGGGTTTATATATGTTTAGAGAACAATGGGAACTAAAGGGGAAAAGGTATAGCTATCTGAGAAAGGAAGGATGAAGGTAGCTATGAAAGGAGATAACGTCCAAAGCATAACTATGGATTTGTAACAAGTAAATGTAGTCTGTTAACAAAGGGAAAAGAGAATTGTAACATTACCCCCCTTTGTATGTGAGAAGTCACCAACTTCTACCAGCCAGAGGTAGTCCAGCCATGATCCGTTCTGGATTCTGCCCATTTGACAGCATTGTTGAGCTCTTTTGTGGAAGTTTCCACCTTCCATTTGAGTGCTTTGGTGGCACAATGCAGGTTTTGAGCGTTTTGCAGAAAAGAATTGTGTTCTTCATATGTCATCTCATGTGGGTCAATGGTGAGGATGAGAGCAGCAAGGTTATTGGTGGCCAAGGAAAGGTTGGTGATAGAACAGGTGGTGGCAGCAAGGGCATTGGCAACAACAGTGAGCATGGTGTTCCATTTGATGAACTGGGTGAAGTGGGGAAGGTGATGGTCTTCAGGGTGTATCTGAGGGAGTAGGTCAGCTGAGTGGATGTGAAGATCATCATCCACTTCAATGAAGACCTCAAGTGGAAGGTCTGGGATGGCAAGGAAGGGTGAGAGGGCTGCGACAGTTTTGTCAATGCACCAGTGAGCACAGGAGAGAAGAGCGAGGACAGTGAAGTAGGTGGCAAGGGTGAAGAAGGTGAACATAGTTTCTGGTGCGAGTAGGATGATTGCTGGTATTGGGCAGACTGTCCTTTATAGGTCGTCTTCATCAAAATCTGGGTCTAGGTCCGAATTGTCAATTTCTATTTGATTCAGGATGTCAGGGTTTGTGAGAAGCTCGTGATCTTCCCTGATGAACATTTCCAGAGCCATGAACTGATAGGTATTAAGGTTGGTGATGGGTTTGGAGAGGAATTTCCTGATCTATCTGACAATGTCAAGTACTATGTTTTTTTGTTCATCAAGCAGGTAGTGGAGGTCATCAGTGTAATCATCCATGGATAGGATTGGTCTCCCTGGGAGTGTGATTCCTTGATGGGATAGCCAGATCTGTGCACCAATCTCTTGTGCCCTTTTGGAGATTTTGTCGAGTTTTTTATATTCTTCTTGGCATAAGAGTCTGCCATGGCTAGTGTCATAAACATCAGTTTTCTTTATTGCAAGATTCTGATAAATTGGTGGGCCTGTACTGTAGAATGGTAAGTCGTTGACTGAGAATTGTAATTGATAGAATCCAGGGAGGTATTGTTGAACTGCTTGGCAGGGGATCTCTGTTGTTCCTGATGGATTTTTCTGATGATCATGATTAAGTTGGGGAATGTGGTAGTATTGTGTGACCAATGCCACTGTTCGAGTAGGTTTTTCTGATAGGTTTGGTGCTTTGGGAGCATGTCGGAAGGGAAGGTATTGTATGTGGGTGTAGACAGTTTTTTCTTTAAGGGCTATAGTGTATTGAGAGAGTGTCGAACAGTTTTGTTTTGTGTAGTAATAATTTTGCTTTAGGGTATGGCAGTTTCTGTATCGAGTCATGATTCAGAGATGTTGGCATTGTTGATATTCCAATAGGATGTCAGTGGCATTTGAAAGATTGCGAGTGGGCTCCCAAGAATTGTCATTTGATCCATAGCCTTTCCATTTAACTAGATAGTGGTAGCCTGTGCCACACTTCCTATGGGCTAGAATTGCCTCCACCTCAAATTCCTATTGTCCATTTATGAGATCAGGAGGTGGTTTCACATGGTTTGGGCCATGCACAGTTGTTTCCCAATATGGGGTAAGGAGTGACGTATGAAACACAGGGTGAATGCGCCACTGCTTTGGGAGTTTCAATTTGTATGTCACTGGTCCCATCACTTGTTCAATTTCAAAGGGTCCTTCTCATTTTGGCACTAGCTTTCTGGACTGATATGGTATGTGGAGGTTCCTATTCTCAAGCCATACCTTGGTGCCCTTCTCGAATCATATTGCTTTGTCTTTATGTCATCTTGCCACTAGTTGTCTTGCTAGTTTGTGTGCTGCTAATGCTTCTTCTCTGGCTTTTCTTAGGAACTGAAGGCATTCCTCGGCTGCTGGTGTAGTCATTCATGTTGTGGCTGTGGGAAGCATGACAGGGTCTGTTCCATACATTAGCCTGAATGGGGAAGTCTTGATTGTGTCATGATGTTGGTTATTGTGAGCAAACTCAGCTATTGGACGAAGCAGTTTCCATAGATGTGGTTTGTTAGTGCAGAACATCCGGAGATAGATGTAAGGGCTCTACTTCATCCTAGGGAGAGCCTCACCCTTGTTTTTGATTTCTTGTTTCTTGACAATGCATATTTATATGCATTGTTTTGTATATACATATATAGCAATGTTTGGACATGCAGACCTTTAGTCGCATGTCAAATAATTATGTAACCACTTTTACTTTTCTTTTGCACTAGCACTACACACCAATAAAATTTGGTTCAGTGTACGGCACACTGCAAGAAATAAGTATAAAACACTACAACATTACACTTTTTTACACTACCAATAGGTAGTGTAGCGCACAACTGGACAAGACGTCACTAGATGATGTCATTCAGTCCCCCAAGGAAACCCTTGCACAAGTGGCGAGAGGACCTCTCAAACTCTCCTTCGAATATGAGGGAGAGTTCCCCAGTGATGGTGCCCCGCTCAGTGAGCCTGAGCGTTCCGGGAGGCTACAAGCCTCTCGACAATCAACACATCACCAAAAGAAGTGCTAGCACTTCTCAACCAAAGGCTTGGCTGATGCCTTCCCCAAGCAGCCGAAGAACCACAGAGGCTCCCAAAGGAACCTCACTGACTCGACTGTTGCCGAGAACAGCACAGTCACCAAAGAAACCACCCTATTCAGTGGTGGTTAAAACAACCAGCACTGAGATCGATTTAAATCGATCTCCAGCAGCCACAAGAATGGTGCCCAAGGTGCATCAACATGTCGACTGTGTAAAGCCCCAAACAGGGAAACAACGACCACCATTGAGCAGAGAGCTGACGGTACTACCAAAGGGAACTGGATCGGCTCCCAAGCAACTAGAGGTACCTGCTACCTCTATCACTGATGATTTATTCAGTGACACCTTGGCCAAGCGCTTTGGAACCACTATGAAACCCGACCCAAGAGCAGTCAAGTTTCAGGACATCAGAGAAGAATCTGATGATGAATGAGAGGTTGAAGATTCAATCTCTCCGTTGAATTTCGAATCTGAAAGAGTCAACAAAGACTCTATTAGAGAGGATCTGGCCAATTTGACCAGACTATCTCAGCCCACTGAAACAGAGGGACAAGGGTCACACACCATTGTGGTGTTGCAGCCCAAAACCATAGAAGTCCTAGGACAACTGGTCCAAGGGCAAAAGAACCTAGAAAGGCTCATGGCCAGAAACCATGTGAGCCTTTCCCATAACTTCCAGAAATTGGAAGAGAAAATGAAGGAGACTAATAATCTCCTAGAACATATCGCAATGCTTCTTGAGAGGCGAAGCAATTCACCTCGACATCACCGAGGGCGTTCTGACTTGCACAAGCAAGCCAGATCAAATTATAGCAGAAACTTCAGTTACCAATCTGCTAGTCAAGACTCTGCTCTTGACTATATCAGCGAGGGAGAACCTGCTGTTGAGACTGTCCCAGAAACGAGACTGTCTCGTGATAATAGGCAGGACGAAAGTCTACCTATAAGTGATTCACAGCTTGAGGTTCTAGTCGGCCTCAAGAAGCAAGAGATGATATCAAAATCATCTGACATTGCCAATAGGCAAGGAACAAATGAAACTTCATTCAATTACGAAATGAGAATGACCGCGAGTGCTAGAAACTTGGTCATTGTTGAAATATGAAATGGAGTATCTCCTGAAACTCTGTTTTACAGAATGAATCCGTTCCAGAGACCAGTTCGGATTCAGGAGGCTCGAGAGAGACCTCGATTTTTGACAGGATCTAACGCAGTTCCTGTCAAACGGACTAGCAATGATGGATGTTCTAGCCCAGAAATAACTGTGCCGCCCCAACAAATGAGGTTCAGAGAGGAGGTCTCGGATATCAGAGAGGAGAGTTCAAACCTTCCTCACAGACAAAGGGAGACTCGGAGAGGCCTGAGACTGAGTTTCTCCATTAGCAATTTGGGCAGAGGATTGCTAACAGCAAATCCTCTAACACATTCAGACAAGACTTCTGAAAGAATGGACAAGATGGTCTGTAAAGAAATAAGAGATGCGGAATTGGCATATGACTCTTCTCTTGAACCGATTAACCTCAGTAAACTTGGGGTTAAACTATCTCCTCCTGAATATTCAGGAGGAGAAACCATCGATGAGTTCCTCAAATTTGAGAGGCAACTCCTCAATTTCTTCAGCATCTACTCACTGCTGAAACTGGAAGCTGATTTATTTAGAGTCACCTTCCTAGGGCAGATCCTGAAAGGGAAAGCCCTAAAATGGTATCAACATACGATCAACTCTAATACTGATTGCAGTTGGAATTTTGAGGACTCTATGGTAGCCCTCAAGAGATATTTTGTTTGGGACGCCTCTTCACGAGATGCCGCTATGAAATTTGACTGTCTCTCCCAGAAGGGACGGTCAGTAACTGAATTAAAGAAGGATTTGGAACGTCTGAGCCAACAGATGATTCAGATACCTTCTGAATATGATATGGCGAGGAGATTTCTCAGTGCCTTGAAGCCAGAAATCTCAACCAAGGTTGTGAGACATGGCTACAACCCTGAAAATAGCAATCTAAGTGCTATTTTCGAAGCAGCTAAGTTTATAGAGGAGGCTTATCTCTATGAAACTTGGGAGGAGTGTGACCAACAAAAGCGCTCAACAATGAAGATGTCGGGGAAACCATCGACATCTAAAGACTTGTCTAAGAAACAGACAAGTTACAAGGCTCCTGAGAAGGGTGCCTTTAATAAAACCAACAATAACGACTCGAAATCTATCGAGTGTTATTTTTGCAAGCAGAAATGGCATACTAGCCCCAACTGCCCAAAGAAAAACAGCAGATTTAAGAAATCTGCTAACGCTGAAGTTCTCAATGACAGAGAGCTTAATGACAGCACTGTAAATGCTGCAGAAGCCAAAGAACTTTCTGACACAGAAGAGTGATATGCCTCTGCTGAAGAAGCACACAAGGCACAACAGGGAGATGCCTCAGAAGATGATGGAGATAATGATGAGTTATCTCTGGAGGACTGGTGCACTTGCACCAGATTAGAAGAACCGACAGACTCAGAGCATGAGTCTGGAAATGATAGGACCAACTTAATGGATTGGTCATTATCGAAAGGTTTCACCCAGGAGGAGATGGACCTTATGAAAGAGGATTCAATAGAACTCTCTCCTAAACCTGATATTACTTTAGAGGTAGTGGTTATGTGACTTCTAGAGGAAGAATCTGAGGATTGTCTGAAATCCTCTAAAGTAACAGAGTTGGTCAACCAAGTCACATATCAACTCAGATCGACAAAGGATGTGGCTCAAAACCGCATTGAGGATGGCCCTAAGTGCAATTTTAGATGCTTGGGTGTAATAGAAGGTTACATGCACATCAATGGACAAAAGGCACATGTACTTCTTGATGGTGGAAGCATGCTGGATATGATATCAGCAAATTTTGCTACTGTCAATAAGTTGGACATGTTCCAACTTAAGAGACCTGTTAAGTTGCAGATGGCAACTTCAGGCTCGAGATCCGCTATAAATTACAGAGCAAGAGCCGAACTAAGAGTAGGCGATTTGAAACAAAATCACTACTTTGATATTGTGAACCTGGATAGATATCAGGTCATACTAGGAACACCATTCCTAAATGTGCTGCTTAATTATGCGGGTGTGGTTCTTTCGAGCTGGGAGACAAATGGTTCCCAGTACGAGAAGGGGAATTTTCAATTCCTCTTGGTAAGGTGGGGAAGGGATCAGGCAGCGCAATGCCGCCTACTAAAGGGTCCTTCAAAGAACCCATAGAATTTAAAGAGAACATGAAGGGCAGATCCAAGCCCAACAAATGTTCTCATTGACTAGAGGACGTCAACCTTCAAAGGCTAGCTGGCGTGCGCACAGAAGGTACTACCTCCATCACCATGGAGGAACGTCTAAAATTGCACCAAAAATGGATCGAAGAGATCCAAGGCTTATTTATTCCCAAGAAACTGGATCTACCGCCCTTAAGGGAAATAAATCATGAGATTCCTTTGATAAATCCGAATCTCAAAATAAACCACAGGGTGCCTAAGTGCCCAGAGCCGCTCAGAGATGAGCTCAAAGCGAAGGTTGATCGCTATCTAGAGGCTGGATGGTGGGAAAGGACTAGCCTTCCTTCATTGGTGCCTCTTTTAATTGTAATCAAACGAGACGGAAAGATAAGAACCATCATTGACGCAAGGCAATGAAATGACAACACCTTAGCAGATGTTACACTGATGCCTGACCAAGAAATGATCAGGAATGATCTAGCAAGAGCCTGATTCAGGACAAAAATCAACCTCTCAGATGCATATGAACAAATCCACATCTTGCCCAAGCATGAACAGCACTCAGTATTTGCAACGATATACGGCAATATGATCAGCCATGTCATGCAACAAGGAGATAAAAATGGACCTCCAACATTCCAAAGGCTTATGAACATCTCCTTTGCTGATATGATAGCAGATTTCTTACACTGCTATCAAGATGACATATTCATGTAGACATTCTATCCACTAGAATGGACTGTCTTGGATTCATCATTGACAATGATGGAATTCATATTGATCCTTCTAAAATCGATAAGATCCTAAATTGGAGAATGCCTAGAGACTATACAGACGTTCTCAGGTTCAATGGAGTAATCCAATACCTGTCGCAATTCCTGCCAAATGTCATGGAGTTAACCGCTCCATTAACAGGAATGTGCAGCAATAACTGGGAGTTCGTCTGGATGGACTACCATGAGAATTGCTTCCATAGACTTAAAAGACTGGTTGCTAAGGCACCAGTCTGTAAACTGATAAATAAAAACCTAGATGTTCCCATCTGGGTTATTACAGACGCCTCCGCTAGCAGAATAGGCACCTGGTATGGGCAAGGCCCTACTTGGGACACCTGCATGCCTGCAGGATTTATATCCCGCAAATTCACCTCAGCACAGATGAACTACTGTACTTGGGAACAAGAGCTACTAGGGATCCTAGAAGCTCTATTGCGTTGGGAAGACAAGCTGCTAGGTCTCCGGTTCACAGTAGTGACAGACCACCAAGCACTGACTTTCTTCAAAGAGACTCAAACCGGGTCTCAAAGACATATGAGATGGTGGGAATACCTATCTCGATTTAACTTTGAGATGAAATATCTCAAGGGAGAGAAAAACAAAGTAGCGGATAGTTTATTGTGCTACTATACAAATGATGGACCAAATGAGGTCCATGATGTTGCAGCGTACATTAACACTGACTCGAGATTAGATCCAGAAGGAGAAGATCTCCCCTTAAACAGGCAAGACAAATTAACTCAGTCTCATGCCTGTCTAGCAATTATTGAATCAGAGGACAACCCAATTCAAGATAAATTAGAGACTCAATAAATTGAATCGAAAGAGTTAACTTCCAATAAGGAAGTTGGAACAACTGAGGTCCCAGGCCTCAATCTAGATGACAATTCACTAAAGGCCATCTTGAAATGTATTCCTAAGGAATACATAAATGATAAATTCTTCGCAGAAATCTGGAAGAATGTAGATCAATATGATAGATTCGATCTAAAGAAAGGGATCCTATGGACTACCAATAGGATCGGGCAAAGAGTAGTCTGTGTGCCAAACGGACTACTCGAAGGGAAGAGCATCCAAGGTGTCATCATTGATACCTGCCACCTAACATTGGGTCATCTTGGAACACAAAGAACACTAGGGTATGCCAGGTGTTGGTTCTGGTGGCCTAATATTGCTGCAGATATCGAGGATTTTTGCAAATCCTGCAGAAAGTGTCAAACGACGAAGGTCTTGCAACAGAAAATGCTGGGATGGCTTCATACTATGCCTATCCCATCGAGACCTTGGGAAAGCGTAGGAATGGATTTTGTAGGTCCATTCACAGAAGTAGAAGGATTGGATTACGTCCTTCTTGTTATTTGTAGGATGACCGCCATGGTTCACCTACTTCCTACTCGAACAAATGTATCGGCTAAGGGAATAGCTGAACTGTTCGTTAAAGAAATTGTCAGACTCCATGGTATACCAGAGTCTATTGTATCTGATAGGGATATGAAGTTCACTTCAATGTTTTGGAATGAACTCAGCAAAATTCTGGGACAGCGACTATTAATGTTGTCGTCCTACCACCCTCAAACTGATGGCTCTTCAGAAAGAGCTATCCAAACGATGTCTCAGATATTGAGATCATTAGTAAATGACTACCAGGATAACTGGAAGTTGCAATTACCAATGGTTGAGTTCACAATGAACTCAGCAGCCAGCGAATCCACTGGCTACTCTCCATTTGAATCCAATTACGGATGGATGCCCAGAATGATTCAAGGAATCGACCACGGAGCATCACATATGGGAGTAAAACAATTTGTAGAGAATATCAAGGATGTTCTCAATAAAATGTTTGATAAACTAACTGCTCAATGCACACGCCAAGCGGTAATGGCAAATAGACTTCGCCAGGAAGGGCAAGCCTTTCACAAGGGAGATTTAGTCTTCCTCTCAATGGAAAACATCAATCTTCCAAAAGGACGAGCTCAAAAGCTTTGTCCAAAATACATAGGACCCTATAAGGTCCTAGAAAAATTCCCAGAATGATCTACATACAAGATTGATCTACCACCGGACCTGAGGGCAAGATGTATTCACGACGTCTTTCATGAAAAGGTCCTAAAACCTTACATCAAGAATAACTCGAACAAGTTTCCCAAGAGGGAAACTCAAATACATTATGACATTGGGAATGACCCTGAACAAGAATGGGTTGTCCAAGCAATAGAAGACCACCGATGGTCTCCTAAACTCCTTTTCAAGGTGCGATGGGAACTTGGAGATTCCACTTGGGAACCTCTGGAAGTTGTGGAAGAACTTGAAGCTCTGGATCAATACCTAGAGCTTGAGGGTGTGGAAACGCCCTCAGATTTATGTTGCAAGTAAAAACGCAATGGTGGCAGTGAAATGGCCGATTGGCCAACCAGGTGTCCTGGGAATTGTTTTCAACTCCGAAACAAAACGCAAGAAAAATTCCCACACAACAGTTCATTCAAACGACATGTCTGCAGACCACCACAGTTGCTATGAACACCCAAGGAGAGAGGAACAGCATGATGAGCATGACCACTCTCCTCACATAGGAGAACCAAGCCAACCAGGCTCACGACAACCAAGGAGACCACCGTCTCCTCAAGAAACCATGGATGCCACTGACATCCTTTTGAATTTAGTTCCGGACTGGGACATCCACCCAGTTGTCCACCTTCCCCTGCACCTGAAACAGTGCGGGGAATGTGCTCGTTTTTCTAGGCACGTCCTGGAAAATACACAAGGGGGCGCTCTAGCCCTCTTCATTGAAAAACAATGCAGGCACTGGGAGGAGGTCCTGCAAATAAAAAAGGAACTAGACTGGGCCTACAATGACAGTCTAAAGAGGGGTGAGAGAGGACTCCGAGAGCTTGAGGACAAGCTCGACGAGTACTATCAGAGAGTCGCAAGACTCTTAAAAGAAAAAGAGACTCTCGAAAAGAGAGTCAAAGAATTATCACAGAAGCTGAGGAGTGAAAACTCCTCTAGGTTGGCCCATGCCAGCAGGGAAGAGGCTCGCCAGGGCAAACATCAGGGCAAGCAGAAATGCCAAAGCTCTCCCCCCAGAGATCGCCACCCCATAGCCCCACACTGCCAAAAATCTCCCGTGCCTTTTGTTCTGGCTGAGGAGGACCATCTGCGTGTTCCTCCTCCAACTCTTCCATCCTCATCTGCCCCCTCCCTTTCAACAAAAGGAAAGGGAAAAAGGACCATGTATGAGATGGATTCGGACTTTGACAGTGAATGTGAAGTCAACGCAATGGCTCCTTCCCTGTCGGGTGATGGGGAGGAGCTCAAAATGGCGCTTGACAAATCCAGGCACGAGCACACCCGACAACTTCACAGAGTCAAGGGAGAAGACCCTTCTTCCTCCTCTAGAATGATAGTAGATGAAGCTCCCCTTGTCTCAAGAATTGAGGGAGCCTTGTCTCAATCAAAGAGATATGAGCCTCCCACAGGCTCCAGGAGAACAAAGACCAGGCAGTTTCCCCCAGGTTGTCAAAATTCTCCTCTAGGGGACCCAGCGTCCTTTAGGCTCAATAAAGTCAGCAGACTTTACAAGTTGAGCAAATTCGGACACATCCACATGGATGTGAAAACCCATTGGGACAAGGACACCACTCATCTGTGGGCAAAACGACCAGCAACTGGTAAGTGGTACTGGGAGAATGGGAAGCCTATGCAGATGGCGAGAGAGGCATCTAAGGTGCCTCTTGATCAAAGATCCACTGCTCAACATTGGGCAGTGAGAGACGCTACAGTGTCAGGATTCCTTCCCCTCAGTGACTTATTGAGGGAACCTGACATTGAAGAGCTTGCTCGGAAGGGCGAGCTCCCTGCCTCAATCCAGCGAGGAACAGATGGCCACTACAACGTCCTAGACATTACAGTGTGGATGTTCCTCAAGATGATGGAGCCCCATCCAAGCAAAGGCACTGCCGCCTGGTTCTGGTGGTTGTCTTGCCATCTTCTTGAGAAACTGGGCCTATTTAAGAGCACTCTGGCTCGACTAAGGCTCGTGGAGGATGAAGGATGCTTAGTCGCGTACACCCCATACTGGCTAGTCCACTTGGGCGAATACATGCTCAACGATGTAGTTACACACTTTCACAAGTGCAGACTAACATCCAGTGTTACAATTCTCTTTCCCTTTGTTAACGGACTACATTTACTTGTTACAAACCCATAGTCACGCTTGGATGTTATCTCCTTTGGTAGCTACCTTCATCTTCCCTTTCTTAGATAGCTATGCTCTTTCCCCTTATATTCTTATTGTTCTCTTAACGTATATAAACCCCTCTCATGTACCATAGCTCTTTAGTTCCAACTTAGTCGAATCTTATCCATAACTTGAACGCTCTATTGCTCATCGCCTCAACCGCCCTCCTTGCTCTCTAGCCTTCGTCATCATCAGACTTAGTGACTAGAACCCTTGTCCAGTGATTGGGAACAGACCGAGACTCTGTTTATTGCTGTAGACTTGGACGCTGAACGACATTGTGGACATCGACTGTAACATAAGTTGGAACTCAGGACTAGCTCAGGGTATCATCCCTAGCTGACACCATTGAGACCCGCAGCTCTCAGGAACGACCCCCGAATGGATCCGTCACCTATAAGGGGAAATACTACCTTGAACGATGAGAAGTTTTTCTCTACCAACAAACCTGGTACTTTGTTACAGAAGGACGGAAACGAAACGAACCAGTCCCAAACGAATACTTTTCAGGAGACTTCTACTCAGGAGTATCTGAATTCGATTTACCCGATCAAATCTACCTAGACTGGGGTAGTGAAATACAAGGAGAACCGCTCTACCTTGTCAAGGAACCAGAGAACAACCCAGGAAGGACTCTCTACAGAAGATTCTTTAGAGACAGCAATCAACACGGAATCACAGCTAGCCTTTTAGCAGAGTGGGAGGAATTACTACGAATTGAACAAGCCAAGCTTGAGGAAAACCCATTTGATACAGATTACTCGAAACAAAGACCACCCCCATCTCCGAAGACCAGAACCCCGAGTAGAACCCCTACTCCAGAACCGAAACCAATCACCAGAACACCAACACCTGAACCACTGATTAACCCCAAACCACCGATCACTCCTGAACCAAGAATGGCGTCTGAAACCAGTGCTAACTCCAAGGGAGATATCAAACCGCAGCCTATACGACCTTTTACAGGCAAACGAATCAAAGCAAGGTCATTTTTAGGACAGCTTGAGGATTACTTTACCCTCAATGAACAGAACTATGAAGGAAAAGATGAGAAGAAAGTCAGATATGCGCTTGCGTGCATGGGACCAGAACTGGACGACTGGAAAACTATTATCCGAAGCGAATTGAATGATAATAGAGGCAGTACCACAGCCACGTTCAAATGGAACAACTATGAAGCATTTGAAACACGTTTCATCAATGACTGGGGAGAAGTCAACAGCGCCCTTTGAGCCCTGAACAATTTATCCAAATTAAGAGTTGGAAACGGCGTTTCAGTCCCAGAGTACATCAGAAAGTTTTGCATGGATATAGGAACCTCTGGACTCACTGGAATACCCGCTCAGTTACAGGCATTTGTCAAAGGATTACCTTTAGAACTCGCTCGGACAATCTTACAGGACCAAAGAAAGATCAAAACGATGCAAGAAGCCTATGACAAGGCTGAGGATCACCATAACGCTTGGGACATGACAGGACAGGGAAACAGGAGAACCACTGATGGATCTGGAATGCGTTTCAGTCGAAACAACAATCAATCCGGAGCAATCAGAGCTATAAATACCACGACCACTGGTCAATTGACAGATGATCAAAAGGAGGAGTACCGAAAGACTGGCAAGTGTTTCAGATGTGGAACACAGGGACACATCTCCAGGAACTGCCCGAAACACAATGACACGTCTTCATCCAGGACTTCTTATCAGAATAAGGCTGTCCGTTCCGTCACTGAGGAACAACAGAAGGAAGAAGACGAACCAGCAAAGAAAATTAGAGCCATCTTTTCAGCAATGTCTACTGAAGAGAAGAACGCCCTCTTAAACGAATTCGAAAACGAGGGTTTTTAGTTAGGAAGCGTCACTCAGCAGTTGGCCCTTCCTTATTATCAAGATCTGAACAGTTAGCGCTTGATTCTGTAATAGTATTATCCAACAATGACAAGCGCATTTCATTAACTATCAAATCGACTGATTTACCCACTGGAACATCTGCCCTAATCGACTGTGGAGCAGAAGGAAATTTCATAGACGAAGGAGCAGTAAAGGAGCTCAGGAAAGAATGACTTAAGAAACCAATTAAAGTCAGAAACGCAGATGGAACAGTAAATGTGAAAGGAATGATCACACATCGGACCAAGATATGCTACATGATCGAAGGACAACAGTTTATCAATTGGTTCTGGATCACTAAACTAGGTGATCAACGAATGATCCTAGGGATACCTTGGTTGGAAGAGAATAACCCGATCATCAATTGGCAAGAAAAAACTCTGAAAATTGGAGATCTGGACACATCTCCAAAAGCAATTTGGCAGCTAGCCCTTGACTCCCAGCAATGGGGTGAAGATGACTACTGGATCAGAGTTAAAACATCGGCATCACAAGAACTAGAACATAGGCTAAAGAAAGACGAACCATCTACCACTCTACTGACAGAATATGAGCAATGGTGCACCATCTTTGACAAAAAGGCGTCAGAACGCTTCCCATCCAGTCGACCGTGGGATCATGCAATCAACACGAAAGAAGGCTTTGTCCCGAAGGCTAGTAAACTCTACCCTCTATCCGTCAAAGAACAAGGGCTGTTAGACGAATGGATTGATGAACAGCTCAAGAAAGGATACATTAAACCATCTACATCACCGCAGGCATCACCGTTCTTCTTTGTAGCAAAGAAAGAAAGTGGAGCACTCCGACCCTGTCAGGATTATTGATATCTCAATGAATGGACCGTCAAAAACGCATATCCCCTTCCCTTAGTTTCCGATCTCATGACTAAACTACGAGGTGCCAAGTACTTCACCAAACTAGACCTCCGATGGGGATACAATAATGTTTGCATCAAAAAGGGAGATGAATGGAAAGCGGCCTTTATCACCAATCGAGGACTCTATGAACCCACAGTGATGTTCTTTGGATTATGCAACTCACCATCAACCTTTCAAACTATGATGAACGAATACTTTAAGGATATGATCAATGAAGGATGGTTAGTCATCTACATGGATGACATGCTAATTTGTGCAGAATCACTGGAACAACTGGAAGAGCGGACAAAATGGATTCTACAACGGTTACAAGATAACGATCTATTCCTGAAATTAGAAAAATGCAAGTTCGCCACGCAGGAAGTTGAATTCTTAGGAATGATCATCACCCCTGGACGCATTCAGATGGACCCAATAAAGTTAGCAGGGATTGCTGATTGGCCAGTCCCTACCACAGTCAAACAGGTCCGATCCTTCCTCGGATTTGGGAATTTTTACTGACGTTTCATTGGAAACTTTGCTGCAATTGCTAAACCGCTCACCGACCTCACTAAGAAAACTGAACCATTTGACTGGACTACAGAACGAAACAGTGCTTTTGAAATACTAAAGAAACGATTCGCATCTATGCCAGTATTATTAATGCCGGATCCTACTCGACCCTTCATCCTTCAGACCGATGCATCAAATAAGGCGATAGGAGCAGTACTGAAACAAGCAGATGAAACAGGATCTCTGCATCCCTGTGGATTTATTTCACATGCATTAACACAAACGGAACAGAATTATCAGATCTACGATCGAGAACTCTTGGCAATCATCAAAGGATTGATGACTTGGCGACATCTACTGCATGGATCACCCCACACTACTATAGTGCACTGCGACCACAAGAATTTGTCCTATTATCAAACAGCCCAATGCTTAATGCCCAGACAAGCTAGATGGTCATCCTTATTATCAGAATTTGACCTACGTATTGAGCACGTCCCTGGCACAAAAATGTTTGAAGCGGATGCCCTATCCCAACACCCCGATCATATGGGAAACAGTGAATTACAAGAAGATGTCATAGTCCTACTGGAAGATCGTTTTATTTGTCTTATTGCAGAAGATCTAGTCACAGAAATTCAGAAAGCAATGTCAAAAGACGATTTTGGACGCATTCTAATCGAGGTTATCACCACGCACTGCGCTCCACCAATCAAATCGAACATACAAGATTGGTCTTACACCAATGGCATTGTTCACTATCTCAGAAAAACTTACATCCCTGACCAGGACGGGTTACGAACCAAATTAATTAAGGAAACGCACGAGGCACAATCATCTGGTCACCCTGGACGATTAAAGACCTTTGAACTCCTTAAGCATGATTACTGGTGGCCCAGAATGTTCAAACATGTCAGAGAATGGATAGAAGGATGCGCCCTCTGCCAGCAGATGAAAATTAACACACACCCAAATGTACCAGCCCTTCACCCAATTCCGTCAAAAGCAACCCGCCCCTTTCAACAAGTAACCCTTGACTTCATCACTGATCTACCCCTTTCCGATGGCTTTGACTCGATCCTGGTCACGGTGGACCATGGTCTTACAAAGGGGGTAATTTTCACACCTTGCAAGAAGACAATCGATGCACTAGGCACTGCGGAACTTTACGTATCCGAAATTTTCAAATGGTTTGGCCTACCCGACGTTTTGATCTCAGATCGAGGACCACAGTTCTCCGCAAAAGTATTTCAAGAAATACGAAAAGCATTAGGAATCGACCATAGAATGAGCACAGCCTATCATCCTCAGACTGATGGAGAAACAGAACGAGTCAACCAGGAGTTAGAAGTCTACCTTCGAATGTTCTGCTCCAATGAACCACATCTATGGAAACCACTTCTCCCAATAGCCGAGTTTGCTCACAACAACCGACATCATGACACTATCAAAACTTCCCCATTCAGACTAATGTATGGAACGGACCCTGTTGCGCTCCCCACAGCTACTACGCGAATGACCACACCAGCAGCGGAGGAGCGCCTTCGGTTCCTAAGGAAAGCCAGGGAAGAAGCGTTAGCAGCACATGAACTAGCAAGACAACTAGTGGCAAGACGACGTAAGGACAAAGCAATACGATTTGAAAAGGGTACCAAAGTATGGCTTGAGAATCAAAATCTTCACATACCATATCAATCCAGAAAGCTAGCGCCAAAACGAGAAGGACCCTTCGAAATCAAACAAGTGATGGGACCAGTGACATACAAATTGAAACTCCCGAAACAATGGCACATTCACCCTGTGTTTCATACGTCACTCCTTACCCCGTATAGAGAAACGACTGTGCATGGGCCAAATTATGTGAAACCACCCCCTGATCTCGTAAACGGACAAGAGGAATTCGAATTAGAGGCAATTCTAGCTCACCGGAAACGAGGCGCAGGCTACCATTACCTAGTTAAATGGAAAGGCTATGGATCGAATGACAACTCTTGGGAACCCACTCGCAATCTTGCAAACGCCACCGATATCCTATCAGAATATCAACAACGCCGACACCTCTGAACCATGACTCGATATAGAAATCGCCATGTCTTGAAGCAAAATTACCACTATACAAAACGGAACTGCTCAACACTCTCTCGATACACTATAGCTCTTAAAGAAAAGACCGTCTACACCCGCATACAATACCTCCCTTTCCGACATGCTCCTAAAACACCGAACCTGTCGGGAAAACTCACTCGGACTGTGGCGCTAGTCACACGATACTACCGCACCCCTCGACTTGATCATTGTCACCAAAAGAACCCTTCAGGAATGACGGAGTTCCCCTGCAATAATATTCAGAACTATCTTCCCGAATACCACGACTTACGATTCGCAGCAGACGACCTACCGAACTATAATAAGGATCCACCTGCCTACCAATTTCTAGCCATCAGGAACAGCAATGTTTATGAAAGTGCTCATGGAAGACTGTTATGTCCGGAAGAATATAAACAGATGGATGAGATCACTAAACAAATACGGGAGTGTAGCGCACAAATCTGGTTAATTAGCCAAGGAATCAGAATACCAGGGAGACCTCGCATTCTCATGGAAGATATCCTTGACGAACTGGATTACCTATCTACTGCATTGGCTGAGACAATAGCGGACATAATCAGGAGAATCAGGAAATTCTTAATCACCCCAACAACGACACCAGGAATTGAACACTTAAACTTGTTAACCAAGTTCATTACAGAAGAACGAGAACTCCTCACTGACCCTGCAATTGAAGAACCACTGAATACAGAAAATTGGGACTCCAACATGGAAATCAGCGATCTGGAACATGTATAAAAATCTCCAGATATCACCACCTAACGCCATTAATCACATTATACCACCATGTTCACTTTCTTCGCCCTCGCCGCCTACTTCATCACTCTGGCTCTTCTCTCCTGCGCCCATTGGCACATTAACGAGACCGTCGCTGCCCTCTCACCCTTCTTCGCCATCCCAGACCTCCCGCTCGAGGTATTCGTTGAAAACGACACAGTCATCCACTTCGAAGATGACGACCTTCATGCTCACCCGGCCAATTTACTTCCCCAGGTACACCCCGACGATCACCACCTTCCCCACTTCGCCCAGTTTATCAAAAGGAACACCACACTCACCGTCGTTGCCGACGCCCTCGCCGCTGCCACCTGCTCAATCACCAATCTCACCTCTGCCACTGACAACCTCGCCGCCCTCACCCTCACCATCGACCCACATGAAATGACCTACAAGGAACGCGACTCCTTCCTGCGGAACGCTCAAAATCTGCACCGCGCTGCTGAAGCGCTCAAATGGAAGGTAGAAACATCTACAAAAGAACTTGATAACGCTGTCAAATGGGCAGAGTCGAGAACAGATCATGGCTGGACGACTTCTGGCTGGTAGAAGTCGGTGACTTCTCGCATACAAAGGGGGTAATGTTACAATTCTCTTTCCCTTTGTTAACAGACTACATTTACTTGTTACAAACCCATAGTCACGCTTGGACGTTATCTCCTTTGGTAGCTACCTTCATCTTCCCTTTCTTAGATAGCTATGCTCTTTCCCCTTATATTCTTATTGTTCTCTTAACGTATATAAACCCCTCTCATGTACCATAGCTCTTTAGTTCCAACTTAGTCGAATCTTATCCATAACTTGAACGCTCTATTGCTCATCGCCTCAACCGCCCTCCTCGCTCTCTAGCCTTCGTCATCATCAGACTTAGTGACTAGAACCCTTGTCCAGTGATTGGGAACAGACCGAGACTCTGTTTATCGCTGTAGACTTGGACGCTGAACGACGTTGTGGACATCGACCGTAACATCCAGGGACTGCAATTCCCTGTTCACAGATTTCACAAGAAATCATCTGGTGAGCATGGAACCGCCACCAGAACCCACCTGGAGCAGGGTTTACCCAGTGCCAAGGGTCTCAAGACCCTCCTTATCTCAAAGGAAGAAGGCCAAGGGGAAGAGAGGGAAACCTCTCTTTGAACACCTTGAAAAAGGCTTAAAAATTGATTCAAGGACCAAACCCCCAGTCCTCCCATATGATGAGGGACCCCCGGCAGGGAATGCTCCAGACAACCTGGATGCAGTGGACATTGAACAGCTCCCAAACTACAAGGAGCCATTGCATCATGACATGGATGTCAAAGGATCACCCATGGGTCCAGCCTGAACCTCAAGGCCGTCACCTCGTCATTTTCCTAAGGAGAGCTATGCCTTTCCTTATCTTTATTTCAGATTGCACCTTTGGTACAATCTTGCTGGGGAGGGTGTAAGGGCTCTACTTCATCCTAGGGAGAGCCTCGCCCTCATTTTTGATTTCTTGTTTCTTGACAATGCATATTTATATGCATTGTTTCGTATATATATATATAGCAATGTTTGGACATGCAGACCTTTAGTCGCACGTCAAATAATTATGTAACCACTTTTACTTTTCTTTTGCACTAGTGCTACACACCAATAAAATTTGGTTCAGTGTATGGCGCACTGCAAGAAATAAGTATAAAACACTACAATGTTACAATAGACCTCTAGTTCTTGATTGACTCGTTCTGTTTCTCCATCTGTCTGGGGATGGTAGGCTGTGCTCATTCTATGGTTGATTCCTAGCGCTTTTTGTATTTCCTGGAATACTTTTGCAGAGAATTGTGGACCTTGGTCTGAGATTAGAACATCAGGTAGGCCAAACCACTTGAAGATTTTGGAGACATAAAGTTCTGCAGTACCTAGAGTGTTGATTGTCTTCTTGCAAGGTGTGAAAATTACCCCCTTTGTAAGACCATGGTCCACCATGACCAGGATTGAGTCAAAGCCATCAGAGAGGGGTAGATCTGTGATGAAGTCAAGGGTCACTTGTTGGAATGGGCATGTTGCTTTTGACTGAATCGGGTGATGGGCTGGTACATTTGGGTGTGTGTTAATCTTCATCTGTTGACAGAGGGCACATCCTTCAATCCATTCCCTGATGTGTTTGAACATTCCAGGCCACCAGTAATCACATTTAAGGAGTTCAAGGGTTTTTAATCGTCCTGGGTGACCTGATGATCATGCTTCATGTATTTCTTTGATCAATTTGGTCTGTAATTCATCCTGATCAGGGATGTAGGTTTTGCCAAGATAGTGAATGATGCTGTTTGTGTAAGACCAATCTTGTATATTTGATTTGATCAGTGGGGTGTGATGCATGTGTGGTGATAACCTCGATTAGGATGCGCCCAAAACCGTCTTTTGACATCGCTTTTTGAATATCTGAGACTAGATCTTCTGCAATAAGTCAAATAAAATGGTCCTCAGGTAAGACTATGACATCTTCTTGTAATTCACTATTTCCCATGTGATCAGGGCATCAAGACAGGGCATCTGCTTCAAACATCTTTGTGCCAGGGACATGCTCAATGCACAGATTGAATTCTGATAATAGGGATGACCATCTAGCTTGTCTAGGTGTTAAACATTGGGCAGTTCAATAGTAGGACAAATTCTTATGATCGCAATGAACAATAGTGGTATGGGGTGATCCATGCAATAGGTGTTGCCAAGTCATCAATCCCTTAATGATGGCCAAGAGTTCTCAATCATAGATCTGGTAATTCTGCTCTGTTTGCATTAATGTATGTGAAATAAATCCACAGGGGTGTAAGGATTCTGTTTCATCTGCCTGTTTCAGGACTGCTCCTATTGCTTTATTTGATGTGTCAGTTTGAAGGATAAAGGGTCAAGTTGGATCTGGCATCAATAGCACTGGCATAGATGCAAATTGTCACTTTAGAATTTCAAAGGCATTATTCCATTCAGTAGTCCAACCAAATGGTTCGGTTTTCTTAGTAAGATCAGTGAGCAGTTTAGCAATGGCAGCAAAATTCCTGATGAAGTATCAATAGAAGTTTCCAAATCCAAGAAATGATCAGACTTGTTTAACCATGGTGGGAACTGGCCAGTCAGCAATGCCTGCTAGTTTAATTGGGTCCATCTGGATGCATCCAGGGGTGATGATCATTCCTAGAAACTCCACTTCCTGTGTAGCAAACTTGCACTTTTCTAGTTTCAGAAATAGATCATTATCTTGCAACCATTGTAAGACCCGTCTCATCTGCTCTTCTAGTTGTTCTAATGTTTCCATGCAGATTAACATATCATCCATGTAGATGATTAGCCATCCTTCATTGATCATATCTCTGAAGTATTCATTCATCATAGTCTGAAAGGTTGACAGTGAATTGCATAATCCAAAGAACATGACTGTTGGTTCATAGAGCCCTCAATTGGTGATAAAGGCTGCTTTCCATTCATCTCCCTTTTTGATGCAAACATTGTTGTATCCCCATTGGAGGTCTAGTTTGGTAAAATACTTGGTGCCTTGTAGTTTAGTCATAAGATTGGAAACAAGGGGAAGGGGATATGTGTTTTTGACTGTCCATTCATTCAGATATTGGTAATCTTGACAGGGTCAGAGTGTCCCACTTTCTTTCTTTGCTACAAAGAAGAACAGCAATGCCTGTGGTGATGTAGATGGTCTAATGTATCCTTTCTGGAGTTGTTCATCAATCCATTCATCTAACAGTCCTTGTTCTTTGACAGATAAGGGATAAAGTTTACTAGCTTTTGGGACGAAACCTTCTTTAGTGTTGATTGCATGATCCCATGGTCGACTAGATGGGAACCATTCTGATGCCTTTTTGTCAAAGATGGTGCGCCACTGCTCATATTCAACAGTAGTGTGGTAGATGGTTCATCCTTCTTTAGCCTGTGCTCCAGTTCCTGTGATGCTGATGTTTTTACTCTGATCCAATAGTCATCCTTGCCCCATTGCTGTGAGTCTAGGGCCAGCTGCCAAATTGCTTTTGGCGATGTGTTGGGATCTTCAATCTGCAGAGATTTTTCTTGCCAATTGATGATTGGGTTATTTTCTTCTAACCAAGGTATCCCTAGAATCATCCATTGATCACCTAGCTTAGTGATCCAGAACCAATTTATAAATTGTTGTCCTTCAATTATGTAGCATATCTTGGTGCAATGTGTGATCATTCCTTTTGCATTTACTGTTCCATCTTCATTTCTCACTTTAATAGGCTTTTTGAGTTGTTCCTTTCTGAGCTCCTTCACTGCTCCTTCATCTACAAAGTTTCCTTCTGCTCCACAATTGATTAGGGCAGATGTTCCAGTGGGTAAATCAGTCAATTTGATAGTTAATGAAATGCACTTGTCATTGTTGGATAATACTATTACAGAATCAAGTGCTAACTGTTCAGATCTTGATAATAAGGAAGGGCCAACTGCTGAGTGATGCTTCCTAACTAAAAACCCTCATTTTCAAATTTGTTTAAGAGGGCATTCCTTTCTTCAGTAGACATTGCTGAAAAGATGGCTTTAATCTTCTTTGCTGGTTCGTCCTCTTCCTTCTGTTGTTCCTCAGTGACAGAACAGACAGCTTTATTCTGATGAGAAGACCTGGATGAAGACGTGTCATTGCATTTCAGGCACTTCCTGGAGATGTGCCCCTGTGCTCCACATCTGAAACACTTTCCAGTCTTTCGGTATTCCTCTTTTTGATCATCTGTCAATTGACCAGGAGTCATAGTATTAATAGCTCTGATTGTTCTGGATCGATTATTATTACAACTGAAACATGTTCCAGATCCATCATTGGCACCTTGTAGTTTAGTCATGAGATCGGAGACTAGGGGAAGGGGATATGCATTCTTGATAGTCCATTCATTCAGATATTGGTAATCTTGACAGGGTTGGAGTGTTCCACTTTCTTTCTTTGCTACAAAGAAGAATGGTGATGCCTGCAGTGATGTAGATGGTTTAATATACCCTTTCTGGAGTTGTTCATCGATCCATTTGTCTAACAGCCCTTGTTCCTTGATTAATAAAGGATAAAGTTTACTGGCTTTTGGAACAAAACCTTCCTTGGTGTTAATTGCATGATCCCATGGTCAACTGGATGGGAAATGTTCTGATGCTTTTTTGTCAAAGATGGTGTTCTGTCAGTAGTGTAGTAGATGGTCCATCTTTCTTCAACCTGTGCTCCAGTTCTTGTGATGCTGATGCTTTGACTCTGATCCAGTAATCATCTTCTCCCCATTGCTGAGAATCTAGGGCTAGCTGCAGATTGCTTTTGGCGATGCATCCAGGTCTTCAATCTGCAGAGATTTCTCCCACCAATTGATGATTGGGTTATTGTCTTCCAACCAAGGTATCCCTAGGATCATCCATTGATTGCCTAGTTTAGTGATCCAAAACCAGATTACAAATTGTCATCCGTTAATCATATAACATATCTTGGGTCCTCCTGTTTCCCTGCCCTGTCATGTCCCAGGCGTTATGGTGATCCTCAGCCTTGTCATAGGCTTCTTGCATCGTCTTGATCTTCCTCTGATCTTGTAAGATCATCCTAGTGAGTTCCAAGGGTAGTCCTTTGACAAATGCCTGCAACTGAGTGGGTATTCCAGTCAGAGCAGATGTTCCTATGTCCATGCAAAATTTCCTAATGTATTCTGGGACTGAAACACCATTTCCAACTCTTAATTTGGATAGATTGTTCAGGGCTTGAAGGGCACTGTTAACTTCTCCCCAGTCATTGATGAAATGCGTTTCAAATGCTTCATAATTGCTCCATTTGAATGTGGCTGTGGTACTGCCCCTGTTGTCATTCAACTTGCTTCGAATAATGGTTTTCCAATCATCTAGTTCTGGTCCCATGCATGCAAGTGCATACCTGACTTTCTTCTCATCTTTTCCTTTGTAGTTCTGTTCATTGAGGGTAAAGTAATCCTCAAGCTGTCCTAGAAATGATCTTGCTTCAATTTGTTTGCCTGTAAATGGTCGTATCAGCTGTGGTTTGATATCTCCTTTAGAGCTAGCACTGGTTTCATATGCCATTCCTGGTTCAGGAACAATCAGTGGTTCAGGGTTAATTGGTGGTTCAGGAGTAGGAGTTCTACTCGGGATTTTCTGTTTTGGAGATGGGGGTGGTCCTTGTTTCGAGTAATCTGTATCAAATGGATTTTCCTCAAGCTTGGCTTGTTCAATTCATTGTAATTCCTCCCACTCTGCTAAAAGGCTAGCTGTGATTCCATGTCAATTGCTGTCTCCAAAGAAGGTTCTATAGAGAGTCCTTCCTGAGTTGTTTTCTGGTCCTTCAACAAGGTAGAGTGGTTCTCCTTGTACTTCACTACCCCACTCTAGGTAGATTTGATTGGGTAAATTGTATTCAAAGGCCCCTGAGTAAAAGGCTCCTGAAAAATATTTTTCTGGGACTGGTTCATTTCGTTTCTGTCCTTCTGTAACAAAATACCAGGTTTATTGGTAGAGAAAAACTTCTCATTGTCCAAGATAGTATTTCCCCTTATAGGTGATGGATCCATTTGGGGGTTGTTCCTGAGAGCTGTGGGTCTCAATGGTGTTGGCTAGGGGTGATACCCTGAGCTGGTCCTGAGTTCCAACTTATGTTACAGTTGATGTCCACAATGTCATTCAGCGTCCAAGTCTACAGTGACAAACAGAGTCTCAGTCTGTTCCCAGTTAGTGGACAAGGGTTCTAGGCACTAAGTCTGACAATGATGAAGGCTAGAGAGAGAGTGAGGAGAGCAGTTTGAGGTGACAAGCAAAAGAGCGTTCAAGTTGTAGATATGATTCGACTAAGTTGGAACTAAAGAACTATGGTACATGAGAGGGGTTTATATACGTTTAGAGAACAATAGAAACTAAAGGGGAAAAAGCATAGCTATCTGAGAAAGGAAAGGTGAAGGTAGCTATGAAAGGAGATAACATCCAAAGTGTAACTATGGATTTGTAACAAGTAAATGTAATTCATTAACAAAGGGAAAAGAGAACTGTAACAATGGCAATTGCCATTGAATTTTCATTGAGACTTATCCATGTCCATTGCATTTGGGTCTTTGGACGTAGTTGGTGTGCTGTACTGGAATTGGCTTGGTTTGCTGTCTTTGGCAACTGGCTTTTCCTTGTATCCACCTTTTTGTCTGTCCAGTCTGTATGCCTCAGTGGCTTTTCTATAGGCCCTTGCCAGTTCAATTGCCCAATTCTGAATCTGCTTCAGGGTTGCATCATCTCCTAAATTGCCATGCCTGATTAGATCTCTACCAAGCGCTGGGTTAATGTTTTGTTTGAACAAAGAGATCAATGCCCTATTATCCCATCCAACTAATGGTACCAAAGCATTGAATCTAACCACATGATCCTCAATCATGGTATTGCCTTGTCTTAATGCCAGAATAGCATCTGTGGCTTTTTCCCGCATTTCTGTGGACATGAAGAACTTGTGCATTTGATCTGCAAAGTCTGTCCAACTTGTAAAGGGAAATGGATGTTTTAATGGCTCTCAAAGAATATGACCATTCTCCATTTCTTCCCCTTGATTAAGTTCCTCCCATGACAGATTGGTAGGCCACCCTGATGTAGCAATTTTATCTTGGTACTCCTGATGTGCATCTTGCACTGCTTTGAGCTTTACACTGGCCCAATCACCCACTCTATTGTTTTTTCCTTTCCTTATCCAATAAAGACAAATGGAGATCCTTCGGTCCATTTGGGTTTCTCTGGCTAACATAAAGTATGTCTGCATTTGCCATAACCATCCATCAACCATTCGGGGATCTCCTTCATAGTAATCTGGCATATTGGCTTTAGTGAGGGGTGTGGGTTCTGGTACAGGATTGGTTTGACAATATTCATTAATTATTCCTGCCACCACCTGCCCAATAGAGGCTATTTTTTCTTCTCATTGTTGCTGCTGCTGGTGGATTGCATCATTTTGTGCTGCCACCTGCACTGGAGCAGGTGTTTCATCATCCTCTTGCCAAACCATTCTCCATCCTATTAGGGTGTTATATAAACTTCCCAGTATGGCTCCTGTCATTCTGAATGTGCCTAGCTTTTTGTGCCCTGATCCCATTTGTTCCAAAAAGAACATGTATCTCCATGCTGGGAGTCCATCCATACAAGGTTCCACATGGTAACAGTTATCCATCCCCTGAGTTGGCCTAATAGTGATGCACACCCATGTGTTTCTTAACTTGGGATCCCATGACAACAATTCAAATATCTGGGGATATGCGGGCCAGTTGTATTGACTCCAGTATTGTACCTTGATCATGCTTAGATAGCAATATCCAGGGGTATCAGGATGAACTGAGAAATTGCTATATCAGTGATGAATCTCCACCTCTCCTTCCACATTTCCATTGAGCACATGCATCAGCCAATTCCTTTCTTTTGGTGTTAGCACCAGCCCATCATGTTTCAGTGCATACACATTGAAACTGATTAAGAGTAGTTCAATATTTGACAGTATGTTGAACAGCACTTCTTGCACAGCCAAACCTGGCTCTAATTGATTCAGAACATCCTCCAGGGTTTTCCTTTCTCTGGCAATCTGCTGTTCCAGTTCCTTGAGCCAGCATTTTTGTAACAATTGTTCATGATGTATTTTTAATAACTCCTGCCACACATTTTCTTGCTCTCTGATGGCTGCTTCTTCAGCATGCCATGCTGCTAATTTCTCCTGATGTTTCAACTCCTTTTGAATATGTTGTTGTTCTTTTTGCCAGCATTGCCATGCCCTGACATGTGCATCATGAGGTTGGTTGTCAGTCCGAACCTCTATAGTTGATTTGATGGGTGACTTCTTTGCTGCACACCCCTGCACCCACTCAATTGAGAAAGTGATCCTGATTTCTTCAAGGGTCATGCCAGCCCTTGGCAATACATAGTTGAACAACCCTGCCATTCCGATTGTTGTTTGATTCTTCCTAGATCTGCGATGAGATGCCTCATGTTGCCTGTTCTTCTGTAGTAGTACTTCCTAATACTACCACTGTCTGTCATGGTCAACAATGCACCTGTGCCCAGATCTTCAATTTAATTCCACCAAGTGACCCAAATGTGTGGTGCCCAGGTTTTCACTAGAATGTCCTCATGCTCAGATTGAATAGATCTGATACATAATTGGTATTTCTAGACTGTATCTCCTTGATACATGACACACAAATGGATTGTCTTCAGGAGTTCCACTCCTTTTTCTGCAATACTAGCGCTAGTGCCTGCAAGACCCTGCCCAGTCAACTACAGTGCGCTCTAAGCTCTCGTCTAGTATTGTTTTGTTGCCAGTAGCCAAGTTGTTACAAGCTCACACTCAACACAAACCCACAAGCCTCACAGAGAGAGGAGGAGGATAAGAATGAGAGAAGGAAATGGTATTGAGACTACATTAGACAGAATCTAATGCCCATACAATGAGCATAAGATAAACTATCTTAAGTCTTGGGGAACCAAGACTACCTACAGCTGGTCTTATATACTATTCTATTAAGACCCCTTGCAACCCTTCCCACTGGCACCTCTACAGCCTTAGTGACTCATCCTGCTTGAGCACTGCTTCCAGACCCTTGAGCACTGCTTCTGGACTTCATCTATTCTTAGCAATGCTGTGTGCCCTTGACAGTTCCACATGCACCCATGGCCTAGAACCTTCCCTTCAGCCTGGCACTCCCACAGTCTCCATCTGGGCCTTATTCCATGAGGCATGCTGCTCACAGGCCTCCTGCAATCCCCAACAGGGAGTTGCTGTTGCCATATCAAGCCATCAAGCATTGCCACTGGTCCCATGCCTTATTGGGGTGATGTACTGATGCGCCGATGTGATCTGCGCACACTGCCACCCAGGGTTGTGATCTCTTTCCTAATATGTAGGTGGTTGGTCCAACCAACCATTGTCTTGTCTTCTAGTGAGTGCTCCCATGTGCTAACCCATGCAAAGTGTTTCTATAGTCCCGTCCATGATCCCAGACCATGTATAGATGTCCCAGAGTGGTCCCAGACCACTTAGCAAGATAAAAAGAAGAAAAAGAAGATAGCTTTAGGATGGATTCCTAACACAAGTGGCCATAGTCAATTCACAATGATGAATTGAGGCAATCTGTTATCATAGTTGTTGTTGCCTAGAATCCTTGAGGCTGTCTGTAGCCACATGTTGTAACATGTACAGAGTCAGACAATGTACTGATCAATGTGATCCTCTTGGTCACTGTCTGTGATGACAAGCAATGTTTGCTCCACACTATGACCAACAATGAAGGGTGTGATTAGAAGACTCTAGATTATGTTAGGACTAATCCTTATACACAATCACAAGCTTCAAGAGAAGAGATTTATAAAGAGACAAAGCTAGACACAATAGTCTGTGACCTACAGTACAAGGAGGAAACAATCTAGAGTCTTAAGGACTCCTACCTACAGAACGCACATCTTATATACCTGAGCCATTGGTCTGTGCACACAGTCTGTGCAGCCTGCTAAGGCTATCCATGTGCAGCAACAACACCTAGGCCCATCTCCCAGACCTGTCTGGATCCATCCAGACTCCCAGTCCCTTCCTGCAAATGCTGTTTCACCCACCTTGATTGTATAGCCACCCTGGGTTATGTAATCCTCCTGCCATATCTGGATAGGGATCCCTCATCATATGCTTGCATCTTGTTATGCACCTGTAGCCCTCTGAATAAAGTAGAAAAAAATAAAGAAAAAATGTCCATATTGTAACAGTTAGATCCTTACTTAGCCAGTGTTATGTGCTGCTCTCCCCTGATTTAACACTCAGAGTTCAAGCCATGCAAGCTGAACAGGCTAGACAGAGACAGGCAGTACTTTTTCAACAGCTGCTGGAACAAAAGGAGAGGGAGAATAGGCAGACTATTATGGAAGCTGAACAGCAGAGGCAGCTTGCCCACACTCAGTTACTTGAGGAGCAGAGACACAGAGAGTTGCAAATTGAGCAGCACACTCACAGATGAAAAGGGGCAAGTCAATAATCGGTCAAAAAGAAAATTTGGGAGTCCAGGTTACATGTGATGGGAAGAGGTCACGAGTGCTCACGTGAAACTCAGCTTTGGCAGGCCCGCTTTTTTTTTTTTTTTTTTTTCATATATTGGAGGACGAGACTAGTAAGTACAAAAGTACGGTAAGGTAGCACCTCTTAATGAGATGCGTGTGGTAAGCAAGCGTGGCTAAAGTAAAGTAAGGCGTGACACTAGGGTGAGGACGCTAATCGGCGAAGAGAGCTACATGGGGGCGTAGACGGCGGGGACGGTAGGTAAAAGGGACCAAAGCATCAAACGTAGCTGCCCGAGGGTGGTCCTTCAGGAAGGCAATAAGGCCGACGTAATTATTGTCGCGCCGTAGGAAAGAGCAAAAGGAAGAAAAAGGAGGAGGAAAAACAGGACACTCACATATGATGTGGGCGCGAGTCAGAGGTCTCCGGTCAGAGCAGAGTGTGCAGTGCGTGGGCGCTTGAGGAAAAAACCTGCGCCGGTATTCAGCCGAAGGCATGTGGCCAGTGACGAATCTAGTAAAGCGGGAGAAGAGCACCGGGGAGTCGTCGCACTTGGAGACGAAGCGAGACTTGGAACGCGACAGCGTCGGCTTTATAGGAGAGCCAGAGGCGTTGAGGCGGACGAGGTTGTGACCGCGGGTCTTCTGGGAGAGCCAGGCAAGGCGCCAGTGTTGTCCGGCTGTGCGGCGAAAGCGATTTGGCAGGCCCGCTGACGCCCATTCCACAGAAGCGTTCAATGGACGATGGTGAAAATTCCCCAACCAAAAGACCCAAGCAAGACAAGATCATTGAAAAGGCTAAGGAAATGCGTCAGTCGATTCAGGCTATGGAACAGGTTATCGAGAGAGAACATTCGAAAAAGATAAAATGCATTGATACCGTTCTGTGGTGCTGGAAAACAGCATGCGCTATTGGGATAAACCAGCAGAGTTGGGAGAGTGACCAATATGATCTGCTAAAGGAGCGCCTACCGCAAGACGGTGAGTCAATTTGGCCCAATAATTAAGCGAATGTTCATTACTGTTCGTTGATAGCCATATTGTCCTTGACCTACAACAGGATGTGCGAAGATTTTTGCTCAAAGTTGCCAGATGGGGTAAAAGAGGCTGAGCTCGTTCTCAACTCGATTCCGGACATGAGAGAGGGCATAACAATGATATATGAGAGGAAAAGGGATGGTTTGACGAGTATACTCAGTCAGTGGAATGGGGCATGCGAAGCGGTGCTCAAGAGTTTGCCCACCATATGTCAGGCCGATTTAGACGCGCGTTTGCCAAATGGTGAGTTTTACCTCCCAATTGCCAAGATCATGTTATCATCTCCATAGGGCTCGGTTTTGATCGCTATAATAACGAGTACCAATTATTTGCCGATCTCGTCAAGCTCCATTTGAAATGCCTTTCTTCACCTTCTGATTTTGGAAAAGACAGTCGGTGGGGTGAAGAACAGAAAAAGGAAGGCCGTATTTACTGTTTTCGTCCCCCGGAGCTCCGCAGTCTACCACTGTGCATTTTGCACCATGTCTTCCGTCAATATCTGCTCGACATTGAACAGCCTCTTCCTCTTGCATCTGATACGGCCATCACAGCCCAGAAAATAGCAGCCAAGCTATGCGCAAATATGGGGATGTCTGTTTCAAACAAAAGCACCACAGGAGGTTCTTTGAGAGAGAACAAAAGAACCGAGGAGTTCAACGCATGTATTTCTAACTTCTTGGGCAAAGTCAAGCCAATGCATAGCTTGAACTCACAACGCGATGTGCATAGTGGCATAGTTGACGGTGCTATAATAATGAATGGCATTCTTACAGCATTGCTAGAGATGAAAGCGGAGCCTGGAGCTAGTGGCGATGCGTATATGCAGGTGGCGCGCTGCTATGACTTGGCAGTGAAAGTTTTGCAAGATGACCAGAAGGCAGAGGCTTTTGTGCGCCAAGGTGCACCAATGTTTCTGTTATCTGTTATTGGTGAGTTTGTATCTGCACCTACTGATCTATCCTGATTATGTATAGGGCCCGTGATCGACATCTCAGGTGGCTTCTACGACGGTGAGAAGGTCATCGTAGAACCGCTCACTGATTTTCGTCGTATGTTTGAAGACACCCTCCGTGTGCGACAAGATAGGATAGCCCGAGTTTTATATGCATTACGCAAAGGTATCAATAAGTTGGAGGCGTACGTGTATTTCCTTCATTCATTTATTTATTTTTCAATTTATTTTACAGATTAGCGCAAAATAAGGAGTTACAGCCATCGTCCCCACCATCCTCACCATCCACTCCTCGCATATATTCGACTTGTACACTATACTCCCAATACTATTATCTCACAAACACTCCACCAATATCCGTTCTCGAATTTCAGCAAATGAGAATGCCCGATCTCCTACTCTTGCATAACTCCCTTCTCTTTATCGGCAAGTTGTCCGGTGTCAGCCCTAAAGTTTTCGTGAAGCTGGCGCACAAATGCGGGGACAAAGTTCATCAATTGTTGGAAGAGGAGAACCTTGCACCAAAACTCTATGCCAAATCCGAGGTGGAGGGTGCTCCAACGGCGTATATCATGGAATATCTGGAACCTTCATCTTGGACAACGCTGCACGATTTTGCAATGGAAAGTAGGGATTCGGATTATAAAGAACCCATCCAACTCTCAATGAACAAAGTTTTGAAGATTCTGCGAGAAAATAATAAGGTACATGGCGACCTACGATCTGCCAATATTATGGTTCAAGTCTCTGCGAATGGCAAGCTGGTCTGTGTTGCTGATAATGGGTCTCAAAGAGCAAGCATCAAGATAATTGATTTTGACTGGTCAGGAGAAGCCAAGGGGGTTTATTATCCTCCGACGCGGAATCAAGGCATTCAAGGTTTAACTTGGCCTGGTAAGCCCGGATACCCGATCGAGCAGGATCATGACCGGCAATTGATCGAGTCATGGTGGCCCAACGTCAGCAGAGACGTCAAGGATGAAAGCAGTAATGTTTCGTAATTGTCATTGTTTTTGTGTCGAACGAGTTGCGAGGTGGGAATGTTACAATCAGTAGACCTAATAAGCCACCATGCGGTTTGTCTGTACGGTGTCACGAGATATGAAACAAGTTGTGTTGGGGGCAATCAGGTTATGTCTGGGTAATTTTATTTATCGAGATAGCGAGATAAGTGCGAGATCTTCTTTTCTGACACTGGGTGACTATCCGCAGGATTTAGAAACCTAGATATTATCCCAAATCGCTCGAAATGGTCAGTCGCCAGGATGCCATTGATGTCGCTTAGGTCCGGGGTCCTGTTTGATTTGAAAGAGGCCCCCCAACCTTTAGGCCGTCAATGCTTGGGCTGCTGGTCATCAGAGGCGCGGGAACCTCTGCCAGGAACCACAGTGGCTGACTAAGCGTCGGCTGCTCCGGAACCCAAATATGCCCTCCTCCAGGAAACGCGAACACTCCAGGGAGCGTCACAAAGAACACAAGAAACACAAGCACGGGCAGAAGCATAAAAAGAAGCGTGACCATCTCAACATCATCGATGACGACCCAAAAAACGAGACCTGGACCGAAAAGGATGCTGGCTTGGACGCTGAACATGTCATCGCAGCGGATATTCCAACGGCGAAAACTCTCAAGCTGAGTGCTTCGGCCACGAAGGGGCCTTCATTGACCACAGATACCAAACCGGAACGTGACGAGTGGATGCTTGAGTCGGCAAAGACTAGGCCTACGCGAAACAAGGAATCTATGACAGATGACTATGAAGAGCTTACGATGGACACCCGGACTATGTCCGGTGGTGTTGATTTTTTCTCCTCCCTGGGGACGGAGCACCGGAAAAGTAACGTTCGTTCACACAGACCTGACAAGGTGCCTTGTTCCCGCTTTAATATTTGGTGTACTGCTGATACTGATCACTCATTCATGTTAGCCAACAATAAGTTCCAAAGAGCTCAATCCCGATATAATCTCTGGAAAATCCTCAGACTACACTGAGTCCGCATCCAATACCGTATCGGCCAAACCCGGTGGGCCTGGTTCATCGTGGCGCATGATGCGTCTCAGGCGGGTTTACGAAACAGCCGAAGAGGAAGGAAGGTCCATTGAGGATGTGGCAATTGAGCGCTTTGGCACTCTAGAAGCATTCGAAGAAGCCAATGAAGAGCGCAAAATACTCGATGAATGGGACGCGAAACGGCAGTCCCAACCACCGCAACGCGGGAGAGACTCCGACAGGGGACGAAGCGGCATCGGCAGAGCTGGTCAGAAGGGGTTCATGTTTAGTGATCTACCGGGAAGTGGGGCGTCGAGTCGCAGTTCCTCGTTTCGTCGGCCTGGTGGAAGTGGGAGGCAGACAGAAAGCCCCAGTGGTCCTTCCACGCCTCCTGCGGGCGGACCTTCGCTCAAACGTTTGGATGCTCTACGAGGCTCAGGCGGTCGCGTGGGGTCACTCTTGGCTCAGCAGCAGACTCCACCACATGCTCGCACTCCTATTCCTTCTGTTCTAACACCTTCTCTGCCCTCTTCACGTCGACCATTGTCACCTTCATCGTTAAATCGTTTGCAAGCCAAAGTACTGCGTGCCAAGTTGATGAATTCTCCTGATGCTGAAAAGTTAGAGGCGGAGTACGAAGGAGAAGTGGCAAGAGCACATGGCGATGTGGACGAAAAGACCCGAGTTCGAACAAAGGTCGAATTGTTGCCAACTTTGGACGCACGTGGACGGTTATACGATGTCGGGTTGGGTGGTGGCGATGACGAGAACCCGCCACCTGGAAACCGTAAGAAGGAAAAGGTGTGTTCTTGCAAGGTACAGCTAACGTGATCGCTTAAAATTGGTCTGCAGCATTATGAGACTCATGACCGTAAAACGGGAGAAGTAATCATGATCAATCCTGATGACAATACATTATCGTTGGGCGAGATGCTTCGCCAAGAGAAGTTCAGTGCGGGTATGGCGGATCAAAAGAATCTTGATGCTCAGTTTGCAAGGGCAGTTATGACTGACGGCAAGTTTGAGGTGAGTTTTTATGCTACACCTCTAGATGTTACTTATCCTCTAATAGAACGACCTAGATTACATTGACGACAATGCCGAAAAACTGGCGCGTTCCAAAATGCGCTCTGATGCTATAAAACGCCAGTTTGCGATCCATGGTCTGAACCATCACCGCTCCTACTTGATGTTTCACTCACACATTTAGTAGACTATAAACGGACGCAAAAAATACTCGCGACCTGTCCGTTTTGCTATGCTGAAGATGATTCACCTCCCAAGGCACCTGTGATCGCGATGGGAACGCGAGTCTATCTTTCGTGTACCACCAACGAGGAACTTGTCAATGGTCATTGTTTGATCGTGCCTATTCAGCACCATTTAACGATGTTGGAGGGAGACGATGACGTCTGGGATGAAGTGCGGGTATGCTTGTCATCCGCCCTCTTGGACGCAACTAAGATTTTCTCCAGAATTTCATGAAGAGTTTGATACGTATGTTTCATGATCAGGAAAAAGGGGTCATATTCTATGAAACGGTCAAGTCGCTCAAGAGGCAAGCCCACACGTTCATCGAATGCGTGCCTCTGCCATGGGAGCAATACGACGTGATACCTGGATATTTCAGAGAATCTATTCTTACTTGTGAAGCAGAATGGTCGCAGCACAAAAAGCTAATTGACTTTAGCGCCCGTCCCGGCGGGATTCGACGAGCGATGGTGCCCAACCTGCCTTATTTTATGGTGCAATTTGACTACAAGGGTGAAAAGGGGTATGGACATGTCATTGAAGGCGTGGAGGACGGCGAAGAGGAGGAGATGGACGAAGGTGAAAAAGGGGGTGGTGATTTCCCAACGTGGTTTGCGGGGGAAATAATTGGGAATCTGCTGGAGCTGGAACCTAGACGGTGGCGAAGGCCACGGCGGATAGAGTTCAGAAGCAACAAAGAGAGAGTTGGCAAGTTTCGGCAAATGTACGACAAGTTTGACTGGACGGGGATGATTGGTAACAGTTAGTAGTAGGAATGCATTAATGAATGTAACCTTTACAATGTGTTTTCCGCCTAGCGCCGCACTACATTCACATCAACTCCGCCGATGCATGCGATGTTTGCAATGTCAGGCCCAACCCCGCGCGAGATCCTACTCGTTGCTCTTCTTCTAGGATTTCTCCTCTTCTTTGACTCCTCGCGACACATTTCAGTACCTCCAAATCCCAATTTTGGGCATCCTACGATTACAGAAAACGCCACCGTACAGCGTCAACAGCCGCAAAGTTTGAGGACTAGACTGTCATGGGGCGTCTCCGAGCCCGCCGACACCAAGATTGTGGCACACGTTCCTGGTATTGTCCACTACCTTACAAGATAATATCTGACCTCCCACTTATTTTTTTTCTTTCAACTAGGCTGGACAATATTTGATAGACTATACATCTACAAGGGCATTGTGTACATTGTTTCCGACGAGCCTAGCCAGGTGCCCGAACTGCGGTTCATCTACTCCAAAGGCCATTTTATCAGAAACGGGAAAAAGAATGAAACTGCACGCCTTCCTACGGACGAAGATATTCGGGTCATAAGCACAACGGCGGCAAAGAAGTTGTTTGGGACAGGTGCACAGATCATAGATGGCGTTACTGTAAGTTGTTGTACATCTTGGTCCAATGGTAGTTTCATGGTTTCGAACCCTAGTTCTTTGTAAATGATCCTCCTCAATTGTACGTCCTGTGATTTCCTCTGCTTGCGTACTGGGCTGTTGAAATCAAAGTGAATAGTATCACACATTACTATCACTGGTCTGCTGAGCTCTGGTTCGGTTTCTGGCGAACCTATTCCTCACTTGACACCGATATCACATCGGCTGGAGGCACGTCCCTTCCACCAGCACGTCGCATACTTTTCAACCGTTTGGACAACTTTCACTGGCGTGACTACGCCCACATGAACCAATGGGTCTTGCGGAGTTCTTTTCCTGGAGTTACTATGGAATTCATCGACGACTGGCGCGACCGCGCGGAGATGGATACTGCATGGGTATTTGATCGCGTCGTTGTAGCCGACCGCAGCGCTGCCATGTTATCATTCAACTTTGCCCGATATCAGCGTACCGCATCTGCTCCCTTTGCGCTACCTGGCGGGTTGTACTGGTGGATGGCGATTAGAGACAATGTTGTCCAGTTCACGGGGATCGAAACGAGCATAGGGAGCGGGACGCAGAGTAACCCGGTTATTACCTACATCTCGAGGCAGAAATGGGGCAGGAGAATGCTGATTCCGGAGCATCACGAGAAGCTTGTGAAGGAGCTACACAAGCTGAGAGATTCGTATGGGTGGGAGGTGAATGTGATCGAACCAGAGAAAATGTCCCGTGTGGATCAGATCAGATTGGCTGCGCGGACTACGGTGAGGATGCTGACCAGTTACTTTGGTGTGTTGATCCGAAATCTTGTGACAGATTATGATGGGTGTCCATGGGAATGGTTTAACATCACTCATCTGGATGAAGCCTACCCCGCGGTCGACCGTCATGGAGTTTTTCTACCCCAAAGGTTTTGCGCACGATTACGAATATACCACGAGGGCCCTTGGGATGATTCATTATGGATTTTGGGGATCTAAGTAAGCAGTGCCTTTCTTGGCTGATTTTTTACGTGCGTGTGACCTGGCGTTTCAGATATTTTACAAGTCCAGGTGTTCCAACTCCTGCATATCCGGAGGGCTTCCAAGGAACAGAAATACCCATCGACGGAGAAGTTGTTGCACGTCTTTGTGTGGATCGACTGACGCTCGCGTTTGAGATTGACGATTAGACAGTCGTCTCGTTGGCTCCTCTTGAAGTTATTATAAACTGCGTATTCCTAATAATCCTGTGCCACTATTGTAACCCTATTGACAAGATGGAGTGGCGTGTGTGATGTGGGTGGCGTTCCGCGTTAGAACCGGGTCAAGATTAGCCGGGCGGTGCGTTTCACAAGCTCCGACCGTAGTTGCACTACGTTCAATGGAACATTACAATGGTTAAAAATGACAATTCTATTGACTCGGCTGCTATAATTAGGGTTCAGAGTATGCATGCAAGCCACTAGCCGTTACATGGATTAGCCCAGAGTCCTGTTACTTTTGTTGTAAAAGAGATTGATTAAATATTTGGTCATGGAACGTGTGTAACAACACTCATGATCCAATCAGCCATGGGTGCTCTGCTTACGGTGCACACAAGGACCAGAAAAGAAACGTGCGTTGCTGAAGCGGGTCCCACTCGGTGATAGACCGCACGTTTGGGAGAAGTGCGTGGAAACACAGCACAGCGTTACGTATATTTGTCAATATTTGGTCCCGTGTCGGAAATTGAATTCGGAAATTGAATTGAATTCGGACAGTTCGGCCATGGCCCGGCACAAAGGGCTCCTCGTTGATGACTTGACGCCCCTTGCCTCTGACCACCAACTCTCATCTCACCAGGCCTATGTACGCTACTGATACTCTACCCAGACAACCTGCAAGATTCGGTTACAGCGAGCCTTTTTCTTCTCATAATGCCTTCCGGAGCAGCGATTCGCAGGGCCAATCGCCTGTCCTTACGCGAGCGATGAACGGCTCATCTTCCTTCGACAAGCTTGACCGCGAGCAGCGCCTTTCCGCACAATTGGAGACCTCCACAAACAACCCTTCACTTTCTCCATCGGTCACTATCTCGCCACTCAACACTTTTTCGGCCCCCGCATCCGTCTCCCAGCCTGGTGCTCTCCCCTCATCCCCTGCAGCACAATTTTTATCAGCGTTTTGCAGTCCACCTATGCCACAAGCCCCATTGCCAGACGCCGAGGGCCAGCGAGTAGCTGGCTATAAGCTCGGTAGTGTCATTGGTTATGGCGGCTTTTCTACCATTCGACGCGCATTTTCGACTTCTGGTGGAATTGTCGCCGTCAAGATTGTACGTCGTTCCGACATTTCCAAGCAGGTCAACGCCAATCAAGCTAAAAGGCGACTTGATCATGAAACTGCGGTGTGGTCATCCCTTAGCCATGAACACATCTTACCTCTATTTTCTGCCGTTCACACTTCATATGCAGATTTCTTCATCACCCTGTATTGCCCCGCAGGTTCCCTCTTTGATATCCTTAAAAGGGATGGGCGTCCTGCTCTACCACACGATGACGCTGGGATGATGTTTAGGCAGGTGGTGCGGGGCTTACGATACATGCACGAAGTTGCGGCATATGTCCATAGAGACATGAAATTAGAGAATGTCCTTGTCGATGAAATGGGAGTCTGCAGAATAGGGGATTTTGGTTTGTCGCGAAAAATAGGCGAAATTGACGAGGAAGATGAAGAGGAACAAATTGCTCCGTCCACGAACGGCGGTATTCATCGTGCAGCTTCGGTGGCACTGCCTGCTTCAAGGCGCCTTGCGATACATTCGGTGGCACGCCACAGCAGTGTCCGCCATCGTAATTCTACGTCATCCCCACATCCCAAAGTGTTCAATCCGGGATCATTACAGTATGCAGCACCTGAAGTGCTTTTGCCACGCACAGTGGCGCTTGCTCCGCATCCAAGCCAGGATATATGGGCTGTGGGTGTCATGTTGTACGCCCTCTTGATAGGCAAACTGCCTTTCTTTGATTCCTATGAGCCTCGGTTACAGATGAAGATCACCGATGGTACGTACTATGATAACGTCACCTTGTCGTAAATTTATTACGCCTTCGCTAGGCGTTTACGAACTGCCCTCTGATATCGGGCGAGGTGCCCAGCGAGTATTGAAGGGTTGTTTGGAACGCAACGTTGAGGATCGATGGACAATTGCAATGGTGGACGAAGTAGCATGGGGAGTAGGATGGGGGTCAGACGGGGACGATGTGACAGAGGAAGAAGCAGAAGTGGTTCCCCTGCAGTCTGCCCGGCCATCAAGATCATGCTCGCGGGCGCGTTCTTGTCCGACTGGAGAACCTTTTGATCCGGATAGCCCCTCGGTCGAGGAGCCTCTCAGGCCTCATCAGGAGGCTGCTTCGCGTCGGTCTGCTTCACGCCTTCAACGGTCGTTATCGCGAGCTCCGGCATTGTCAGGCCGATCCCCAACCGTGAGAAGCCGACATCAGTCACGGTCATCCTCCCCACACGGTGACAGCGATATTCTGTCGAGATCGTCATACTACTCTGAGTCGGCTTTGATTATATCCCCTCCCCCTTCTCCAGAGCGAGGCCGCAGACAGACAAAAGTTTCCGTCTATCTTCCTTCCCGTTCACCAAGTCCAAGTGTGGTGCCCACAACGCCCGTAGACGGAGGTATTCGATATCATAGTCTTATGGCACTCGCGGAAAACAGAAAACCTGAACCCAGTCTGCGTAGACGTAGCCGAAGCCGGGGCCTGCGCAAATTACACTCTCAATTCATGCCGGATGATGCTCCGATACCCGAGACAGATGTTCTGGAGGACCGCATCATTGATTGGCAGTCCACTAGTCTCAAAAGCGATGATGATGACTTCCCGACCAGAGGAAGATCGTTTGTGTCCTTTACGAATGGTACGAATGATTATTCGCAATCGCGCTCCCGGCAAAGGGAGGATTGTACTAGCCTCCAATTTAGCAAGGAAGAACCTGCGAAAAGAAAAAACAACCTTAGTGTCGGGAAACGCGGAGAGAGCACCCCTCCTGCTTCTCGGTATGTTGCTTTGCCTTCCTGGGCAACACCAGAAAATCGTGGCCGCAAACCGCTGGCTTCCATTGTGACGACCAGCGAGGAAAAGTTCTTGACGCCAGTGACAGTGACGACGACGACGCCAACTGTGTTGTCGCGGAAGGTGCCTGTGCAAGTGGCCCGCAGCAAGAGTGTGGGTCATGAGCGGTACAGCCAAGAGCTTTATAGGATGCGGCAACGGCAAGGGCTGCCTGTGGAACCGATCGTGCGTTGATCTTGACGTTGATCGCGTTATCTCGACGCCATTCCAGGGTCCCAATGCGTGTATCTAATGTTCCTTTATTCATTCCTTTCCACGCCTTTCATTTGTTTCATCTCGCTTATCTCTCTAGCTCTCGCTCATTTGCACTGTTGTTTCTATTTCATTTAACATTTCCCCTTATCACCAACTAACCCCACATACGTACCAAATCACAACTCACTATCGTATCCACTCACTGCGTGCTTCAGTCTTGATTTCAAACACATGTGACGTGTAACATCGCATACCCCTCTCTACGTTGCTGTAACACTACTTACTATCTATTTATCCCCAATCGTACCTTACCAGCCCGGTTCTGGCCTTGAATGAGAATAATCACATTGAATATCATGAGACAGTTGTTGTATCTGAGAGTCCTGTGAACGAGAAGCTAGTATTGCTATTCAGTAGTTCTACGGCAGCTCTCGACTTGGCAGCATCACGATCAGCAGCTCGTTCTTGAAGTACCGAAATCTCGGACTGCAGTTTCGTCTTTAAAACTTGGTCAGCATCTCAAGGGCTAAGAACACATGACTCAACTATTTTGGACTCCAACTCTGATTTGTCAAGGATGGAATATGGACTTGGAGGCGTGGGTGCATTTTTATCGCCTCGAGCAAATGTGGGTATTGAGAAAACCAGACGCAATGAAAGAAGTGCGCACCGAATGCGGCGTGGGTGAAGACCTCACTCATAAGTTCGTGATTACGTCTATACCTCGTAATGGCTAGCGTTTTTGTTGAAATTTGCTCAGTCTCGTCTTGTTTTATTTATTTATTTATGTTTTTGGTGCCATGAGTTCCAAGGGTGGTGATAATAAATAGAGGTGCAACCTCACCTGCCGAGTCGTCTTCTTCTATCCGGGCACGCTAGGCAAAAGGAAACTTGTGAGGAATCTGGGCATCCATTGGGGAAGGGGGGGGGTCATTCCGTCTCACATTTGCAGCAGCTTCACGCGCACGTTCCCTTTCTCTTCTGCGTTCCAGCATCTCCAAGTTTGCGTTCTGTTGCGCCACCATTGCCTGAGGGTTGAAGGGCATCATACCTGGTGGGATAGGTTGACCAGGGCCTGCGCCAGCGTGCATGGCAGCCCCAGGAGGAAATACTTTCTGGCCTGCTTTTTCACCAAGGACGAATACTGGTGGTTGGTTGATGATCGGGAGAGGGTATGAACGCACAGGTTGGTTTGCGAGGGGCGGAATTTCTGATGTATGTGAACCGGTTAAACCACAAGGCCACGACAGAGAGAAGGTACTAACTCACGCATAGCAGGGCCTCGAGTGTAATGAACTAAAACCAATTGAGATGGACCCCCTTTAACAAAGCGGAACCGTCTTCGTAGGCGCAAAGCCACTGTCTCTTGAGGATTGCCTGGGACAAAGCCGTACTTGATTTCGTGAATTTCGAGTTCCTAATGTTCTGCCTTAGCTCTCCTCCACGCACTGGCCCAAAAAGGAAGCACCTTACGCGTGTATTGGGAGGACCAATGGGCATGTTATACTTTGCCTCCGGTTCGAGGTACCGGATGCCATCATTTGGAAAGGGGTTTTGCGGAGGTATGAATAACAGAAGGAGTGTTCCATCTGCAGATGGATTAAAACGCTCAGAAATGTACATGACAAATTGCACTCACCTGATGGTTTGTCGACAAAACCCCAAGAAAAGGGTACAGTCTGAGCCATCGAAATTCCTCTGGAGAGCATGTTGACGGCAAATTCAACATTTATCTCTCTGTGGTGTCCAAGGCCCTCTGGATAGCGAAGACATGGCGTCTCTTGCATAATGCCCGTCGCCGAAACTGGGTTTGTTTGGCAGTGCTAGTTTCATCCAGTTCTGTGGTTGCCGTCCGAAAATATTTAAGCGTACGACTTGTTGGATTCTCCAAATTTTACTATACGCAGCTCTGGAGGAAATTACTACGGTCGACTGGAATCACGCGGTTACCGCGGTCCTCAAGGCCTCACCCCCACCTCGGGCGAGTGGTGTGGTCATTTATTTTTAAACCTACCTGCCCTAAAGCAACGAGGTATATAACCCTTTGCCCTCGTCCTTGATTCCTTGGATCGCTACCCCACTGTGTCTACAGCTTCGTGGTAACGTACCGCCCCGTCACTGGGTGTGGTATCGTGCGGGGGCTATCCCGCATATGACGAGATGCTAATGAGACTGTCTCCTTGCTGTATGTCGTTCATGAAACCTCAGTTGTAATTGTCTTGGCTCACCGGTTCTCAGAGCAGCAGTTGTACGGTCGGCGACTTGGCGACTCGATTACCCTCTAGTCTGGTAAGCCATAATAGTCATCGTTGTCATTGCATTTTCCCAATGGTTGTCCAAGATCACAGTGTGCAGGACGAGGTTCTTTTGACACCAGTTCGACATGATGATCACTCGTCTTGCCGAGCAGGCGTTAGCAGGGCCGTCCAGTGAGTATAATGTAAGCAGTCCTTGATTGACAACTCACGGTGCTAGGTTGGGAACAACGCTAAGAGTAAAGTGTTGTTTCTCAATGGGAGTCGGGAAGAATATGAATTCTTTTATATTTTTCCATGATTCTGTTGTTCAAATTAATTACCCCAGGCCATTTGTGATATGTCCAGTTGACAATATAATGGATCTTGTCACGTTTAGCACTCAATGTGTGATTAAATTTAATCATCTATTGAGTATTCCAAGTTGTTTGCCTCCTTCATACCTTCGTACAAGCCATGTTGATCTCCCAATGTGTATGTCAGTACCATCCGTTCGAATGTGCCAGGTCCCTCGTTATTCTCCAACTCGAGCTTTGAATAAAGACAATTGGGTTTAGTACACATGCCCCGTCAGCTAGAAACTTACCAGGGATATCACATCATCTAACAAATGAGCTTGTCCAACTGCCATACCCATCAAGCCTACGTAGTTTGCGTTGACGATATGGACGTGGAAGTGATCTAGTCACCAGATTATAATTATAATGTCCTGTATTGAAAGAAATAGAACAACGTACAGTAACTTGGCTGGTAATGAATAAACATTCTCAGCGAGCCTCTTCCTAGGCCATACTTTCCTCGTGCGATATGTGTTGCGTCGTCCCGGATGCTTCTAAGTAAAGGAACATGTCCTTTTCTAAGGTCACGCAGGCTTCTTATCGTACCATCTCGAACGATAGCAACCAAGTATAAGGAGGACAGAGTGGTCAAGTCCCACTTCATATCAGGCAAAATCACGAATTCGGGTGAAGAGTGCAAAACTTTGTCCTGTTCTGACACGCCATTAAGGATAGCATCAACCCTATGATGACATTCTTCAAAAGGAGCGTTACACCAAGAGATGCAGACACGAATACCATTGTGTACGCGATGGAGGAAAACTTGCGATATATGGTTTCACGATTTGTTCGTACAACTTGGGTGTCTCGTGCACCACGATGCTTTCCTGTCTAGTGTACTGAATGATAGATCAGAATTATCATAAGAACATAGCAGGATACCACGAGTATTACCTTTCGTACATGGACATCCGTTGCTGGGCAAATCACAGAGATCTTCACATCCCTTCCTCTGTTCTCTCCAAACCATCCAAAGAACCGCGAGTACTATTGATAACGAATTTATATCAGAAATGCAGAAATCTAGAGATGAGATGCGTACAATATCGGTACTTTCATCAAGATGGATACGTTGAAGAAGGCCAGGGTTCTCCGTGCCCGACGTGAAAAGAAAGGGTGCGGTGTTGATGTCGAGCGCTGTCTTCTCGACTCGTACGATCGCCTGAACTCGAAGCTGGTCGTTCTCTTGGGATGGGAGTGTACCGAGCAGGGTTAAGCTATGCGTGATAGGATCCTCATTGATAACCTGTTTGAATATGAATTTGTCCAGGATTTCCGGAGTCATGATGGACGTCTGGACGGTTGAAACCGAGCAGAAGCGCTGAAGCTGAAGGCCGCCGGAGCACGCCGCGATTTTGAGCATTGAGATCTTGAGATTGGTTGGCGCCATGTCAGAGCACGCCTCAAGCGCATCCTCCAATGGCGCAAGCAGCGCCCGGTCTATCGTCTTTGCTGGTCATTTGGGGCACCTGACGGAAATCCAGGAAGAATCATTCAACAAATTCAAGGAAGTCCTGAATTCCGCAAAACTCTATACCCCTGCGACTGGGACTTCACCTGCATCGCACGACGACCCTACGCTGCTGTACGTCCCAATTGCAGTGGGAAATGTGAACACGGCTGACGGCTTCAGGACTTGTTCACAGCCGCTTCCTCAGAGCACGCAGCTTTCAACCCTTGCCAGCTCAAAAGCAATTCGCAGACGCGGAAGCGTGGCGAAGGACGCATGACGTTGATAGGCTATATGCCTCCTTTGACCCAGGCGAGTTTGAGTTCTCAAAGACATTTTACCCCAGGTGGACTGGTCGTAGGGACAAGGTTCGCTTCAGTTCCGTGTCCGACCTTGTCTTATTGAGATGATTCCTGACTTTAGAATGGAATTCCGCTATACGTCTATCGTATACAATCCATTGTACCCATCCAGCATGAAATAGAGGTTGTACCGCCCAAGCGACGCTTCCAACGAATGTATGTCACTCCGTTGAATTTCTTACCTCCATTTTCTATTTATTACACTCATCTCTAGCGTCGTACTGTATGAATTTATGGTCCGCTTCGCCTTCCCGCTCTGCTCGTACTTGCCCCATCCTTCTTCGCCAACCCCCATCTCTTCAACAACCACTATCATAGATTTAGAAGGTGTTTCCTTGACCTCTATTTGGAAGCTCAGGAGCCATCTTCAGGAAGCATCTGAACTCGCTAGCGTAAATTACCCCGAAACATTGCACACAATCGCAGTGGTAAATTCCCCATCATTCTTCTCGACCGTTTGGGGATGGATAAAAGTATGTAATAACGTTTGAATGACAACTCATGTAGTTATTAATCCATCCAATGACAGGGGTGGTTTGACGAAAGGACGAGAAATAAGATACTCATACTCGGGAAGGATATGGGATCACAGTTACGAGAAATTATACACGCCAAGGATCTTCCCAAGGGCTATGGCGGTGAGTTAGATTGGCAATATGAGGATGCACCGAACTTGGACGAAGATGCACGCAAAGTCCTCGGAGAGATGCCCAAAGGACCTGTTGTATTCACGGATGGAGCAGTTGCCAGACGGTTGATACCCTCCGTAAATGAGTTGAAATAGAAACCGTAAGTCTCATCAATGACAGTCAACATCATGACTAACAAGCACTTCCTTCTCACCCAGTCATATAGATATCCGCTGACCCTTTGCACCATGCTCATATCACGGAGTCCTTCTGAATTATTGGTCGTTTTTTATAGGATTCTTTCGGAATAGTTCCACCGTGCAACGATCAATATGTGAGATAAAACGTCGGATTGAGTTGTTTTGAAGTAATTCTATCCAGGTAGCGTGCGTGTTTTACAGTAGAACTGATGCTGTGGGCCGCCCACACACGCCCCACCAAACCTTCCATAAGTGCTTCCTTCGCTTCGTTGAAAGTGCATGATCTGCAATGGCGGGTGCATCAGATAGAAATTGACCCTGGGCTAATGTACTCAGAGTCGTACCAGACATCATACTAAGGTTCTCTGCGTTGCGATATAAGGACCAGAAGCCGTTATCTAATAATCTAATCTTGACTTTATCGAACTGATCACTACTACTACTACCATCACTTGCACCCAGCATTGCAGAGGTGCTAAGCATCGGTCATTCTTTTCCTGAAACAGAATATGGAAGGATATCAAGTATACCAGACTCCATTATCCAGGTCCTTCTTCCTCAAGCAGCATTTTGGTCGAACTCTGACGTCCTTTGCTAGTCGCTATGCGAGCAAGGAAATGTCCCATTTGTTTTCTCCTGCTGTCAGTCACACATTCCTTCCCAATGAATACTTTCCATTGATATCCCTTTCAGAACAGATTTTACACTTGGCGTGTATTATGGACGAATCTGGCTGTGGCACAAAAGAAGCTAGGGCTTCCTATATCAGATGAGGCTGTTGAACAGATGAAAAACAATCTCGTAAGGCTTTGCGACTTATGAAGCTGTATGCGAAGACTGATAGAGTATCTGTAGCAATTAGATGCTGATCAATTTGAGATCGCAGCGCAGGAAGAAAAGAAACGGAGACATGATGTTATGGCTCACGTTCATACGTTTGGAAAAGTCGCGCCTGCAGCAGCAGGAATCATTCAGTAAGCTCAGCGGTGTCATATCAAGGAATGCAATATTGATATGATCATTTTAGTCTCGGGGCTACCTCATGCTATGTGACAGAGTGTGCACTCTCTCTCATATCCACTACTATAAACATTGGCTAATGACTCGATCGATAGTAACGCGGACCTGATCTTCCTTAAGCAGGGACTTACTTACCTTATCCGATCGTTGGCTGTTCTCATCTCACGTCTCTCCGCGTTCGCTGCACAATATCGTGCACTTCCTACGCTTGGTTTCACTCATTTTCAATCAGCACAGCTGACCACTGTTGGTAAGCGTGCAACTCTGTGGATTCAGGTTAGTTCCGCTCTGGATATGGAATATTATCGCAAACGTATCCTCGAACAGGAACTTTTGTGGGACCTGAGAAATCTACAGCGAGCAAGGGATGACATTGGATTCCGAGGTGTTAAAGGCACAACGGGGACGCAAGCTAGCTTTTTGGCCTTGTTTGATGGCGACCATGACAAGGTTAGCAGCCCTAGGCATTCAGATTTGATTTGTCCTGCTTACCTAGAGTACAGGTAGAGGAACTGGACAACCTAGTGACCGAACTATGCGGGTTTAAATATGCGTACCCCGTCACTTCGCAGACTTATTCACGCAAAATCGATATCGACATTCTGGCTCCATTGGCTTCGCTCGGTGCAAGTGCCCACAAAATTGCTACTGATTTGCGTCTATTAGCCAGCTTAAAGGCAAGGATGGCCACCCTTTTAAAATAAATGCAACCAACGAACTTCTTCTGAATCTAGGAAGTTGAAGAGCCATTCGAATCCACGCAGATTGGCTCGTCTGCCATGGCTTACAAGCGGAATCCCATGCGATCCGAGCGTATATGTAGTCTTGCGAGGCACCTGATGGTTTTACACCAGAATGCGCTCATGACCGCCAGTGTACAATGGTTCGAGCGTACACTAGACGATAGGTATCAGCATGATCGTCTCCTACACAATTTATCCGTAACATATGCGATACAGTGCCAATCGACGTATCTCGCTTCCTGAAGCATTTCTGACGGCAGATATCGTTTTGTCGACGCTGCAAAATGTGTCTGAAGGTCTTGTCGTTTATCCAAAAGTTATCTCCAAGAGGATTTCCCAAGAGTTGCCCTTCATGGCGACGGAAAACATCATCATGGCTATGGTGAAGAAAGGTGGCGATAGACAAGAGGCGCACGAAAAAATCAGGGTGTGCTTTGCTTCTACTTAATGTAATCTCGTCTTCACGACGACCGCTATAGGTTCTCTCGCACAAAGCTGGTTATCAAGTGAAGCAGCTAGGCTTGGAAAATGACCTAATTGAGAGGGTAAAGAGCGACCCTTATTTTGATCCTATCAAGGAAGAGCTTGACATATTGATGGAACCGGCAAGTTTCGTCGGACGAGCGCCTCAGCAAGTAGACAAATTCCTACAGGATTGGGTCGAGCCCGCATTGGATACGGAGGAGCTGAAGGAGGCGATCTCAAACAGTATTAGGGTTGAGTTGTCTGTATGAAGTACTTGCTACAAATAGATTTGATTGAATTTATCTTATCGCAATCAAACCTTTGTCACTTCTGTTCATTTACTATGCAAGCACCAGATCCAACGAATGTTAGAATTATCACAACAATGGGTCACGTCGACCATGGGAAGACAACAGTTATGGATACGCTACTCGCTGCTAACAACATTATTTCACCACGCATGGCAGGAAAGATGAGATATCTGGACAGCAGAGAAGACGAGCAGGAACGAGGTATCACTATGGAAAGTAGTGCCGTATCGTTAAAGTTTCAAGTGGCAGAGAAATCGCTAGAAGGTGGTACGTTCTTTGATTGATCTTGTCTCATTTTCGACATGATGGCGGATACAAGACTAGAAAGAGTAACGAACATGTACGCCGTGAACATGGTAGATACCCCAGGACACGTTGATTTCTTAAGCGAAGTGTCTACTGCATCCCGCATCTGCGACGGTGCGCTTGTGCTCGTCGATGTAGTGGAGGGCGTATGCACTCAGGTATGACTCCGTTACTCTTCCCTCACCTGACTCTTCTGACAGTCATTTAGACAATTGCTGTACTCAGGCAAGCATGGCAAGACCGACTCGTACCTATACTAGTTATAAACAAGTTCGATCGACTTATAACAGAGCTCAAGCTCGCTCCCATTGAAGCCTATCATCACCTCGTACGATTAATTGAACAGGTAAATGCAGTGATGGGGAGTTTCTTTGCCAGTGAACGCATGGAAGACGATCTTCGTTGGCGCGAAGATCGAGAACGACGCCTCACTGAAAGGAAAGATTTGCATGCAACTAAAGCAGATGCGTTGGCTGAGGACGTTGATGCCGAGATTAACGACATTGACGAGTTCAAAGAAAAAGATGACGAAGATATCTATTTTGCGCCAGAGAAGGGGAATGTTATTTTCGCTTCTGCTATAGATGGATGGGGGTTCCGAGTGGTCAAGTTTGCACAGCTATATGCTGCGAAAATGGGCATGAAAGAGGCTAATCTGAGGAAAGTTCTATGGGGCGATTTTTTCCTTGATCCAAAGACGAAAAAGGTCGTCAGTTACAAGCATCTTCGTGGCCGAGTTTTGAAACCCTTATTTGTTCAATTCGTGCTGGACAACTTATGGGCCGTTTATGATGCTGTTATCATCAACCCGTATGTGGACTCTCCAACATATTATAGCCTGTGGTTGATGGTTATCTTAGTGACTCCGAAAAAGTAACAAAAATAGTCAACACGCTATCGCTCAAGATTCACCCTCGAGACCTTAAATCAAAGGATTCGAGATCACTTCTTCAACTGATATGCTCTCAATGGCTTTCACTATCTACGTCTATTATCCAAGCTGCGATAGATATCGTGCCTGCACCTCCAGTGTCACAGGGTACACGTATACCCAAAATGCTTTACCCAGACTTGCGTGAAAAGACGCTCCTGCCGAAGAGCAAGCTTGAAGCAGATTTGTATGCTTCGAAATCTGAACCGGGAACATATGTTGTGGCATACGTGAGCAAAATGTTCGCGATAGCTGTAAAGGATCTCCCCGAAAATAAGAAGCGGCCCTTGACGGCGGATGAAATGCGTGCCGGAGGACGTGAAGCGAGAGTTGCGAAGCTGCACGACGAATCGGGTGCTGGATCACCAAGATCCTTTACGTCTCCTCCGATAGGCTCAGATGAAGGCACCACTAGTATTGGTAACACACCGAACGACGGAAGCGAAGGAGAAAATGAAGTTATACTCGGGTTTGCGCGGCTATACTCCGGCATTATAACTGTAGGATCGGAGATATGTGCCGTCTTGCCAAAATACAATGCCGCGCTTGGACCAAATCACAGTGTCAACGAGAAGTATCTTGTTAGGGCGCGGGTGGAAGGGCTATACGTGATGATGGGGAAAGAGCTCATTAGTGTCGAGAAAGTAAAGGCTGGAAATATCTTCGCGGTCAAGGGATTGGCTGGTAAGGTTTGGAGATCAGCTACGCTTTGCGCACCAGACGAACAGGGGATATTACAAGATGATATCACGAATATGAAAGAATGGTTAATTAACTTGGGTAGAGTGAGCCGTCGGGTGAGTTTCTTGATTTAATGTTTCTTGCATGTGATGATTATAGATTTTCACGAGGTGTCTCCCATTGTCCGAGTTGCATTAGAATCGACAGCGCCTGCCGATATGCCAAAACTGATAAATGGACTAAAACTGCTCAGTCAATCCGACCCATGCGTCGAGACATTTCAGCAACAAACAGGTGAACATGTCATTCTTACGGCAGGCGAATTGCACTTGGAACGGTGCCTCAAGGACTTGCGTGAGCGTTTTGCCAGGGTAGAAATACAAGCTTCTGCTCCCATCGTTCCATTCCGCGAAACGGCAGTTAAGGCGGTTGGTGAGTGATTGTATGTATCCATTGACAGATTGTTTTGTTTATCAAGCAGACATGTTGCCTACCAAAACTCCGAACGCACCACGTGGAACGATTCGAGGTGCTAGTTCATATAGTGTAGTCAATTTCTCCATTCGTGCGGTCCCTATGCCTCGTATCATTCTAGACTTCCTGTTAGACAATATTTTAACTTTAAAGAAGCTTCAGCAAGAACGCAAGACAAAAAAGGTTGATCAATCTACCAGACAGATTCAGCTAGAACACGATGCAGAGGAAGTAGAGGAGGCTGATTCTCAAGGTGATTTCTACAGTAAGCCCACCGTGAAGCCCGAACAATATTGGGACGTATTACGAGAGAAATGCAAAGAAGCAGGGACGGAGTGGGAAGGACTTACGGACAAGATTTGGTCATGTGGCCCTCATAGAGCAGGGGGTTGCATTTTAATTGATGCGAGGAAGGGCGTCATGCCTAATTCGTAAGTTTGTATGTCAACTCATTTAGTCGCTAATAGCGGAAAAGGTTGAAGCGTCGACTAAAGGGAATTAGACTTGAAGCAGACGAACCTGACAACGAGACAGTGTCTCAAAGGGCGATAAGGGAATTTGACAACAATATTGAGACTGGATTTCAGCTGGCGACGTTTCAGGGCCCGCTCTGCGCAGAACCTGTAGAAGGGATGGCATACTTTGTGGAAAATGTCACGGTAGACCACAAGAGTCTGGAGACACAAATGGGTAAAACCACTTCCGGCGATTGGCAAGGTGTCCCTGAGAACTAACTACACCAACAGTGGAAAATAGGATGGCGCAAGTGACAGGTTCGCTAATTTCGTCTGTCCGCGACGTTTGTCGCAACGGACTATTGGATTGGTCACCCCGTTTGATGCTGGCAATGTATACATGCGATATTCAAGCATCAAGTAAGTTTTCATGTTGAGCCTGTGCGGACATGACGTGGATTGGTTGATGCTGATCTTTGTTTCAGCCGACGTGCTCGGAAAAGTGTACGCTGTCATCGCCAAACGGCGAGGGAGAATAGTTGCTGAAGAGATGAAGGAGGGGACCTCATTCTTCAATGTGAGGGCATTGCTGCCAGTTGTGGAAAGCTTTGGGTTTGCAGATGGTGGGACCTGCATTTTGCGGACAACATAGTTATGATGGAACTGATATATATACTACAGACATCAGGAAACGTACGTCTGGTGCTGCGAGTCCGCAGCTTATATTTAGCGGGTAAGCGATATGGATTCCTTGAATTTCAAATTTTGATTGGCATGACAGGTATGAGCTATTAGATCAAGATCCATTCTGGGTGCCGACCACAGAGGAAGAACTAGAAGACCTTGGAGAAAAGGCGGACCGTTCCAACATTGCGAAGGGATATATGGACACAGTCAGAGACCGCAAAGGGATGTTCGTTGACCGCAAAATCGTGGAATTTGCAGAGAAACAAAGGACGCTGAAGTGGTAGATTGCGGGACGCGATTACATAATATACTCATACGGCAGCTCTCCTTGTCCTTTGCTTCCTTCCTCTGTTGCTCAATGGCCGTATTGGCATCTTCCATGCGCCACTATGCTTTCCCTGACAATCATATGTCCAAGGCGGATGGCAGAGTGGGTGTGAGCTCATTGGCCGGGTCTACCACAGCTAGCGGGGCGACCAACGTCACCTACCCCCTTGGAACGACTTTGAACGGAGTGCATTCTAATCACGTTCAAGAACACTTTCAGTCGGAAGACGACGTCGAAGCAGAAGAGACCTTTTCATCTCTCTTCTGTCGTGCCTTATATGACTATGAAAGTCAGGATAACTCTGCGCTATCGTTCCGCCGTGGCGACATCATAGAAGTCCTCAGTCAACAGCCTTCTGGTTGGTGGGACGGTTTGCTCGGCGAAGAGCGTGGGTGGTTTCCGTCGAATTACGTCGTAATCATATCAGAGGAGGAGGCGGAACAGGTCTTTGCGGCGGCGGCAAGCGAAGTAGCCAATCACGGTGCTGGTACGGCGTCCCCTGCTGCAGTTGGTGGGTCACTTGCGCTTCCGAATAGTTTGGCAATTGCTTCTGGTCCTGAGGCAACGCCAACGACGACCGCGCAATTTGGGAGATTGTTATCCCAGCCACAGACCCACCAGAGGCTTCTGCAACACGTCGATGCCGACACTGAAGTCGATTTATCGCATGCGTTGATGAGGGGAGGTATGGGCCACTTGAACGACGAGCAATGGATGAATGGGTCCGAAAGAAGATACAGTCAAACCAACGGCCACGTCGGATCCAGCTTGTCGTTATCATCCCAGTCGAGTGATTTTTGGATGCCGCAAGTCACTCCAGACAATCAGGTATGGGGATATTGTTTGTTAAAATACCACACTTGTTGATAATTTTCTTCCCGATGCGTTAGATTTATTACCTCAATACCCATACCGGACAGCAATCACGCGATTTGCCCTTTGAAGGGGAAGAGGATGGCGCGGACAGCGAGCTTACAGGCCTTGCCTCACAGTCCAGTTCGCGTTCTGATACCAGTTCAGGCCTTCCATACCGAACAGGTCCCACACCTTCTGTCAGTGAGCAAAACGTGGCAGGATTTGATTTTTTCCACAGGATGGGCACCCCTGAGCCATGGATTAGACGGTTGGCTGATGATGGGTATTCGTATTATTACCTCAACAAAATTGATGGATCTGTCCAATGGACGAGGCCAGAACAAGCTGGAGGCCAAGCCCGAGACCGTAGTGCATCCGCTTCCAAGCATGTTCCCATGCCTCTCACTCGTACCTCATCTTCTCATCGGCACAATCGCTTCGAAGGGAGCTCTCGACTTAGCGTGTACTCGGATGATTCGGATGTCCAACCTGTCGACTCTGGACCAGGGCTACCACGTGGCGTAGCCAAGTTGAAAGAATCTATCATCAAGAGATCAATGCCGGACCAAACCTCTGCGGAACGCATAGCCCAGTCATTGCAACAAGGACTGGCACCACCGCCGGCGGAGTTAGTGCCTGATCTTTCGGCTTCGGCAAAGTATGCTATTCAAGCCATAGTGAATAATATTCAACCCAATGATCTTACGAGGCGCCCAGAGGACGATCAAAGGATGGATGGATTCATTGACAACGTTGTCTTAGCTGTCAGGAATCTCTTGTATGTCTCCGCCGTTCCCACGGGACAAATTCCGAGCAGTGTCCTTCCTCGTCGATACAAAGAATATAGACCACCATCGCATTCGACCGTAAAACCCGCGCAAAGAAAGGTCACCGCAACGCTTTCTCGGCTCGTGCTATCTGCACGAGCGATGCAATACGACTCGGGTTCAATGGTTAACGATACCATTACTCGTATCCGCTCTGACGCTGAGGAGCTTGAAAAGGCTGTCTTGACATTTATTCTTGAGGTACAACGTACGCAGCATACTAATGCAAGACCACTGAAGCGATTGAGGGGAGTGTTCTCCACAGTTAATATTGGCCTGGGGCTTGTGGGAGCTGGTGCTGCTGGCAACTGGACGGGCTTTGGTTGGGTGCCAATGGATGATGAACAAAATTTACCTAAGCGGCTGTTAAGCCCAGACATCATCATTGAGTTAGGATTCCTCGTGTCACGCCTTGAGGAGAAGACTACATCCTTCAGTTATGCCCTTAGGGTTCTGGATGAAAATTCAGGTACGATGTTCCGAGACGTTCTGACCTGAGCTTATTATTTGACAGCGGACCAAATACATATGCGGTGCCAGGACCTGATAACCGAGCTTTCAACAATATTAAGCTTGGTTGCCGATATCCACCTGGCCCGCCATGTGGATGTTGATGGTGTCCTCATGGATGGCAGCTTTTCCACGAACGAAATCTATGCAAACGCAGTAGAGAAGGCGCGTTTGCTCGTGCGGAAGTTGGAAGCCTCTATGCAAGCAGCATATGACGACGGCATGGCTCTCTTAGTAACAACACAGTCAATTTCGGCAACTGAGTTTGGCCGAGATCGTAATGATAAGACTATCACGTACGAGCGGTTGGACGCGCTTTGCTTGTCCCTGAAAGCAAACATGGACCTCGTGCAGCAGACCCTCGAAGCACTTCTTACTGTCGGTCACGAACAAGCAGACACTGCCCAAGGGGAATACCATGGGTCAATAGAGTGGCGTCTATCCAAAGTCAGCACAATTCACCAAGGTGACGATACCGGCTATGCGAATGAGGACGTTGTGGATATGGAGTATGCCATGAATAGCCACAATCATGTCATGTCATCTTTTGCGCTGACTAGCCAGCCTGAAGCAACCCCCCCTCCGCCAGATGAAGCGTCGTATGGCGACAAAAATTCTATCAACGAAACAGATGGCGTACCATACGAACCATCGTCGAGTCCGGGATTAGACGATGATAGTAAGCAATTTCGGTGAATATCGGTCCCGGATCTAACTAAATTGGAAATGCATAGTTCCATCTAAATCCGCGCCACGACAAAACACTGGAAATGGCAAATTAGCCAAGATTCTGGGTGACGAATATGTGGATAAGGTTGCAAAAGACTCGAAGCCGTGGTTTCTGCGTCCCAACCATGACCCTGCTGAAATTTTGATTGATGCAGACAACTCCGTCAAGGGTGGGACACTGCCAGCACTGGTCGAGCGCCTTACATCCCATGATCAATTAGGTCTGTAGTGCTGATGTGTTCAACAGTATAACATTCTGAACAGTCTGCAGATTCAACATACACCAAGGCATTTTTGATGACGTATAAGTCGTTCACAACTCTGGATCAGCTCTTTGACCTCCTCGTTGCGCGGTTCAGGATAGAACCGCCGCAAGACCTGACGCCGCAGGAGATGAGTCAATGGGAGAAATTGAAGCAGCGCTTAATTCAGATACGGTGCGTCTGTTATTTGCCATTACCTAACAAACCTCAATGCAGCGTTTCTACAGTGTCCTCAATACTTTCAAAACTATCATCAATGATGAAGATATGCTCGACAAAGACGATATGGGCATACTTGATCGCATGCTAGATTTCCTGAAGTCAGATGACGTGGCTCATCTCAATGCCGCGATCTCACTCAGAGCGAACATTGAGCGTATTGTTCGTTCTTGCTTTTTCGTCAATTGTTTAGTTGCTGAGTCACCTCAAAAGAAAGCCGGCGACGACTTGCCAAGGCAAAAACAAACGAACTTAGGCGCACCACCAACTTCTATAGTACCCAAAAATGCCAAGAAGCTAAAACTTCTCGATATTGAACCTTTGGAATTGGCAAGACAATTGACTGTAAAAGAAAGTGAATTGTTTCGCAGAATCAAACCTATCGAATGTTTGCAACGCGCTCGAGAGCAAAAATCGGAAAATATGGACAACATCGCTACAGTCATACAAACGAGTAACCGAGTATGCCGACGGTTTCTGTCTCTACTGGTGTATGTTCATGAAAATTTAGATTGCATTCTGGGTGGCGGAGGCAATTTTAAGCAAAGAAGATCCGCGTAAGCGGGCAAATTTTGTCAAACATCTAATCGCAGTTGCGGATGTATGTTCATACAATCTAACATATAAACTCATCCAGATCTTTTCCTCTTAGCGTTGCCGAACATTGAACAACTTTTCGACAATGATTACAATCACATCAGGATTGAACACGTCACCCATTCGCCGCTTGAAACGAACCTGGGAGCTAGTTGGTCACCGTCACATGGCCCAGTTCGCAGCCTGCGAAGCAACGATTGCTACCAAGGGGAACTTTAAGGAATATCGACGTGTAATGCAAACAGTTAATCCACCCTGTGTGCCGTTCATAGGTCTGTTCCCGACATTATGATATTCAGCTCTATTAATATCGTTTTTCAAGGCGTGTTTCTGTCCACATTGCAATTCATTCAGGATGGTAATCCTGACACACTTCCTGGTGGTCTTGTCAACTTCCGCAAGCGACAAATGTTGTCAGAGGTCATCGGTGATATCAGGCGTTGGCAAACTCAGCCATTCAACCTGGCGCCCGTTCCCGTCATCATGAACTATATTGACGAAGCCTTGAATCATTTTAATGACAATACTGAGGCTCTAAGTGACCGATTCTGGCAGTTGAGTTTGGAACGGGAACCAAGAGAACGGGACGACGAAAAGATGGCGAGATTGCTGCAGGAAAGCGGCTTCTTGTGAACAAAACATTCCATTCATTTCACTCCATGCTTGCATCATTCCCGTATAATATTCCACTTTTTACCTCAGAATTTTCGGCCTCCTAAGCTTTGCTTGTCGTTGATGCATCCATACCGCCGATGTGGATCCATCCGAGTTTCCTGCTTAATACTTGCCCAATTTTTGTCGCTTTTCCTTTCCCTCATCTGCCGGAGAGAAATGTATTATTCATAAAGTACAAGTCTTAGTTGGATGTACTATTATAGCTTCTAGATAAACAAGTTGAAAAAAAAAAACGGCATCCGACTTGCCTTGTGTGTCTTATATGTTTGCTAAGTTGCTTGGTAATGACCCAGGCTGCGTCTTGATCATGGACGTCCATGATCATAGTTTTTTTGAAAGAGAACGCGACAGGCTATCGAAGGAAATAACATCAGTTTGTCGTGTCCTCACGTCATCCGATATCTATCTTAATGCGATGCAGGGCTTCGAGGAACTGTTATCCTCGACAAATGTGCTCAACCGTAAATTGGAAGAGGTGCTCGGCATGACGAAAGAATACGATACGATTGCTGCTCTGTGGAACAGCTTCTATCAGTTGATGAGCGCATCGAGTGCCAGAGAATCAGATGAGGAAGGGCCACAAGGCCTTCCTGGAACAGGAACCCATATCGTAGCAGGTAAACAGGGCGCGGACAAGCCATGAAAAGAATAATGGTATTTACATCTACTACAACAAGGATCACTGGTATTCACTTGTACATGACATAGGATCTAAATGAAACAGTAGAGCACGGGGGCTCTTGTACAACATACATAGGTTACAACTCATAATATTGTCCGAAATTCAAATATCTGCCCAAGCTGCCACCTAGACGGGTTATCAATAACGCAGGTTCGCATGACATCTCGAGGAGACTTACCCATGAAAACCCATTGAATTCCGCTTGGTGACGAGAAGATAACTGACCATGGACAGGTGTAAGGGTCGGCTGCTCTTTCGTGAATTCTTCGTCAAAATTGCTAGTGTCGGCGCTGCCATTCTGCGTGACGGTTAGTTAAGCAAGTTAGATATGAACTTTTCAAGCTTACAATAGTAGGGAAGTATGGAGGTGGTATTCGCTTATGGAAGACGTCGTCCCAGCTTACATCCTTAAAGAACGGTTGACGTTTTATCTCCTCCGCATCTTCCTTCCCTGATCCAAGGCGCCGATTGGAATCTTTCGTCAATAGCTAGCAGTGAGGAAAGTCAGCAATGGAGGAGATGCCTGATATAACTTCAAACCTTCTGGAGTATTGAAACAGCATCTCTAGGCATAGTGATAGGATACAAAGGTTCATCTTCGAGGATAGCATCAAATATTTCGTCTTCATCATCTCCACGGAATGGCGACTGTCCCAACAACATTTCGTACATTAGGACGCCAAATGCCCACCAGTCAACAGCGCGTCCATAACGCTGCTCCATCAATATCTGCTCCAAAAATCAATTCAAGCGTCCATCGAAGTCAATATAACGCACCTCCGGTGCCATGAACTCGGGGGTACCGCAGAAGGTACTTGTAGTGCTACCGTGCCACATTTCCTCCTTGCAAAGACCATAGTCAGCAACTTTCACGTGTCCGTCAAGGGTAAGGAGAATGTTATCTAGCTTGAGATCACTGCGCCAGTGAATAAGATATGTTTGGCATACGTGGGGAAATTCCTACCGGTATACAATGCCGTTTTGGTGAAAATACTCCAAGGCGAGGAGAACTTCTGACGCATAGAATTTGGCTTGTCGAAGCGAAAACTGCTTGCGCTGGATATGGAGCATGAGATCACCACCACTAACGTACTCCATGACGAAGTAGATACGAGTCTCTGTCTGGAAGCAGGAATGCAAGCCGAGCAAGAAGGGATGTCGTTCCTTTGCTGCGGTCAAGAAGACGCGCTTTTCGGACCGAGTGCTGCATGCAAGCATGAATAAGAATAAGTAGCGCAACTGTGATTTCAAACCTTTCAACTTCGTCGTTGTCTATGATGAATTCTTTTTTCAGGACTTTAATAGCGTAAAGACCATTCGTCTTCTTTTCTTCCGCTAGCATGACTTTACCAAAATTTCCCTTTCCGAGAACGGCCAAAAAGTTGAAGTCATCCAGTCCAACCTTCCTCTTCCGAGAGCGTTGTCTCGCGACTGATGCCTGTGACTGTGGGACAGGAATGCGAGGCATTGGGGAGGCTGCGACGCTGGGACGCTCGGAAGGCCGCTGGCCTGATAAAGGAGTATGTTTGGGGCTAGTCGGTGGTTGACTTGGCCGAGGTCCCTGTTATAAAAATGTCAAAGAGAAGAGACGATGGGAGAGGGGCGAACAAACCGGATATGCGGCTTGCGAATAGCCATCTGGGCCAGCTGATGGGACTTGGTCATAGGAATTAGATTGAGGGTATCCTGGAGGTATAGTGACCTTTGCGCCTGGTGGCGGACGTGGTGTAGACGGTGGCTGAGTAGAAGCTTGATAGTATCTTGGGTCTTGGGGGTATCGCTCAGGAGTAGCACTGATAGCCGGGCGAGTGTGAGATTCTGGCGTGACTGGAGTCTGCTCCTGCCCTATCTTCACCGTAGGAGGTAGGGTGTCTACACCTTGAACCAAGGCAAGTTCCACGGCTTGTTGCTGCTGTTGCTGCTGTTGGCGCCGGGCTTTACTGGTTTGTGCTGATTTGATGTCGCGCCAATTACGGAGAAGCTCGTTAGCAGTTTCCATTGACATCCCACAGAAATCGGGAACAAGATGAGCACAATTAGCATGGCAAGTAATATCGCATTCAGAGCACTTGCGAGCATTCTTGCGACCGAATGGCAACATGTAACCACAGTGACAGCACCAATTGGTTCCAAAGTTAGTGAGGGGTTCAAACCGATGAGGTATCCGATGGTTAATCTTTTCTTCATCACCCTCCTGCAATAACCATGAGACTACCAAAGGTCATAGCAAAATTGTATCTCACCCCAGTATTCGATCTTGATATACATTTTGTTACCACTTTTTCATAACATTTCTTGTGACAAGTATATCTACAGTCTTCGCATTGATAACCGGCGGCGTTAAGCAAGAAATCGCTGCAAAAGGCGCAGAGCATAAGCTGATAGAACTGGCGCTGTACAAACTTGTGGCCATTTTGTTCATGCACTTCACCCTTACGTTTACGAACGGCACCTTGTCGACCGAGAGGCGCGTCGAGTGGGCGCCTGCGAACATTTTCTTTAACTATAAAGCCAATAAGTATCTGTGCGTCTCGGGCGATCTGGGAGACTAACCGAAATTCAAGCGCAGTGCAACTGCACCTGCCGGCTCTATGGCAAACCAAGCATCGACACCCTCCGCGGATGGAGGCGGCCAACTAACTTGGCCTCCTGGTACAACCACAGGGCCACTGTATCCGATTTGCCCATCTCCTGTTTGCATCCCCGACGCTAGGTTTGTTGGACTGTCGCCAGGCATGGCACCTGCCGTCACCCATGCTCCATTGCCCGCCTCCATCCCCACTTTTTGCCTACGCAAAGCGTCTACCAAGTCGTTTATACGGATCCATAGCAAGCCGATAGGTATAGGATTGGCGTCGTTGCCTATTCTGTCATATACAACGATTTCGACTTCATTAGCTTTCTCGACTGTGATTTCGAAATCTTCATTCCAGCGATCAGTGCGTGATGGATGAGACCTAGCCAGCTGGTTTCCTTCTACTTTAATTGACACAAAAGTTTCTACGATCTGTCGTGAGGCGGGGCGACGGCCAGTGACAGGAGCATGGTCCAATTCGCGTGCACCCTTTACAGTAATACTCAATGTACCAGACAAAGGTTTGCGCAAGTTATCCCTACGCTCGCCGTCATTTCCAGCATCTGCAGTCGTGAACAAAAAGGCCTAGGAAATTGAACTAATCTTACCTGTATCATCTTCGTCCGCCACCGCGTCAATGACATGAAGGTTTTTGTATCGTTTCAGGGCGGTTTGTAGGAGTTGGATTTTCCTTTCACTCTCTACCCGCTTGGCTTCAGCATCAGCCTTGGATTTCTTATCACCGTCGGCTTGATACAGCTTCGCCATTTTATCAATGCCTTTCTTGTACTGCATCTCGATCTGCAACTTGAATTCTAGCTGATGCAGCATACGCGAGATCTTCGCTGGGGTGATGGGAGTATCAGCCTTGATCAAGTCTAGATTGGAGAGCTTGATTCGGGATGGCGCAGGTATCTGTTGTCTGCCTTGCTCCGGAGAATTGGAGGCACGACCTCCGCGCGGGTCGTAGTCCTTGAGTGAAACCTAGGCATCAGAAATGCGCATACATGGACTTGAAGGATGGAAATCACCTGCGGAGAAGGAGACTCGCCTGAGCGAGCAGGATCTTGCTGGCCTTGCTGTAGCTTAAGTGCTTGGAGTTCGCGGAGGGTATCTTCAAAATAAGACAAAGAACGCTCAGTTTCCCTTATTTTTGCTTCGTTTTTCCTCAAGACATCCTGGTTGGTAGTGGCCTGACGGAGAAGTTGAGAGGCCTCGAGGATCTTGCGTTCAGTCTGAATATGCCTATAGACATCCTGGATTTTCTGGTCCAAGTCTTGGCTCTAAAACAGGGCAAGAGATGAGAAATCGATAAGATAAAAGGAAAGGAGAACCTACCATGGTAGTCTGGGCGCGGAGAAGATCGCGCTTGATGGAAGATGGCGACTGAAATCAACCGGCGGGGCTGTGACTGCGATATTATGTAATTACTGATGGTGCGCGTCGCCTCCGACCACGCTGTCCTCGTCCTCGCCGCCGTGCATCACCTAGCCTTCGCCACCGTAATTCACGCCTCTTCCAGGACAATCCCTGCAGACGTCGTCGCTGCCCCGGACATCATCCTTTCTCTTTCCGGCTTCCATGATCGCGCCAACATTCCGCCAAACACCCTCGCGCAGTCTCATATTGCAAATCATCTCGTTCAATATTTGCGCACGGTCATTTATCATGTTTATTCAATCGCGCCATCTTGACCGTCTTCATCAGAATGCCGCCCAGTTAGGCCTCGACTATGTGTCTGGTATCTTGCATGATCAGCAAGATGACACAATCAAGCGTTCGGTTTTCAGCTGTCAACATACCAATTTATTAAATCAGTTCTTAGTGATCATCAGGTCCGGTCGCCCTTCTTCTCTGCAGCTACAGCGTCTGCCAACTTGTGCTACCTTGTTTCAACTTGACCTCGCATATACCTGGCAAACTCAGTGTAGGAAATCGAACATGTCGCCACTGACCGATCCTTTTTCCCCAAATCTCTCTCTACCTTATCAGACTTTGCTTAACGCAGCTGTAGAGCGCTTTGTTAACCGCGATCTTGTCAAGTGAGCGTTGGACTAAACGCCGCGCTACATTAACGCATTATTACAGGCGCTATCCCCTCGTATTTGGCTTTTGGCGCCGGGTAAAGCGTTTTTTTTTTTTTTTTTTTCATCCTGCGCTGCGCTAATTTATTCATTTGATCACAAACCTCAGCAACTTGATATCGAAGCATCATTCTTTCCTGTCATCTATCGCTCTATCCACCGTATTATAGATCGGTCGCCAAGCTCCGTCTTCAAGGAAAGATGCAACCAACTGTTCATGGTTCTATTTCTAATGACATTCAACGAGCGCATCATTGACCAAGTATGAATAGAATTTGAGGAGAAATATACTTTCCAAGGCCGCCCAAAATATTGCGTCGTTATCCGAAGCTATACCAGGACTCGATCTCTGCCTAGACAGCACGTCAATGTCCGAGTCGGATATGTTGTGTTTAGCTATGGAACGCCTATTTCAAGCTGGGTTGCAACCTTCCAAGTTCAAGGTACTTGACACGTCGTGAGTTGGGACAGCGATCATACTGACGGTTTCCAGGGACCAATTAAAGGTCCTACGTCGGACCGGGCAGAAGATGAAGAACTCACGCAGAAAATGTCACAATGCTCACCTGACGACACAAAAGAACCCAGCCAAAACATTCTGTGGGAATTGCACTCCGAGGATACCCCTGTTAATAACAACGATTCAATGTGCGAGCCTCCCCACTTGTCATATGAGCAATTTGCCTTCGGACTTTATGAGGCCCATCTGTTTCAGCCGAACGCCCATCAGACCATTCCGTCCGAAGACGTAAAGCCGGATCTACCACTGATGGGGAGTTCTATACTCGATTGGGACAGCGATATAGATCTCTGGAAAGTCAACGATGATGCTAGCGTTCAAGCAAGCCAACCCGATAGAAATTTTCTCGAGGATTACAATCAAGAACAATTGGATTTGAATGCCGATTTGATAGACGAAGACTATGTTATTTTTACTAAGGAGGGAACACCAGACACTTCAGGGCCTTTGGCATGCGCTGACTGGGCAGTAGAAAATCTTTTTGCACACGATGACAATTCTGGAACTGAAGGCAAACATCATGTCAACAATGTTGACCATGGTTTTTCCGGTGGCATGATGTTTGATAGTGACGACGACAATGATTTCAGAAGGCAGTACAGAAAGCATAACCAGCATGCTTGATCTAGGACCTTAAGGGGACAAGGTGACGACGTGACCTTGCAACGTTGCGAGTTCACACGTCATCTCTGCCACATGTTCCATCTAAAATACACCAAGGATGGTTAGTCAGTGTACCGTAGTTCTGGATCAAGATAACATGTGCATGGAGAGTAGTAAGACCTGAGCGGATGTATTACAATGTGGAATGGAGGTGGAATTGATTCAAAGTCCGCATGAGTAGACTTGGAACTCCGCTGAAGCTCCGCCGGAGCGTAGCGGAGAGGACGAGCAAAAATAAATTGTAAGGACTCCGCATTGGCCATTCAAGCTATAAGACCTGCCCTTCACCCAGACCGCTCCCCCGCTCGTGGCCGCTCTTCCTCCCCTCCCCCTTTATCGAGCATCAGCTACCTAGTCGCCATGCTTCCGGCCAAGCGCAACAAGATTGACCTGAGCGTAAGTCACTTTGCCCCGTTGTGCCCCAACACCTCACCCCATCCCTGTTGTTTCCAGGGCTTGACGACGCAGGAACAGCAACTGTTCACCAAGTATGGCAAGCTTCCAACACACAAGAACATACTCACAAAAATGCAAAAGGTCCGTTTACGAGGAAAAGGGATGCTATTGGTTCGCTCACACTGACGTTAGGAACGTAAATTTTTCGATTCAGGCGATTATGCTCTATCCAAGGCGGGTCGTGCACCGCCAACTATTGTCGGAACGGCCATTCCTAATCCTGAAAAGTACGCAATACGTTCCCGCCCTGTGTCCGCATCATTGATATCCCTTGATGTAGCATACCTCACGCGTCTGGAACTGGGCACAACCACCAAGGACTCTCGGTATCGCCAACAAGTTCAAGTTCCGTGAGCAAAGAAAGCAGCTTGTCACACGAAGAGATCAAAGGATCGGAAGCCACCGATGTTGATTCTAATGAAGTGGTTCTTGTCGGATCTGAATCAACCTTGACACTGTCAGTGTCCTCGGGACCTGACCCTTTGGTGTCAGATTGAGGCATACCGTCCATTCAGTGATGGAATAATTCTGCGGTACTGTGGCGCATTTTTTGTCCTGCTTGTGCACATCTTTCCGATATACTCTGTACGAGTCAGCGCGTTCGCCAATGGCTGGACTATGTAATTAGGCTTGGGTTACCTATATCCGGCTTTTTATATCGCATTAAGGGCTATGACACGCTAGTTTCAGCGGCCTGTGGTTATATTCTCTTGTCATTCTTCAGAATATCAACAACACATGATGAAATCAGCGTCGACAAGCCAACATTTTGATATTTCTCATTCTCAAAACGTGTTCTCCTCTTATCCGCAGTTCCGAAAGGCCCCACAGCTCCAACCGGCCGCGGAAAACCTGAAAGGAAATACTCCAAGAGAGGTAACTTACGTCCAAAGCCTATTGTCACGGATGTCACATTAGTCATCAATGCATCACCATTCCAACCAAATGGCAGACAACTTGAAAGAAGGCCTCATCGAGGCTTTCGGCGATGTCGTCGTCACAGACAACAATCTCATGCAGCAATGTAAGCGTTCATGTGGTATTTCGTGCAGATTCCACCACATCGTCTAGGCATATCTCTATGCCACGCGTACGACTTATCACCCAAGGATCTGCAATACAAGTGGGAAGCCAGAAACTTCAACAAAAGTTCATTCTCCCTTACCCCGCCCTTCAACATCGACTCCATTTCCGCGATAAAATCCCAAATATTACGCGAATCAAAGGAAAGTGCTAAGCGAACGCAGAGGGCGCGACCGAACCAGCAAATATTTTCGGCGAACCTACACAAACCCAGGTTTACTGCAAACTCTGGAAAATCAGCACTGACTCGTGTCAAAGCAGAGGCCGGAGATGTCGACATGACTGGCTCTATTGGAGTGTCGTTCAGAGGCCCCAAGACCGATGAAACATCGAAAAAAAAGCGCACTTGTGAGCGTTGGTCGCGTCGTACTTGGGATTCATCGTCAAGTATGGACAGATCGCTACATGTATGAAAAGATTCTAGAAAGGAGCGAAGGTATTCGAATCAGCAAATCCGCTCTTTCATGGTACTGAATATGGGACACATCAGTCCTAGATGACAGAATCGATGAGTTTGCTGAGCTTGTTTGCGATCATTACAAAATTTCCGACATAGGCGACCCATCGGCATCGACGGATGTTGGTATCTTTTGACACTACTCACATTACTCCTCACTAAGGTACAGGGTGACACAACTGTTGTAGGCCGCATAACACAAGACAATGACGCCTCATCCAAGCTCAACGAGATGACAATATGGCTGGAATCGTCACGCATGCTTGGTTCGGGATCACGCGTTCCGCTTCGTTTTGACCCCCTTGTCAAAATACGTGGCGTTGCAAAAGGTGCAGGAGGCATCGGGTTTTTCCCCGGAGCTATCGCCGCCTTTAAGGGGAAGAACGGCGGCGGCGGGTGGTTCCAAGTCACCGAGATACTGGGTGTGAGTATTTCTAAGAATTGTATGATTGGTTCTTATTCTACCAAGTTGCCACCTCCACGACCAACGCCCGCCATGGGATCGTCGAGGTCTAAAATCGATTCAGATATGGCTGGCGCCGCATATACGATGAGCATAGCATGTGGACCATATACCCCGGACAGTGATACTCTATATAAACCCCGAGAAAGTTTGTTCCAGCACCTCAAGAGTACAAAACCGGATGTTGTACTATTGGTAACAAATGTTGCTTTCGTGTGACCTGTTTGGACTGATAATGTTCAGATGGGCCCATTTGTAGACTCTTCGCATCCTAGAATCAAGCTTGGTGATTGGGACTTTCCGCCGACTACGACATACGAAGCGAGGTTTTTGAACCCTCTAAAATCATTTCTCGAATCGTCTCCAGAAAGCATTGTACTCCTTTTGCCGAGTGTTCGGGATATCCTGAGTGATCATGCCGTCTATCCGCAAGGTGAATATCCCGAGAGTCTGACTGGCGACCATCCAGCAAGTTATTTTATGATTTTCCTCGATCAGCCTTAAATGATGCTTCTATGACAGCGAATACGTCTGCTCCCAAACCCGGCTCGATTTACAATTAACGGGGTCACGTTCGCCGCCACGAGTGTAGACGTGTTATTCCACCTGAAGCGCGAAGAATTTATCAAACGAGGAGAAGAAATGGATCCGATTCCACCAACATCAGCGGCGGATACTGGAACAGAGGTCATGGCTAATCTTTGCTGTCATCTGCTGCAACAGAGAAGGTTGGTTGTTGAGATTCTTGTCAAGCTCTACCTTACGACCTGATTCTCTATAGCTTCTATCCACTGTTCCCAGTGCCGGCAGAAGTGTCCCACGAAGTCAATCTCGACGTTTCACACTCCGAAGCCCTAAGGCTGTGTAACGATCATAATCAACACGCGCCTGATGTGCTGATTGTACCCAGCAAGCTGAAGGAGTTTTCCAAGGTATTTGCGAGTCGTCGTCCGTTTAGTTCTGAGATTCCACTATAGCTCTACTATAATAGATGGTACACTCGACGCACGCGATAAACCCATCGTACATTAATAAGATGAGATGCGCCACGCTGCATGTCGCAAGCGGCGAAATGCCGGCAAAAGATAGGATTAGTGTCACGCTTGATAAAATTGAGGTTGGAGCTTAACAATGGCATGCCTGCATCATGTATTCCTGGTAAGTACATCTTCCAAGCTGTTTTGGACAGTAATGGACAAATTCTTGCCAATCAAGACGATTTTGCCGGGATCTGGGACGCCCAACACATCCTCCACCGTGGCATCAAGCTTCTCTAATTCATACATGCTTCTTACCCCCTGCAGGACATATTGCTCTCCTGTATCGAGGGTGAAAACTCCTTTACAACGCAACACTTGTACCTCCAATTGTTCATTGCTCGTGGGCAGCTGGTTCTCCCATAAAACAGTTCTTATCCATTCGTCGAGTTTGTCTAGTTGATCTCTTGTTAAAACAGGGAATGTAACTTGGATGCTTGAGATGCCACGAAGTTCATAGTGGGTTGCCTCCGCACCATGCCTGGCTGGTGCTCCGTCGTCATGTACGTGATCGGTGGAATGATTATGTCTATGTGAGGATGAACTCGCCATCAACATTTGATCACGGAGTTGTGGAGCTGGCGCATAGGTAGATATGCCAATGATATGCTTGAGGTCAATCTCCCCACGAACGGTGTGGTATAGAGGTGCGACGGGGTTGACCTTGCGAATAAGTTGTTCTGTCTCTGCCAGGGTATCTGAAGATACGAGATCGACCTTGTTGAGGAGTATCACGTCCGAACCTGCAATTTGACTGTCGAAGTGAGTTGGGCATGACAGGAAAACGCATCGCCTACCGGAGGCTCTCTCCTATCTCCAATGAATCTGTCAAATGATCCTCGTCCATTTGCTTAAAAGGCGGTCAGACATGTTGTGTCAATGAATCATATGCCATGCATTACTTGTTTTCCAAACACAGCATCTACAACGCATATGACTCCATCTAGGACGATATCTTGACCTAGACCCGTTGCATATTCTTCGTTGTGCCAGAAGATAGCGGCGATTGGGCCTGGATCTGCCAAGCCAGTCGTTTCAAGCAATATATGATCAAAAGCGCCCTTGCGCTTCATGAGTTTTTCGATCGCCGCGATACCTGAATCTTTGATGCTGCAGCAAAGGCAGCCATTAGCCAGTTCCAAAAATTCTTCAGACTGTTCCGCTGCCGGGTCATCTGACGAAGAGACGTTTATCGTTTTGGCTTTGCGAACTTTCTGTGAGTCTCTGCAGTGCTCGGACATGACGATTGGTTCACGTACATTCAATGTCCTAGTGGTATCAATGAACAACATGACCACTTGAACATTGACCGAAGTTTACGGGGAAAAGGCTTACTGCTGTATCCCCAAACTCGTTCATTATGACTGCAATGCGGTAGCCATGTCGTTCTGTCAGGATCCGTCTAAAGAGTCAATAGGATTTCCTTTCGTATCGGAGGCTGCGAGAAAGACGTACTTGAGCAAGGTCGATTTGCCCGCCCCTAAGAAGCCACATATGATTGTCAGAGGGACGCGGCCACTAGATGTATTGACATGTTCGATAAGAGTGCTGTCGCAAGTTCCGAGTCAGCAGCGGGGACGCATAGGAGAGGGGAAAGGGGCCACTTGCGGTACGTCGTCGTCCATTAGAATCGATCACGTGCTATCAGGTCTTCTCTCTACACTTTGTTCCACCTCTCTCAACACTTGACCCTCACCAAGCCCCCCCCCAACCAATGACAGCACCGCAACTAACAAGCGATCAAGTCAGAGCAATGATACAAGGGCCTTCGGACATCGAGTGGAGGTTCGATTGTTTTTTTGCCTGCCCCCCTCATGTGCCATCAGCGCCGCGTCGTCGCGGCGCGCTAATCGTCTTGCAGATACGAAATGAGACGGGAGTGTCAAGAGATCATCCCAAATCTGTACTTGGGACCCTTCGTCGCTTCAAAATCTCTCGAAACGCTCAAAGGTCTCGGAATCAGCCACATGTGCGTTTCACTCTCAGCTTCCTGATAGAGGTGCTGAGCTCGCGTGTTTAAATAATAATAATAATAAAACAACTCATGTGTTAGTGTGTGCATTCGAGATGCCAAAGAAGCATTCTCTGTCCGGCCAAGATTTTTGGAGCATTTCAAGTACCTCGTGCTAGACGTCCAAGACAATGAGGATCAGAATCTTATTCGCCTCTTTCCCGGGTCAGTGAGGTTGTTTCAATCACACTCTGATCTATTGAACAACATCCGTAGGGCCAAGGGATTTATCGACTTAGCCATCTCTGGTGGAGGGCGTGTCCTGGTGCACTGCAACGGTGCGTGCTGTTTTTCAAGACACCGTTCGCCATTTTAATCCTGTTCTATTTATAGGTGGCATAAGTTTGTCACCGGCGTTTGTGGTGATGTTTGTCATGCAGTATCATCAACTAGCTTGGGAAGACGCTCTACATTTTGTTCAAAACCGCAGATATTGCATCTCCCCTAATGGAGGATTCTTGACCCAGATCAAGGTGTGTTGCCTGAATGAACTAGTGACGTTCTATGAACCACAAGTGTTTAGGAATACGAAGCGATTTACAAGGCCAGTCTCGCTGTCTCATCATATCCGGTAACACATCGTGCCATCTCAAGACGGAAACGCGAAGATGACGACGACGACGAAGCCGTGACCACCAGGTACGTTTGTTAGCTTATTTATTGCACGACCATGTGTGTGACTTATTTCAGAGAGGACGACAGAAAACGGATCCTAGTTCAAAGCGAACCAAGCTTCTTCAAAGATCCAAATGCCATGGAAACATCATGAACATAACACTTTTTGATGTCTTTGCTATCTTTGCTCTCGACTGGTATTTGTATTCATACCCCATGTACAATGATTTTAGGACCACTCTATCGTTATCTGAGCTACAAAGATTTGATTTTCGCCTTTTCTTTCTCCTGAATAATTCGTTTTGCATGAATGTCTGTATTTTTTTCAATCAGCTTGGTGAGCAACGATGATAACCACATCCACGTACCTTTACGTTTTACGAATGCCTCTACAGATATTCCGGCAAACACCACCGCAGCTCCAAACCATTGTCCCATGGTCAACTTGTGCTTATATACAACAACGGATAGAAGCATGGTAAATAATTTACGAGTCAATGTAATAGTCCTGCATAAAGAATGTCAAAAAAAAAGGGGTCACGGATTGACCATGACTTACACTAAAGTAAGCGAACCGAAATGCTGCAATGTCTCGAATATGAACAGTTGTCCAAGGGCTCCAGTGAAAGCAAATTGAGCAAGAGGTATGATAATGGACGGATGAGTCCTGATGAACGCCAGCGCCCCAGCTAACTCTGTTCTTCCATCCGTAGAAGGATGGATGACGGGAATGTACGGAAGAGGCAGGACGGACAAGAGAGTTGAGATCGCCGTGCAAAGTACGTTAATCCAGAACATCATTTGCTGCCCTGTCACCTTGTGCCGCGCAAAAATCTCGTCCTGTGTCGAGTTCACAGCCCCGTCTAGTGCCAGGTTGATTAAAAGGTACGTTATTCCGATTAGATTCGCATATGGCGATTTGATGCCATTGGTATTCGCACTCTTGGCCTTTCCTTTCTTTTCATCACCGAGTCCCATGAAGATGGTGATGCCTGTTGTGACCATGAAGACGACGAGGTATTTGTGCGGCGCGAATTTGCGACGGTACAGCAGGACGTTCATGATCATGACTGGTACGAGCTTGCACGACTTGCCGAGTACCATTGCTGGATAGGAGATGTAGGACAGTGCTGCAAAGCCAAAAGGCGCGGCGGAGGAAATGAGCACTGAGCATTGGAAATAGCGCAGAAGCAACTCCCGTGTGGAGTAACGACGGTCTGGCATCGCAACGGAACCATTATGGCGTCCGTTGGCGACATGGCTGTTCTTCCCGTTGACGACTCTGGACGTTTCTCCTTCATGAACAAGACCTAGAGTCTGCGACAACGTCTCGCGCGACTTCCGCCTTAACAGTAAATAACAAAGAGCCGACACCGAACTGAGGAAGCTTTGACAGGTTCCCATAAATAATGGAGATTTGAATTTATCTGACGACGCCCCATCTATAGACTTAAAGGGGACGGACACTGATGATCAGTCACGTCAATTTATCGCGAGCGAGCGATTATGAGAAGGAAAGTCGTTCTTACATCGTTCTTGAGCGATAGCCCATAACTAATGCGGTCGTTAAGCTGGAAATGTTCACTGTTGATATTTGGAATTGGGACACATACTAGAAACATAGAATAGACACCGGCGACGCATACTACCAGCCTGCACGCTGGTGAAAAGAGCGGTAGGTCAAATGTAGTGTTACTCACCGGAGGAAAGCCATGGACAAGTTGAGGAAGTGATGATGCGAATGGCCATTCGCATCATGGCCGAACGTCGACGTGTCCTCAGGCGGCCCGGCGCTGGCCGGCGGCCAACTTGGACATCTCAGTTGCACTGGCTTTTGCTCCCGACCACCACCCAACACCGCCTCAACCCGGCAAAAGATCTACCGTGAGCGGCATCGACTGAATGGCGGTCAAGTGATTGTCATTCAGGTTCCCGCAGCTATGTATATACATAAAATGCTCGCCCAGAAGCGGTCCCCCCTCCATTGAGTCACCGAGTCACCATGGCACACCAGTTCTTTATCGGTGGTATAGTCGGCGGCATTGGAGTTGCTGTTCTTCTCATCACCATCCTCGCACTGAGCCTTCACACATGGCACAGAAAACGCGTTCACAATGCGGCACAATATCGCATTGATCAGTTCAAAATGTCTCCTCCACAAACCTATCGCCATCCCTTGCCGAGACCCGTCGCCACATCTCCATGACATTTATGGACCAGAGATACCAGCAGCTAGCGCTATGGACATCATGATATACCACAAACCTAGATGATATGCATGGACTATAGGATGGACAAGCCTGTTGTATCGTAGATTAGATGATAAATGAACGTATGAACCTTTGTACCATCACTTCAGCCACCCTCCGTTTTCCCAATCAAATCCTGGATAGTATACATCTCGTTGTCTCTGTATAGGATCCCTCACACCATCAAGAAGAGTCTTCAGTCGTTTGAAATTAATCGGCTTCAAAATCCAACCATCTAGTCCACAGTTGAGCAATTCTGTCCGTTGTTTTTCCACTAAAGAAGCCGAAACCGCGAAAATGGGTATGCCCTCCGCTGATGTTGGCTTCTTCTTCTCAATCTCTCGTATACGCTGGGTTGTTTCAAACCCGTTTAACAACGGCATTCTGAAAGTAAGGGTGGCCACGCGGGTGAGCTTAACTTGAAGGAATTATAAGCTTACTGGATGTCCATCAGGATCACATCGAATGCTTGATCCGCCTCGATGTGTGCCAAACACTCTTGGCCATCGCTCACATTGACAACTACATGACCATTCATGCAAAGTCGCTTCGTCAGGATAGCCTGGTTGATTGCGTTGTCCTGCAAACTCTTGATATGCAACCGCTAGTGATGATGTTGATGACACCCACCTCAACTACTAGGATTCTCAGCTGTGCCATTTTTGCTGAGGCAGGGGGTTCTACAGGAAATCGACTAATGGTGCCCGGAGTATCTTTATCAAAGGAAAAAGGTTTGAAAAGTTCACGAACATCGCGATCACCCTCGTCCGAGCTGCTTAACGGGGGTGCTCTGGGTAACGGCAGATCAGCGGTGAGTGTCGCAGTCTCGCTCTTCTCGTGATCAAAATGACCAGGTAAGGAGAGCGGTATGGAAAACGTAAACCGACTTCCTTCACCGACCTTGGACTCTACCCGCAATTGCCCGCCCAGCTGATCTACATTCCGGGCAACCACGGCAAGACCTAAACCTATGTCCGATATTCTTAATCATAGCTAACGCAGCAGTATTGAATCTTTCTTACCAAGACCCGTTTCTACGCTGTCCCGCGATTCGCTCCGCTCCACCTGCTCAAACTCCCTGAAGATCGTTTCCAATTTCGATGTGGCAATGCCACACCCTGTATCCGTCACAACTGTTTCCACTGTCGTCACTTCGGGCTTCTGAGTTACCCCCGAATCCTCACGGGCAATACAGCATACGGAAATAAATCCTGCAGTCGTATATTTGACTAAAAAGGCCGTGAGGATGAATTAGAACCTGATTAAACTGATCTCGCACGAGCATTTGCGGTCAAATTTTGTACGACCGTCTTGATCTTTTCCCTATCACCTACGACCATCTTGGGACTATTGCCGAAATCAACCTGAAAATCTATTCGACGTCTCTCTGCCTCTTGACGATACGGGCACGTCGCCTCCTCGATGGTGGTGTGAAGATCAAACGGTTCATTAAATGAGGTTTCAATCCCAGTCTCAAGACGCGTCAAATCCTATTTGAATTGTCAAACTAGTCAACCGCAAAAGAGTTTGTCGAAATACCAGAAGGTCATTGATGGTGAACAGAAGGCTCTGGTATCAAGTGAATATCTGCACAATCTAGCACAATTGATGTCTGTTCGCTTGCCTTTGACGCGGTATGTGTTTGAGTTAAATTCGTCCTGGTCTCCTCTGGTAGTGGACCATCAAGCGCCATTTCCAGGTAACTAGGTTTATTCAAATCAATCTACCGTCTTTGACATGTTAGTTGGACACAAACTTGATGATATGGTTAAGCGGTGTTCGAACTACACCACGCCTGTTGCGTTAACATTCCATCTCAGACTGTAAAACGTACCTTCATGACTCGCGTTTGATATCAGAAGGCTTGTCAGTTTCTTCGCCCTATTCGCATTTTCCTTGTACCTCCACACTTCGATGAACTTTGGGGCGTGTGAGTGGAATTCATATCCCTCGAAGAGCACTACTCGCTTTGCAGTAAACAAAAGACAATATACTCGCAGTCTCTAGCTGCTGTTCTGTCCACGCTCTACATCGCCCCGTAACCGTTTCAGACCATACTTTAAAGGATTTACGCGGTTCAAGAACAGAGTTTTTCTCTGCTCTACTATCCTTGTAAGGTCTTCCTGCCCAATGAACATCGTATTTCTGCCCTTTGCGTAAGAAGGAAATGAAGTCCTTGCCGCTATTGGATAGAGGAACGTAAAGAAGCCCCGCAATAACCTCTAATCCTGTCTTGTCCGTGAGCAATGATTTTATACAGAGTAAAGTTACCAATCCCACCAGTGGTCAGTTTCAAATCAGGATAATCAAATGTCACTGCTTGAGATGCTTGAATAGTGCTACTTTCGCTCAGTAAATTGTTACATGTGAAACTGACCACACCCACGTAAATCGCTTGAGTCGCAAATATTCAGCCATGATTAGTATTTCTTGTCCATACTTGTCAGGTCCGAGAATCTTGGCTCCTTCGCTAATTACCAATATCCCAAAATCCGCATCAAAAAGACTCAAGAGATTGTCGACATTGCTTATTATGTATTCACTCTGAAAATTAATTAGCTCTTTGCTTGGAACAGTGATGGGCTTACATGTTGATGGTCGGATACGATGCTATTCATCTTCCAGGGACGGCTTAGATGGCAGTTAAAATTTGCCGACGAATGAAACCTACCAATTTTTTGGTCCGTAGCCGCTGAGTGTAACTTATACGCTCCACATTCCGTGATATTGCTTGACTCAGTAACTTCAGCATTTGGCGGATGGGAAATGACACACGCATTCCATGATCGCCGTAACCGTGACATGTTACCAGTCCCCACAGATGACCGGAGACCAAAATGGACTACCAGAGTGAATAGGCAAGCAAATTATTGACCGTCGACAACAAACTCACAAGAGACATGGACGCACGTACGCCCATGTTTTCCAAGTCTGGAGACGTGAGAACGTACCAGAGAGATGTTTGAAGATTCCTTACATTTCAGGTGAACTGGGCTCATTGACCGGAGAAAGCAATGCGTCATGTTCTGTACATCTGAGAATAAAACTCAGCTTGCAATATGTTGACGACACGTACAAGTGGAGTGCGGAGATCTTCATTACTTTTGACAATGAGACGTGCGGCTGGTTGAGCGCGATCATAGAGTAAGCGGACTTTGTCTGGGTTGAACGTGAAATTTTTGGTATCCGAAACACACTCCCAATAAACTTACTGATTGCATACAGTTGTCGGGCCTATGTCTTGTGAGAAGACTTGACTTACCTGAGAAAGTTTGCTTACCTGTGCGGGTATATCGCTTGCCGGAAAGTGTAGGCCGTGATAAAGCTCATGAGCTTGGCTCCAGTCCACCAACTCAGTCATAACCTTTCCGTTCCACATCTCATCAAACTGATAAATCAAGACTCGATGGAACTGAGTCAAGTCCTTGATAACGCCGACCACAACCTTTAAAAGCATGTCCAAATCAGGAGCTCCATCGAACTGTTCGTTAATTTGAGTCATAATTGCAAACATGTCCATCATTCCCATCGCACCGATACCCCTTGCTGGACTGTAGTGAGGGTGACGCGGATCAGAACTCAGGCGCCAAATACGCCGTACCCGCTCCAATGCTGGCAAAGGCTTGGCATAACATGTTGTACTTTGCAAGATGTCTTCCGCCCTTGGCGTCCAATCAATCCATCCTGGCTCAGACGACAACCTCGAGTGCTGCTCCAATCGTTCTGGTCGATTTGAGGGTTGTTCAATATGAGCCTGTCTAGGTGCACCGTTGTCCATAGAGTTAGTCGCCACGGGCGGGTATAAAGGGCTGAACATATCTCGTTCAAGCTCAAACTCCATAATTATAAGGGCTAGGTTGGGCTCGCTAGGTAACTTGCCTGGGGTGTCTGTTCGATGCACGGCGCACCAGCAAGTCCATGTCCGGCGACCTTCCCGACCAGGATTCTTCTCCCCAGGCAATGCTGAACCTGGCGCACCCCAACCAGTGAGCAGGAACACATGAGGATTAACTTCCCCATCGTCAGATTCACTTAGAAATCGGATATTATCCCAAAGTAAACAGGCCTGAGAGTCGGGAAGTGTATTTGTGAAGCAGGATAGGGAAAATAGGTAAGACGGTGGTAAGCCAAGTAACGATGTCAAATTCTGGGACTATGATCAACAACAGAGAAACGTCTCGTTCCAAGAACATATGTACCTCTGAAACTTGTCGAACAGGCAATGTACCCTCCCTCTCTTCAATTGCAACCAAAGCACCAAAAGCCTGTATAGTACCAGGTGCGTGAATTGGCTATGAACAGATGATTATTTAAATAATAGTTTATTTTTGTGTAACATTCACCTCGTCTTCACATCTTTGCAACTGACCTTCTCTCCCCGTAATAACGTAGTGACCATAGTTGTCTTGTATATGAGTAAAACGGAAAGTCGCGTATTCGCTCGTGTCCGCAGCAGATTTACTGCTTGTTGTAGAGGTTGCGGAAAGCTTAGACTCCGGCGCTTGCGTCCGTGATCCCAAGTTGTCATCTGTCATCTGTGTCGCAGAAAGAAAGTTGCTCGGAAGGTTCTGAGAATCTGGAGCTGAGACCTTATTGATGAGATGCGGAGACGTGGTAGGAGCAGGAGGCAAGTGGACAAAACCACGTTCGGAGGGATTAAAAGGAGAAATCTCGGTCGCAACTATTGCATCTATGTCCATAGAATCGGATGGCTCATGGGTTTCAGACGATGCCGTCTGCAAAGCCATGGTTTTTTCAGGTGTTGCGTCTCCGCGGGAATATTGGAGAGATGGTTGTGAATGACTTCTGGTCAGGAGGGAATGGTTACTGTAAAGTGTGCCTGTACTGCATGTCGAAGTAACACGATTCATGTCCGACCATCGACTACTGGTCAATAAATGCGTACCAAGTGTTTGCTGCTTGTTGTACCGGGCTAAATGAACTGCGCCTATCAGGCTGTATATCACCGAATAGAGACTTGACGGGATAAATAAATGACGATGACGATCTCAGCTTTGAACTAGAGGACGGGCCAGACTCGCTCTGCATGATGGAAGGAAGATGGACTCAAGAGGTGGGATTTCTGACAAAGGCGATGGAAGTTGGCTACCTCATAATGTATTGAATGTATTGAATTATGAGGTATACATGACTGTTTTAGAATATTTGTATTGAAAACGACCCGTTACTGAACCTAAATCTTATCAGATTGTGAGGTAGGCAACTGTAAATTATTACAATAAGCCAAAACTCTCCGCCATCGCGTCCTGCAGTCCTTCCTGCTCCCCAACATACTCGTGCCCACCCACAAGCGTCTTCACTAACGTCACAGACCGGCCTTCCCTGACTCGGCTTACCGTACCAAATTTCGGCACAATGTGCGTTTCCACAATTTCCTTCCGTCTCTGGGATCGCTCCTTCTGCTTTTGCACAATATCACTCCATTGCTCGGTTGTCAAGGATAAAGGGCGCTCAGGAATGACAACGATGGGCAAAAAGGGCTCAAGGAATGCCTCAAATAAAACATCTGAGTGGGTGTGAGGGATATCCCAATCATCTTTGGCATGTGCAATGAGTACGGAAGATTTGATATTCTGCCATGTTGTCGGTTATCCTCAATATCGCTCTAGGAAAATTAGCGCACCGGAACCGTCTTTAGAGTATCAAATTTGTGAATCAACGCCGAAGTAACAATCCCTGCAAAAATCAGATGATAATAGTAGTATCGAGCATTTAAAATTTACTCTTCGCCCATGGTATCATAGATATAGGTTTGATGAGTGGGAAAAATCCGAATAGATGATAACTATTCAACAGTTCTTGGATGCTTGAAAATGGCTATGTTACTTATCAATCAAGGAAGTATCTCATATTCTCCAATGGATGACATACAGATAAGAGTGTTACGCCCCTGCAAGCAATTCCGTCCGCATCCAGATTCGCAACAAGTTGTGACGACACACCCGTTCCGAGGCTGTGTCCGACAATGAGGATATCCTGTGTTTTTGCTCCGTTCGAAAGGAGCCAGTCAAATGCAGCTCTTCCATCCCGAACCAGGCCCGCCTCGCTTGGAACACCCGTGCTGTCCGCAAATCCCCTATAGTCAATAGCAAGCACATTGAGACCTAGGCGTGACGCAAATGCCTTATAATATCGTACGCGGACTTTGTAGGCTCGTGTTGCTGCATTGCCATGGAAAAACAGGACAGTTGGGCGGTACTCAAGGGCAGCCGGTATGTGTCTCTGCGGCTCGACAGGCGCGGAGGATAGTAAGTGATAGTATCTGTCCGACATGATAAACCATGCTCCTAACGTCTCATTGTCCGATGTAGTGATTTTGAGATTAACTGTCTTGTTCGCTGAAAATGGATGATGGTCTATAGATGACAATTGGGATATCTGTGACTCACGAGAAAGGCCATATCTCTCTGGACTATCAAAGTCCGCAAACAAGGGGAACTTCATGGCGTTTAAATACACGGTGCTGCGGTCATGCTCTAAGTGAACTCAAACGTGGATGTCAGGTGGAAGACGCAACTGCCTCTGGACGAAAGGGATTGTAAGAAGGCCGACTGATGCGACATAGATAGCCCCGATGATGACCAGATAGAACTGGGCTCTGAGTAGGAATTTTTCTGTCCGGGACTTCATTGACGAGGCCTATTGACGGTGAGACGGTTTCTTATATTTCTATATTTATGTAATTAAATATATATTATGCTCTCGGTTGCTAACGGGGTCAATTCAAACCTTTTTCTTCTAACTGGTGTGCTCCCAACGAGTTCAATAGTCATAACGCGGTCTCGCAGAATACAAATGTCTGCAACTTCGCTCACTTCGTTTGGCAGCCGCTTTCTTAGCCATTTTCGGTGGATTAATTGTCTCGGTTCCGGTATTAGACAAGACGTGGGCACGAGGGCTCCTTACTATGTCAGCGACTGGACAGACGCTTGGAACTACAGAGTTGTCCCTGCAACTGCCCTGATATTTTTTGCAAAGCGAGTTGTTGATCTTAATCTGGGCGAAAAAAGTAGCATGCTCATGTGGCAGTACTGAACAGTGTGCTACCTGGCATCGCATTTTCTCTGGATCTGATAGAAACCACGAAACAATATGGCGTCGCTGAAGTTCTGGTCGCTTCCTTCATAGCAGCCTTCATTTTCTCAGTTTTTGGCGCTCAGCCTCTGACAATTGCTGGAGTGACTGGTCTGTAATTCGATGCCACTCAGTCACAAAGCAATAATAATAAAGTCAGGGCCTATCACGGTTTTCAACAAGACGATATATGATATACTCGCCAGGGAATCCAACCCTCCAGTTTATCTCCATTTCATCGGCTGGGTTTACCTATGGGGCGCAGTCTTCCACTGGGTTAGCGCGTTACTCAACTGTGAGACTATCTTACCACTGAACGCCTTGAATTTGGCCTTACATTGGTATGATGCATGGGACCAGGTTGCAACTTTCTGAAATACGTTACCGTCTTCTCATGCGACACATTTGGTTTTTATGTATCCTGGGTCTATCTGCAATATGGCGTTCAAGTCATCACCCGCCAATTTGACCAATCTAACAAACTTGGTGCCCTCACCTCCGTTGTTATGGCCATATTAATGCTCGTTACCTGCTTCCTTTTCCAGGTTCTCGCAAAATCATCCTTCTTTCATCGCCTTGTACGACGGTTTCTTGCAGATTATGGCATGCCCATATCATTGGTAGCAGCTTCTGGTATGGCCTACTGGGGTTACTTCCATACTGCAGAACCTGCCACTTTACCCACCGGTAGCACGTTCCAAAGTCGAGAGTGGCTAGTAAGATTCTGGCAGCTAGAACAAAAGTGGATAGGTATAGCTTTACCTTTCGGATTCGTGTTGTGGATTCTCTTCCTCTTTGACCACAATGTGTCGGTATGCGTTTCTCCCCTTATATCGCGACTAACGACATTCTTCAATCAGTCTCTCATGGCACAGGGATCTGAGTTTCCGCTCAAGAAACCACCTGGATTCCATTATGATTTTTTTCTCCTTGGTGTCTGTACATTTATTGCAGGGCTGATTGGAGTACCCGCTCCAAATGGCTTGATACCTCAAGCCCCTATGCATACGGCTTCTCTAGTTGTCATGGAGCAGCCGTTGAAGAAAACCCGCGACGAAGATCATGACGACGGAAAAAAAGAAGCAGGGACTGAATGCGATGAATCAGTGGAAGCTACTTCAGATCGCGTTGAAGTCCCGATCACCGTGGTCGAGCAACGCGTCTCTAATCTTGCACAAGGTGCTCTATGTCTTGTTCTCTTAACTGGCCCATTCATGCACATACTCCATTTGATACCTCGTGGTACGTCCATTTAATTTACTATATGATTTACTTGTTTTATTCACCTTGCACACAGGAGTGCTTGCTGGATTGTTGTATGTTGTAATATTCGAGTTATATGATTCATTACCCACGGGTCACTAGTTGGTATATGGGCGCTAATGCATTACAGGCCAACGGCATTACGCTTAAACTCCTCTATTTCATTCGAGACAAACGGTTAACAGTACGGAGTGATCCGCTTCAGAGCGTCCGCAAGTCTCGCATACTGCTTTTCGTCAGTATACAACTTGCTGCCTTCGGTATCACGTTTGCCGTCACCCAAACTATCGGTATGTGGCCTTGGATACACATGTGGAACCTTGAGAAATAGCTGCTTGGTATAGCCGCTATCAGTTTTCCGGTCATCATCATGCTTCTGATACCTCTACGCGTTCTCATCATTCCACGATTACCATTTAGTGTGAAAGAACTCCTTGTCCTTGATAGGCCCACCGCATCTCCCTTCGTTAGGCGTTCAATTCCCAAAGTTACCTTGCCATCTGACTCCTTGTTTTGATAGACCATGGAGTCCGTGGGAGGAAGTCTCTGAGGCAATGCTCTCGACTCGTTGGTCGTTGCTACGCTCCATCTCTACGCAGCGTATGCGGATATCATTTATATTCGTTTTAGGCTCTCAAGTGCCTGCCTGTGCTACTTTCGGAAAAGCCATTTGGAAACACCATTGCAACCCATCTGCTGATGATCAGTTATAATTCATACTTGCAGGAGAAACAAATATCGGAATTCGGGTGCCTGATCCAACGTATAGTGCTCATGTGTCCCTGACTCATGCAACAGCTTGATCAGATTTATTCCTGTGAGATGAGAGATGATACATGACACGAGATTCATTCAAAATAACTCTTCACGATCATCTTCATCTCTCAGAAATGATTCTTCGAATTCAGAGCTTTCGTGAAACTCGTCTTTAACAACATCAGTCAGCAGAAGGTAGGAAAAAAGTTGACGCGCCGCTCAGTTCCTCTTCCGGGTAATCATTCTTGTAATACTCCTCAGCTGAGTAAAGTGCTTGAGCACTGAAAATGATTTGAGAAGTAAAGGTAACGTGCCATTAGAATCCACGTCGTCTTCAGCCTCCATCTCGGAATCAGATTCAGAATCGTATAATCCATCCCTGAACAAAGGCATCCCCGTTCTAGGTGACAAATCTCAAAATTCGACAATGTATGATCCGATTAACACGTACAGAGTTGCAACATTGGCTTTGTTGGCTTTGTTGGTCCATTCGTCAATCGCAGCGGGCCGACGGTAGAATATGTCCCAGACGTAATCGTCATTACCAACTGCAGTCGTTTTCGACGCGATTGTAGGAGTTGCGGTTGGTCCCTGCTCCTTTTTTGAAGGCTCCGACGAGTTAAGTGATACGTCTTGTACTACATGGGCTTTGAGAATGAGCGTGAAAAACAGAGTTCTGACACACACATGACAAATAATCGTTCAGCATGGGAAGAAATTTTTCAATGTCAGAATCGACAGAAGGATATGCTTTCTCGGGCGACGGGATGGCATCATACAGCTTAATGTTTGACTGTAATTTTCCTACATCTTTTGCCGAGACGATGGTCGGCCTGATAGAAAATTTAGAAATACGAATGCTCAGCGACATTCTGCGACGCACGGTGTCTGAAGCCGTGTTTGATTGAGGCTGGCACTACTGTCACGTTCTAGGATGGTATACCGTCGTTTGTTGTCGTCTTTCTTTTGTCGAACGGTGGATGACTTGAGCTTATCAGGTGTCAAACCATTCATTGGTTTTGCTTCTTCCTTGGAAGCTTCGCGAGACAATCTAGAGATCTCGTCCTAAGGTTGTGACTGAGAATTTTGGCTTGAGTTGACGTGTGTCAGATGCTAAGCATACCTCAATAACTTTTTTCATCCTCTCGTCCTTCCAGGCGTCATCTTCGACAGTTTGTGCGAACTGAAAGACATGGATGCCACCTCGGTATTTCTTTCTCCGGACGCGCGACTCGACCACTATGGCGAAAACGTCAATCTAAATGCATGGTGCATGTGGCGGTACAAACCCAGGGCATCAAGAGGTTCTTCGTTGCGTTTTCTTTTGATGCGGAGGACGGCATAGGGAGCGCTCGTGGTGGATTCCTGTTGCTGCATGATTAAAGTTGAACGACTGTGACAGTCACAGGATATCGTGACTCGTTCGGCGTGTTTGTGGCAGACCGGATAACAGGGCTGAGCCAGTGAATGATCATTTTAAATGATATGACCCGCACGTATACGCATGTGCACCTCTAGACCCGAAAGTTCGCGACTGTACGGTATCCATTTAGAAATTGCTGTCAAGGGGCAACGTGCCTAAAGACTCATGCTTTTCCTTTTCCGAACGGACCTATGCAATCCATAGATAAAGGGCGGGCCGCCAGCAATCCTACCTCCTTCACATTTTGACTACGCAATGGACTTGGTACGCTTGATTCCGACACTACTCCTTGTCTGGTTTTTCTTGCGCGTCACTAGCAGGATTCGCGGTCACTTTCCGCGGCTCCTCAGAATCCGCTTGGTCTAGGACTAACAGGTATGTAAAAAGATGTTAACTTTGACTCAAGTGGCACCGTCTGATTTTCCTCTTTCAAGAATATTCCTGTTCGCCATTCACTCACATGCCTTCAACCTATGAATTTGTCTATTCTTCTCATTTGAACCGCTAAACATGTACGTCGGACCTCTCCATAGTAGTCACAAGTCTTCAACTGGCCCAACAGCGCCCGGGGTCCCGGGACTTCCCGCCATCCTCCAAGCTGCCAAGATCAAATTTACAACATCACCTACACCCTTGTCTTCCCTAACGCTGGTGAAAAGTGTTGGCCCGTCACCGCGCATTGTCTTTGAATCTCTCTCCATGACTTCCAAGGATGCACCGACGTATGGTGCAAGATCAATCTATGATAAATTCTCAGCGACTGTATCTCGGTGATATTCAAGAAGAGAATAACCTTATTGATAACCAGCAGGTCCGACTGTGATATTCCTGGACCCCCTTTACGTGGAATTTTATCTCCTCCCTTGCAATAAATCAAACTAGATATGAATATGATATATCCATTACAACAATACATACCGAGACGTCGATAACATAAATAATATAATCAGCTAACTCTCTCGAATAATTTGCTGCAAGGTTATCGCCACCGCTCTCGACGAAAAGCAGTTGGCAACCATACTTGGCTTGCAACGTCTCCAAGGCACCCATGTTTGCACTGATATCTTCTCGGATAGCTGCATGGGGACACCCGCCCGTTTCAATGGCCAGTATACGGGACGGCGGAAGAGCACGATTCTTTATCAAGAATTCCTGGTCCTCGCGAGTAAAGATATCATTTGTGACAGTTGCTATACAGCATGACGGAATAGGATGAAAAGAATGCCCTGGTATGACACAGCAATGCTTACCAATGTTGTAATGATCCCTAAGCCTCTTGCAAAGCGCAAGAGTCAGTGCCGTCTTGCCTGATCCAACAGGTCTAGAGGATATGATATGAACGAGATAATGGGGATAGGTCTAGGTCGATCGACGGACCCGCCGATTCCAACTGTAAACCCTCTTTCGCCGAAATTCCGCAGCGAATAATCAGGTAAATCACGCTCCGCGAACTTGCCTGTAGGAACGTTGGAAATATCAGTGCTCTTGTGGGTTACGACAGTGTTACCTGGATGGTCAAGTTGATCGTGGGTATGGCCATGCTCCCCTAGGCCATGCGAGTGCGATGCTCCGTCATGAGAATGCCGTAAGTCTTGCGACGATAGGTTATTGATGAATTGCACGTTCATTTAGAACCTGTCCCTGTTGATGCACAACGAGGAGGACAGATAAGACTCTGGCTAGAGCTAGAGCTAGTAAGGCTTACTAAACCACTTGTAGCTAGGGTTAGGATTAGTATTAAGCCATGAAAAGGGCTTCAGCGCCTTTGGTCGACTACGGCGCTTCAGACGACGAAGGAACGCCTGCAGAAGAATTGGTTCCCCAAGCAAAGAAAAAACGGCATGATTCTCATATCTAATTTCCTGTCACCCGCACTGATTGTTTTCTCTTAGAAAACTTCCGACTCTATCGTCTTCCCTGATAGTCCCTGCACCCGTAGATGATCCAACACAGCACCAAGGCCGAGTGAGGACGCACGCCCACGTAGATGGACAATACGCGACACATGTTTACATTTCACTGCAACTGAAATCACGCAGTGCCATTTGCCAATTACTTCGAGATGTCATCCACGATGCCAAACAGCAGGTGCCTTCTCTCCAGGACAATTTTTTCAATGTCGAGAAAAAAGGTAATTCTCTCAAAAGCGGAGAATTGCACATTTCACTGTCGCGTCCCATTTATTTGCGTGCTCATCAGCGGGAAGACTTCAAAAGGGAGATCATGCGAATAACACGGCAGCAAAGGACGTAAGTGGCCTCCAGGCTTCATTTGAAATTCTTCCCAATATTCCTTTTCCCAGTTTTCCAGTTTCATTTACGACATTTTCTGAACTTACAAATGATGAACGGACGCGAACGTTCCTAGTGTTAGAGGTTGGCGCTGGCCACCATGAGGTAAGCAGAATAGGAAACTATCCCTTTAATACCCTGATTGGCGATCACAGCTGAAATGCTTGACCACCGCATTATCATCTATACTCCGGCTGCTTCGTCAACAGCAGTACTACGAGAAGCCCCGATTCCACGCATCTATTGCTTGGGCATTACTTGATAGGGGCGCTCTCAACCCTTCTGCCAGCGCACGAGCAGAGGATGCCATTTCCGACACAGGTTCATCTGAACGACCCGAAACAGGAGCCAATGGGAATACTATATCCTTGTCAACGAGACACAACCTAAATATTGCAAGCCACTTTCCTACGATACCCCGCTTCCCTGAAGATTTGATATCCACGCTGAACGAACGATATGGCTCCACGTTAGCATCAACCAAAGTGGGATTTTTTGATGCTGAATATATGACGGTCAAGATGGGTAAAGAAACCTTCACATGGGGCTTGTCGGGATGAGACCGTTGTTATGATCTAGCACATTTTTTCAGGCCGATTTCGGGATAGTCCGAGATTTCGTCACGGCACAGGTAATTGCTTGAAGCGATTAGCGCCTTCGTGCAGTGCCGTTGTTGGGGTCCTTGACCAGCCTGGCGAGGAGCAACACCGCTCCGCTTTATGGCCACCGCTCCAACTCCGCATCAAGAGGCATGTGATACAAGGAAAGTTTTTCATTTAGCTAACGCATATGACCCAAGTTGCATTAGTGATTGTCTAAATATGTCCACGAGTCGGCGATGTGTGCCACAGGGTCGGGACAGGGACGAGTCTTGTATGAAACTTCCATGAGAATAATGGTAACAATGGTGATGTTTTGCACGACCGCCGCCGTTTTTTGTTTGCGTTTCATGATGATGGGTTCAACCAGCAAACTGGTGCATTACGAGAGCCTCTCGCTCGGAAGGTCGCCGGTGTAGATCCGCGGTAAAGGCTTTGATTGAAAGTCTGTGATTGATTTGTAACAAGGGTGCATCCCTTCTCATATACGTATAGTCGATCTTTCATAACGGGCCGATTTCATAGAGTTTGACAGAACCTGCTAAGAATGCATTCCACTCAGTTTCTCAACTCCGTCAAAACTCGAGATATGAAGCTGCCGTGTCGATGCCGCCGAATGACTATTCCCCCCGAACGCCTGTTGCCTTTCTTGCTGCATGAAATCAAAAACTGCGAACAGAGATCTTCCACCTGATCCGGGCCAGAGTCCGGATTCGAGCTGGTTCATGTGATTCTAATAAGGAAACCTCCATTCATCGGTCATCGTCGGCAAAAATTCTGTCAGGGCACATTGCGCATGTCTGGCAAATCAAACGACCATGAAAACTCGGCGAGGATAAGGACATTGGGCCTATACCACCATTTCCGATGCCGGCACAACGACGATGGCCACATTTCTTCCGCTTCCTGTAGCTTGATCGAACAAGTTAATAGCCTCAACTCGTGCACTACCATCTTGCTTCTCGGGAATAGTATCCACAGGTGAATCTCGGACCCCGTCATGGTCCGTTGAAGCTTCCGAAATATCAATCGCCCATTCTTCCTTTAGCCACTCAACTCGGTCTAAGATTATTAGCGTTTCTACCAATGGCCCTATCAGGCAACGCAGCGCATGGAGAACCTCCAGTCGGCGCTCTAGTAGCAAAGGCCATTCATCTTCTGCAGACGCAGGCAGATCAACCTTGAGTTTTTGGCCCGCAGCAGATAAGAATGCACTCCAATTAGCATAAGCACTATCGGGTAAACGTCCAAGACGCCGCGCTGTGGGACTTGCTCCTGTGCCAATGCCTGTTTTGCTTGCAGTACCTGTCTCAAGAGGTATTTTGGATGAAAGCGGAGCCGAAGTCCACCCTGCGGCCTCTGAACCGCTGCCTTCCATTTCTAATAGCTGTTCCGTCTTTTCTCCAAAAGCAGCTGATCGCAATAACTCTTGTCCCAAAAGGGCTCTCCAGACTACCTTGCGTATAGATAGGGACACAGACGAGGTTGCCTTTGGGGACATGAGCCACTGAGAGGGTACCTGTGTCGCAAGGTTGAATGCAGATGTCGGCAATTGAAGTGCTGGCGCATCAGATAAGGACTTGAGCATTTTTGACAGCGGAAAATCTGGAAAGGTGGGATTTGGTCAGTTTAAACTCGCCCCTTCCCAATGTGGCCGAAAAAGAAAAAAAAAAAATTATAATTAACCTGTTGGCCTTAGCAGGTTGTAGCAGCATCCGACAACGACAACCCCGGCCATTCTCCAGGTAGGCTTCTTGCGGCGAGCAGCGCATGTGCAAGCACGTAATATATCAGGCGTCAGAGACCCACAAGCATGAAGAGCGATGAAAAGCACAGGATCTGGATCAGTCTCGTCTATTTTTTCTGATGTTTCGAATACCCAATCATCAACAGCTGGAATAAGGGTATCGGAAGTTATATGGACGGTCTTGTGAAAGATCGGGGTAAATGGGCTGTCCTTATCCGATGTACGAAGAGCACGGGCGACACGCTCTTCCCACACTTGAGAGCCCCTGGTCTGCCACTGGTCCGAGTCAAGTGCTAGAATGTGTGTTGTTTGCAGATATATCTTCAGGGTGCGAGTCAAGTAGCCCTGGAGTTCGAATCAGAAATATCGGGCCGCAAAACGGTGGATGTACATACTTGTCCAGCGCCGATATCCACAATACGGACTCGTTTCCGCTCGATCTTGAGGTCATCTAATAGGTTGGCTATGTAGGCCACCATTCGAGATACTTCATGAACTTTTTTGGGCGACATCCCTCTATCGCTAGTGATGGTGTTCCGTGGCGACTGACCGGGGCCGGCAATGTGAATGGGTCGACGAGGTAATTGAAGTTTTCGTATCTCTTGCATGAGCTGGCACAGCTCTTGAGGGATGTCCTGGTGTGCGTGAGAGAGATGTGGATTGCTTGAATTGAAGCATTCGCTCAACCGAAGCCATGGACTTGTAAGGCTATTGCCATCATCGTCGTCTGTTCTGTCTCGCACCCAATTCCACCAAGACAGCCAGGAGTGCGGCGGGACAAAATGGATGGTCTTTGCGACATCATTGGGGTGGATACTCAACAGAGAGGAAACTAAATCTGAAGCGAGAAGCTGTTGAATGTGGTCCATGGGGCGACTTGAGGTCATGACCCGCCCTCGTCGAAAATGTTGATTTGATAGCTCGGCGTTTCCCTTTCAGGATACGACGAGAGACTATTCGCAGGTTAGTGTCAAGCCTGAGAGGCCATGGCAACAGCCCTGCCGCCCTCGGGACGCCAAGAGAGGATCGGTTCCGACAAATCCATCGGTCCCTCCCTGTTGATCGGACCGGGAGTCGGTAGCAACTGGCACGTCCAACACAGGTTCTGCAGTGTAATTTTGTTTTTGTTTTTTTTTTTAAAAAAAGAAAAAAATTGACAATGACTCAGAAAGTTCAGCTACGTGATGGCATGATCACAATGAAGCGTTGACAGAATCAAGAAAGCTAAAATGCAGCACTGAATGGGGATGAGCCGGGTTCCAAAATACGACGTTTTGAACATTCGTACTGGCCCCGGCCAAGCCGGAGGGGCCAAGAGTGATGTCAGACAACTTCAAGTTGTAAGTTACAATCGAATCCAAGCTTGGATATCGACTACCAGTGACCCATTGTTATCTTATTAGTGGGCGGAGACGTAAATGTGTTTACCCCTTTCTTCTACTAGTACGACCACCTGTGCAGCTGCTGTGCCTTGATTAGCGCCCATCGTCAGTAATGTTGTAGATGCGCAAGGAGGGAAGAAGTACCGGCATTCTCTGTCCATGGTAGCATGGCCAGGTCTCCGCAGCCTGTGACCGAGACTTGGAACTAGGATCTCTCAGCTTATCGTCCCAAATTAGAATGTGCCGTGCCGTGCCGTTGAACGAGAGCTCTGCTCGAGCACTCCGGCTCGGTTCTATCTCTGGCTGACTGGCTGGCTGACTGGCTGGCTGGCGGAGAGGAGCGGGTGAGCTTCGTGCCATCTGCCCAGATTGAAGGATTTCAATCCTCCCAAGTCCCCCATTACCATTGCCATTCTCGTCGCCGGCTAGCTTCCTTTAGAAGTAAAAAGGCATAACGAAAAAGGCAATTTAGCTAATTAGGGCAATACGGACCAAAGTTGCAAAGTAGACGTGTTGCATGGAAGACTTGCTCAGTCATCACTATACTACTATAGTTACGTGCCCGGCGGCGAGACCGGCCAGTGGCTGGTTCGATCTCGCTCCAGGAAGGGGCCACAAGGCAAGCCTTTTTACTATCTTGGACCAAGGTGTGAAAAGCGAGCCACAGCTTTCTGCTTCCGGATCTGCTCCTGTTCATGTCCACCTCGAATAGCGGCTCTCGATCTTCCTTGTAAGATCTCTGTCTGGTGAATCCATCGGCGCCTCAGATCCAGTGCCAGCACTTCATCCCTTTACTTCATCCTTTTCATCTATTATTCACGTCATTCACATGGGCCGTTTTTTTTTTCTAATTTTCATTTAAATATTTTATATATTTTAGGTTCTAATTGACCTAAACTCTTGTGATATATTACCGAATCCTCGTTCGAACGACAACCGCAAACGTGTTTCAAAAGAAAAAGAGGAAAAAAAAGGAAAAACCAGGCCCATGAAGAGCTTTATGCTTAATAAAATTTGTACGTACACAGGTGCTTGTTTCTCCCTGCGTTTGGTATCATTGCACTTTAAACGGCCCAGAATTCCCCGTCGTTGCAATGGCCACGCCCTTTGTCCATTAGTTGAGACTCCAACTTGTTGCCGTTTCTATCGATAACTTTGTTTCTTAATTCCTACGGTCAGCGGAGGAGGGGAGGGGGGGGGGAAACCGATGCCGATTCAATATTCAATATTCGCATTCTCTCTCTCTTCATTTTTCGTTTCTTCTCTTTCAAAAAAGAATATATATATATGTATATTTCTTTTCTGTTTTTTTGGGGGAAATTTCCAAAGCATACTACCCTAACCTCTCACCGTCCGTGTGAAGCCGCTACTGACGTTCCATGTGGCATGTGGCGGCGGCTTGCAAAGAATGCAAATGTACTTCATGCTCGGATCACCCGGGAGGCAATCGTGTACACGCGGTCAGAGGACAATAAAAGTAATAAGCCAAGGAAAAAAAAAAAAAAAAGAAAAAAAGAGACGACCCAGAATAACTAAAATAAATAAATACATAAAAGACGAAGCCTGTACACACAGGCTGCGCGAGCGGATCGCATCAATTTGGCTTTTTGACGAGGGGGAGGAGGAAAAGTATGTACTACAGTTGGGAATGAAATGGAACAAAAAATAAATAAATTGATAGCGTCAAGTAGCTGATGCAAGCAGAGTCAAACCGACCGGTTGCGGGTAACGTGCAAATGGCCGTGTCTTTTTTCGACTCGTGTCGGTCTGTGATCCTCCGAAAGTGGGGAGGGAAGGAGAGGGGAAGGGGAGAGGGGGGTGGTGGTGAGCACATATACCCAAAGGGAAATAACAGCTCAGAGAGCCGTGTTCTGGGAACGCACCAAAAAGCCGGGCTCTTCACCAGATTGGTTGGCACATCTAACGAACCTTTTCTTTCTTTCTTTTTTTTTTTTTTTTGGTTTTTTTTTTGTGTGTTTTTTTTTTTTTCTAATACATCACGCGACGTTTGGAATGAGGCACTGGGTGACTCCCCTTACCTGGCCGGCGATGGACGGGGGAATGAGCGCTTGCTCTTTCTCGGCAGTGACGATCGCAATCACGATACATACACATGCGGTTGTGATCCTTCTGATTCCTTGATTGAATGGATGGAGCCCATTGTCTGCTCGGCTTAACTTTGCAAGCTTATGATGATACTCACACACTTTGTGTTTTCTGATACAGAACTACCGAAACGGGACTCCACGGGTCGTGTTACAGCCAGTGATGGAATCATGATACCTAGGGACGTTGCACACCGTTTGGTTACTAATGCCTACTACGCCTTGATATTCATCTGCCAGACTCGTATACTCGTTTCCCATTTCTCACGGAGCGGGATCGTTTCGTTCATTTATAAAAGAGTCGCGTAATGGCGAATTAATCTATTGGTAACGTAAGATAGGTATAGTTGCACAATAACAAGAATGGATGACGATGGACACAGGCACACAGCACGGACAACCAAGCAAGACGAAAGCGGAGATGGACAGCAATTGATGATAGTATAAAGCACAGATGAAATGCGGAGACTTTTTGCCTAGCACAGAGTAATCCAAAGGAGCGTGCGTGATATGGGCCGTGATGACCGCAGGTCATATGCCGAATCGGATAGATACTGGGTGTGAAAATGACGCAAAACCATTTAACGATAACGGCGCGGAAACCGATGGATCCGAAAAAGGTATAGAGCGCGTGGTGAGAAGCAGGGGTAGAGGTAGGGTGGGTAGGGTTACAGCTCATCAAAATAGAGAGAGAGAGTTAGAGACAGAGAGAGAGAGATGTCCGAGAATGTGCTTGTGGTCCCTGGTCTTTTGCGATGTGATGCGGAGGTGAATTTTTTGATACAATATTATAAATGAAAAGGAAACGTCCGTGCGTTCAAAAATACAAGCGGGTTACTGCGGTGTGGCATAGCCCGAGCCAGGACCAGAGCCAGGCGCGCCATCATAGTACGTCGGCTGTGTAGGCCCAGTATGGCTGAGCCGAGAATTAGGATCGAATGAAGGATAGACGTGGTTGGACGCCGCGGAGTGATGCGATCCATGAGTCGTGAACGGGCCATTTGACATGGATGGTGGTGCCGACAAGGGCGATAAATCAGAACTGATGTAGTGAGGTGATGATGTAGGAGCCGCTGCTCGGCCGCCTGGACCATATAGTGGCGCAATCTGGCGACTGTGGTCATAATCCACATTGGCAGCAGATCCTAGATGCTGACGTGGTAACGGCAAACCAGGTCTACCGTTCATGTAATTGGACGAATAATGTCCCGAAGGTGGCGTGGACATGGTGGGTAAGGTCATTGGATGGAATAGCTGAAGGCCATCTGCTGGCATCGAAGCACGGCGGCCTATGGAATCCAAGCTAGTCGACAATGTACGACTGCTAGGTGGGAATGGTGCTGTAGTTGTTGGCAGCGACGGAGGTCGGTGTGCAGGAGCGAGAATTCTCCTGCGAGCCTAAAATATAATAAATATGCGATTGACCAGGGGAAAAAAAAATGCCTACGTTAATCATCCAGTTGGATACTTGACTCATGCTCAAGCCAGTTGCATTGCACAACTGTTTTTTCTCTTCCTCGCTAGGATATGGATGGTCTGAATGGCGATGTAGCCAGGCCTTTAAATAATCCGTCGTCTCCTTTGGCAGCTTGCCCCTCTTCCGCGGCGGCCGGTCGACAAGGGAGGATGTTTGCGCTGAGGGAGATACACGCGGTGGCGAGTTGGAGACCGCAATGGACAAAGGCGCGGGTGCCATAGTAGGGGAGTACTGTGAGTTGCTGGATGGCAAAGTGTACTCGGAGTTGCTGTTGGGAAAAGGCCATTCGCTCTTTACGGGCGGGACTGACCTGCCTTGTTGACCTGATATACGCGTGGAGCCCCCGAACAACTGCGAGGGCTGCGACATGGTATTAAATGACGCAGGACGAAGACCGTCCTCGTACTTTATCGCCGGGCTGCCAAGCTGGCCCGGGGTGGAATTAGGGCGCACGATGCCGGAAGGCGGAGAATTATTCCAGGTATCATTTTCGTAAAAAGCGACATTGACTGGCCTGTGATAATCCGACGAGAGTGGGGAACTATAATTGGACGTGGTATAGGTGGAGCTTGAGGGAGTGGTGCCATTGGACAGACCCGGATTAAGGGAGACTGGGTAAGTGGTCTCCAAGCCCATACTAAAGTTGGTCATGATCTTTGGTTTTGGGATCCTGTCTTGGGCCGACTGGTCAATCTGGGGAGTGTGGGGGAAAGTGTAGGAGCTCAGGGAAGAAGAGGCAGAAGGAGAGTAGGTATGGCGGATGCCTCCGGCGGAGGGTTGTGGATAGGGGGAGTGGCGCCTGGTGGTGGTGGTATCTGGAAGAGATGCACGCCTGGGATAGGAGTCGTCAAAGTTAGTGAGGATGGAGGGTAGCTGGAGCTTAGAGTGGTCGACTGCCTTGTCGTCCTCTGCGGGAGGCAAGTCCCATGCGTTTTGGTCTGCGGGGTCGGTGCGGGGCTTCTTTGGCTGGGGGGAGTGGGAAGGGGAGAGAGGGCGCTTCTCGCCGCGCGAAAGGACCGAGTCCGAGTCCGCGGTTGATGTGGCGGAGCTGGACATACGTCTGGAGGCGTAGTCAGGATCGGAGTCTGGGACGGCACTGAAACGGAATGAGCGGGCGGGGAGATAAATATAAAAAAATATAAAAGAAATACACTGCGGGTGAGGGCGAGAGGTCTGAAAGAAATGAAAAGCTGTCGTCTGGATCAGACTTTGGATCTGCAGCGCTGGGAGAAGGGTGAGTGATGAGGAGGGGGAGGGGGTTGGGGGTGGAAAGAAAGGTGAAGAGAGGTGAGCGGGGGGGGAGAATCCAACGTAAAGAATGGAAAGAGACTCACAGGGCAAACTGGAGCTGAGCCACGTTGTAGTCGCTGAGCTGGGCAGAGGCAGGCATGGGGGGACGTCGGGCGGGGGGGAGCTTAAGTAGTCGGGAGCGAATAGGATCCAGGAACATCATATAATGAATATTTTATTCGGCCACACAGCCAACGGTGATCGATGCAACCACCCCGACCCAAATCGGTTATATTGCGTGATAAACTCTGCCAGGCACGGCCGAGCTGGTTCGTCTCTCTCTCAGATCCCATCGTCCCGACGCCCCAGAAGCCCTGCCAGCACCGTCTGTGCTTTCCGGCGCTCCTTCTCACTCATCTCCACCCCATCCAGCCTCCGGACCTTCGGGCATGCCCGCATCACAAGGCCACGGTACGCCAATCGTCCAATGTACGCCTCGTCCGGTAGATCCCGTCGAAATTGTCTGTCCTGCTCCTCCCAAGCCCCTCCGTCCCTCACCACCACTGGCAGGTACCATCCAAGCGTGCATGGGTTCATCCGGAAATCAAGCTCCTCCGCCTCTCGCATCCGTTGAACAACCCGGATCACCGCCTTGGTCCCTTTCAGCCGCGACCCGACGATCGTCAACTTGCGCAACCGCGTCAGGCCCTCCAGCGCTCGCACGTCCTCCAAAAAATTGTAGTTAAGATTCAACACACGCAGATTCGGCACAAGCAGGGCCATCTCCTCGGGAAGCGCGGTCAGCCGACATCTCGCCAGCTCCAGGTAAACCAGATTGTAGCAGTGTTCGTCAAAGAATCCTCTCTTGATGGCATTTCCTACGTAAGACGTTAATCTCTTGCCCTTCCTCTCAACCACCTACTTACCCGACAGATACAGCCGCTTCGCATCGCGAACATCGCGGGTCACAACGTTCCTGCCAGTACCTGATCTCAGCATCCAATTTAGATCTTTTCGGCCGCAATTGACATACATTCCTCGTCCCCTCTGACTCCGCAAGCTCAGATTTTCCACTTTGTTGAGCCGTTCCAATTTTGTGATATTAACCAACGCATTGTTATCCGCGTACAGCGTGCGAAGGTTGGGAAAGGCACCCGCATTCAACTCTTGCAATCTGTTCCCACTGATGCGCAATATCCGCAGCTTAGGCATGCTTCCGTCCGCATCGAGTCTCTCGACTTGATTGTTATCTGCGAACCACCGTCAGCACCCGATGACAGTAATACTAGCACTCTGCTGTCACTTGCCCATATTTAATGCAACCAACGACTGCAATGACGCCAGGCCTCGAACGTTGTCTAGTCGGTTGTCGCTCATGTTAAGCATCTCCATTCGGGTCCTGCTCATCCGTCTGCTCAGTAAGCGATGTGGGGTGGTTCAGCACTAACAAACAAACCATTTGAATTGCTTGCAATTAATCGACCAGATTAAATTCCCTTGCACACTAAGCTTCACGAGGCCATCCATGCGCTCAAGTCCTTCCAGACTCGTTATCTTGTTCCCATCCGCTCTCAGCTCATGTAGATGCCTCAGACAAGCTAACTCTGCATTCCCAGTTCGTCAGTGAGTCCGCACTCCAAACATGGAAAGGATCATCAGCTTACGTCGTAAAGACTCCACCTCGTTCCGGCTAATATCAAGATGTTCAAGATTGGCTAGATGGCTGTACGAGGTAAGCTCAGTAAGACTATTGCATTGAACAAAACAGGCATTTCCATTTTACAAATTTGGTTAGCCTGGGTTCGCATTCATTCAATCATCACTAACCAATTGAATGCGACAGATAACGTCCGTATGGTCCCAGGGACGCCGCTTAGCCACGAAAGCCGATTTGTATTCCTGCTTGGTATATTAGATGATCAACCCTAAAATGACAAAATGCAAAAGATCACAAACAAATTTAACACATCAAGCTGGGGAAGGAACTCCTTGAGGCGAGTTACGCTTTCTAGCCTCTTATTCGACAAATCAATCGAACTCAGCTCCTCCCAGTAAGGTTCGAATGGCTGGACATCAGTGATGACTTGCACCAAGCGATCATGCGTAACCGCGAATGAACACTCGGTTAAAAATGTCCCATTGCCGGGCTGCTTCGAGGAAGATTGGCTCGCGTAGGATTTTGAAAATACTCTACTCCCCGCGACGTCACCCTCGGGAAATTCAGCTGGTACACGCTCTGTCAAGGAACGCATATCCAAGCTGCTCGCCCTGGATGGCGAGTCGCTTGCGTCACTTTCTAGAATCCCGACAGTCAAGTAGAAGAAACGAAAGCAGAAAAAAGAAATATTTACCTGAATCTGAGTCTTGCAATGCATTCATCATGTCTGCAATACGTTTTGATCGTGCAGACATTACATCGGTGCTTGGCGCATCAGTCCGAGGGGTGCTTAGACCTCGAATCGGTCCATCTCGTTTCCCGTCGGAGAAGCTGACAGACCGCCGATGTCTCTTGCGTAGTGGCGTTTGAAGTTTATTATTAGTGCTCTTGAGAACGGAGGCGGGCGTGGCACTTGAACTCTTCATAGCCGAACGACTGGTGCGCAACGGTGACTGGCTCGGTCTGGAAGGGATAGCAGTGCTGATGATGGGCGGCGGTGCTTGCATAGTTTCTTGGCGTGGCGGCGCATGGTCATCGGTCTCAAACTCCTGGTCGTGTGAACGTACATCGAGCGATTCTAATTTCGGCGCGTTGGCATCAGCCTCTTCGGTTTGAGCTTCACCCTCTTCCAGATCCTTGGAATGATCCCGAGAGTCATCCCCTTCCACACCAGTCATAACTTGTACAACATGCATGGATGCGTCGGTTGAATAGCTTGTCAACTCCATTTCCTCCATATCCGCATCCGCATCCTCTTGCTCCATGGCGGCATCATCTACCACTTCGCTGACTTCTTGCGACGGCTCGATCTCCTGACTCGTGCTTCCCACCTCGTCGCGCAAACTTTCGATGTCACCAAAGGGATCGTCACTCGCTTCTGTCGCGGAACCTGCTTCTGCACCTCTATTAACACGAGAGCTACTCCTGATCCATTTCAAAGTCACTTTGTCAAATACCATTTCACCGAGTCTATCGGGTAGTGCAGGAATATCCGCTGGTGCAATCGTTCGCATTTGAGCCGGGCCCGGATGCTTAACGAAAGAAGGCACACTTCCAGCCGTAATAGTAGTGCCTGATGCTGTGCTTGATGATACAAAACGGTTAAGGTCTTCCGTCGCACCGTTACGAATGGAAGACAGAGGATATGAAGGGGCCGTGCCACCACGCAAAGACCCACGTTGCTGGGTTGGTGGCCGTGATAATGACGACACCGGTACATCCGGGTGAGCGGCATTGTCCTGGACCGACATGCGGAACATGCCGTCCGTCACATGCTGCACACCGCCGACCGAGCGCGATCGAGAGCCTTGCAAACTGGCAGTACGTGAGGAGCTAGAACTACCAAGGGAGGTTGGTGGCCGGCTACTAGAACTGCCGAGACCTGATCGTCTCTGCGACGAAGTCTTATCCTCTCCAGCATTAGACTCCTTTGAACTGATGGTTTCATTCGAGAAAAGACGTTTTTGGCCTTTCATATCATCCCTGATCTGTGCCATCAACTGCGCAGCCTCTTGGCGATATTTGTTTGACGAACTTGCTTCCGATTTTACGGTACTAGAAGATGAAAGAGGAATGGTTGCCTCACGAGAAGGCACCTCGAGATGGGAAGGTCGGCGCAAGGTATCTAAAGAGGTAGTAGAATGAATCCTTTGTGAAACTACGCAGAACAGACCTGCTGATGCGGGAGCTTCTGCATGATTAGCTTCGTCCCTATGATCGCTCAAATTCGGAGAACCCCGCCGGGCACTAGCCACCGTCGATATTGTCGAGAAGTCACGAGCTTGCTTAATTTTCTGCATCAAAGTACGTGATTCCCCTACGTAATCCCTCCCCGTTGGTCTGGGTCGGCTGATAGAGGCTCCTGCCCCATCGCCTTCTCCGTAGAAGTCGGTGCGGGGACTGAGCTTAACGCGCTTTGCACTTCGAAGGTGCGCTGTATCAACAGTTGCAACCTCGGAAACGCGAGATAAAATCGGGTTGTCAGTGGTCGGCGACGATGTAGTGCCGGTCACGGAACCGGATGTGGTATTCACGGCAATTGAATCGACCATTGCCGATAGGTGGTCGCGCGTGAACGTATCGTACTGGAATTGAAAGAGGCGTAAGGGTGGATCTGTTGCAGGAGGTGGCGCGTGCGGCGTCAGTAGAGGATTAGGCGTGGTCTGTACTTGATTTAGCGCGCCATCGGTCAGGTGATTCTGGTGGGTAGAGATTTCCCGTGGCATTGAGAATGTAAATTTGTACGGGGTACTAGGCTTCTGTTTCTGAAATGGGGATATATTAGGAATGTAGTTTTCCTGGATATCCTCCTGCGAACCATGGGGTGTAGCCGCCAACGGTCGCGCAGACGAAGTAGATGTTTTACGTTCTGGAGGAGTCGGAGGTTCGAACATCGTTTCCAATGGCAGTGGCGTAAAGATGTCTTTCATGCCTTTCTTGTTGCGCATATGAGGCGTCGTAGGCAGAAGCGGATCATTCTGAATATCTTCGCGAACCAGAAAAGTGCCCCGTGCACAAGAGGATGTGATAGCTTGACCAGTATTGATGTCTGAGCTAGTGACGATTTGCGCCGGCAGAGGCAAGGTGAATGAGATAGAGCGCGTGTTGTAATCGTTTTCGTTTTCGTTTTCTGCGGCATCATCTGGCTCTAAATCGATCCACTCATCTTGTAGTTCATCTGTCTGCCATCCCGGAGCAGATGACATTGCCGTGATAGCAAGAGAGAAAGATATAGGCTGGATGCGATAGCGATGAGGTAGTGTTGGATAACAGGGCGCGTGTGACATTCACGTGACCGCGCGAGGCGTTATTTGTGCATGTATACCCCCGAGGCTGCAGAATAATAATCAAATCAATAATGATCGAGGCCATAATTTTAAACCACCGTCTGGGCGATCTGTTGAACTATCAGTAAAATAATTCCGCGATTTTGATGTCAAACCGAGCCAGCGCGACTTGTCGATCATCCGGTTCAAATGTCGTCCCGCTACCTGTTCTTGAAGAGACTCTTAATTATAGTGATACGGATGCAAAATATATGGTGAGGGCTGAAAACCCCCCAAGCGGAGTGATCATTCTCATGCTGACGAGTTCGCCCAGAAAAATCCAACTACTTACTTATTAAATCATATGTAGTCCAAGGGCTTGGACCAGCGAGTGTATACCCTTGTGCCCCCCCCAAAAAACGTTCGACGATGCTCCTCTGATGCCGATCAAGGTTTCACGAGCAAATCTGAGCCACCTTTACGGCCTACCTCAGGCTGCCCTGTGCAAAACATGGATGATTAGTCACGTTAGTAAGTTTCTATATATCCTGACTCTGCGTTGTGATGCACCTACGCCACCAACTGAACTAGCAACCGGATCTCGGGTTTTGCGTATCAATTGCAGGCGAGAAACTGACTGAAAACACCCTTTATCAGCGGTAATACGATGAGAAAGGGTCCCAGGCTGGTCCTTGCCGTTCGAGTTCGACGCCAAAGGGGTTAATCAACTGACAAACGATGATGTGAAAACTTAGATAATGGTTTTAATTAACCCCCTTGGACGAGATGCGCTTCCCACTAAGCGACGACCTTAGCCCGAGAGCCTGGTGGACGAGCGCAGCACTGATCGCCGCTCATATCTTGCCCGTATGCGAGCGCTCTGTAAATCCGATCACCTTGCGGAAAAGCTCAGACGTGTTTGAAGAGCTCCACATTTGAGTTATCTCAAATCTGCAGGATACAAGCTTTGGCTGCGAATAAACTTATGCGCGCTCCCCTCACCGAGGGTGACACATATCGCTTCGCCATTGACAGATGCTTGTGGGGTACGCCATGGTCATTGATGCCACTGCTTCTTACCTTCCTAACGGCATCAGGGGAAAACCTTGCGAAAAAAAAAAAAAACACAGCCTGCCTGATTTTTTCTGCCATCACAACCAGTGTCCGTTGCATTCGCTATATTCAATACGTACTTGACCACACGGTATGAACGGAATCAAGAGTTCGTGTCATTCTATATGTACCTTACGACGTGGAACGGCATCTCCGAACTACTGACTATGCTTAAGGGGGGAGTTTTGAAAATAGCCTTTCACCAGAGGCCCATAAGTAGGTTGTTATCCCGGTGGGCCTCTCCCCAGGGACAGAAGCGCAGGCACGCACGACCTTACGTGTCCCAAATGGTGCCTAAGAATGACTGTTGCATAAACCTCTATATGATATAGGAAACGAGTTGTGTTAATGTAATACGGTATGATGTTGGGGAGGTATGTGGATGATACATGTGGAGTTGGGGATGCGGTGCTGATGCGGTTCCAGTGGTTAAAATGAAATAGAAGTGTGAGAATGAGATACTCTAGTGGGGATGCCATGAAATGGCAAAAGGTTTAGTCTAAGTAATGGTCGCTTCCGGAGAAACCGAGTCAAGTGAAAAATGGGAAGCGCTGTCAAGGTGCCTTCACACCCGCATAGTGGACACGAGATGGAAATTGTCGAAGAGACTCCGGGTATTTCCAGGACCACGGAGTAGATAATTTTCGAATCCAGTCGAACTGGAATCAGTGGACAAATTTTCTTCAATCTGGGTGTTGTTCTGCTCCGGTAAAATCCATGGTGACCATGGAAAGGAGGAACGTCCTGGCGGGGACGGGCATTCCTGAGGGGCCACTGCCTGAATCGAGCTGCGCTGTGTGCAGACGGGGATCGGAGAAAATCCCACGATTTTAGTTGGAGCATCCTTTTTAGTACTGGTGACCGCACAAGGATATGGGAAGACGGGGGAATTTTTGTTCGGGTCATGTTCGGTAGCCCTGTGCTGGCGTCTCTGCCTTTGCGTTGCAGAAGTAAAGGTATGGGAAATGGGAATGTCGTAGCGCCGCGGTGGTGGTGGTGGTGGTGGTGGTGGTGGTGCAGCGTGCATACGATTATTGTTGCAATTTTTAAGTACGGGGAAGTGGTAAAGGAATGGTTCTTTGTCGTAAGAGTTTCGTGGGGATGAAGGAGAAAAGGCAACCGAAGGGAAATTAGACGTTAAAGGCGACATCTCGAAGATCATGTCCGGTGACTGTGAATGCTCGACGGAAAACTGCGGTGAGTACGCCGCCACCGGTCGACGTTGCCATGGAATCTCTATTGGGGTCGATCTACGGCCACAATGGTCCATCATTCTGCGCGCATACATGAACGTTTGTGCAAGGTGCTCGTTGGGCAGGCTTACAAGTTGAGGGAAGGCAGGAAGCCGTCCTGCGAGGCAACAGAAAGTAAGAGGTACACGATGGTAGCACGTGCGCGAGGCAGAGCGACTGCAGCGCAGGTACCTTGAGGCTTGAAGATGTCGATCTTTTTCCAGTTTATGTTGGACGCCCACAACCTGTAGAGCAGGGACGGAGCAACAGCGGGCCAAATGGTGATGCTAAGGCGACCCTGGTCTATCAAAGACGGAAAGCATCCAAGTCGAGGCCCTCGAAGACTGGGATGCACCGATCAGGCATATTTCCTTAATAGACAATGAACCAATTAAGTACAAACAAAGTAGCCATCGGATATATGATGGTATGATATCATCATTGGCGCCCTAGACACCACCATCATCCACCATGGCCACCGTCAACGTGCGTATTCACCATGCGATGGGACGAGTCTTCTGTAGTATCTTACAGCAGTTTTTAGGTATCAGGAATTTCACCTTCAACAACCAACATCAAGCTTCGCGATTTCTTCTCGTAATCATGTCAGATTCTCTCTCGCGATAACAGACTGAAACAACTCTTTCCAGGTTCTGTGGAAAGTAAGCGCTCCTGAACCATTTGGTCAACAAGATCTCTACCCATCGTGCTAGGATAACATCTCTTGAGCATAACGGTCAGGAAGCGACCATCCACTTTGAAAAACCATCGGCGGCCAAAACTGCTTTATTGGTACAGAATTGGAAGCTTTTGACGTTAATGCTATTCTAAGACTCGTCTGATCAGCTCAGTGGTGGAAACTTCGAGGGCTCTACCTTACATGTAACCGCCGATAATCTTCCGCATGAGGGGGAGGAGGAGGCCGCGAAACACACCGTTGAAAAGGATGTTCCTGCCCCACACCCTGATCAACACGACAAACCTCGCGCTGGAAGTAAGCATAAAGTGGCTGGTAGATCCAATCGGCTAATCCCGCATGCTAGTCGCAGCAGAGTATCTAGCTCATGGTTACAATTTAGCTGACGTTACGGTTCAGCGGATGATCGACTTTGACGGTCTGCATTTAACTAGTCTATGTTCATACAGTGACTGATCGCCGTCAATAGCCAAGCAAGGGATATCTAAGCGCTTCCTTAATTACTTTCACACTCTTGACACCAAAGTCGGCAATCGCGCTTTGGGACGCCAACAGACGGTCTCGGGTAAATTGCATGAAACTGTACAATCTGCAACAGAACGAGCTAGAGAGATTGACCGACAGAAAGGCATTTCAAAGGTCGCCAATGATGTAAGTAAACTTAGTGACGCTGAGAATATATAATACATTATACATCTCACTCATCCTCAGTATTACGAACGTGCCCTTTCGTCGCCTTTGGGCCTGAAAGTCAAAGCATTCTACACCAGTACAACCAAACAAGTTCAAGACATTCACGAAGAAGCCCGAAGGATTGTTGATCAGCAGAGGAATGAGTCGGCTGCAAAGGTACCTGGTTCGAGCGATGCTCCCACTGAAGCAGCGCCTGCCTCCAAGCCCACCACGGAAGCAGCATCTGTCACTGTCTGATAGCGATAGCATATTTTGTAATTTGTAATAGTTACAGTCATCGGAAATACGTTCATCGGAAATACGTTCGGCCGACAAAAACCGAATATGATACAAAACGGTAAAGGGGTGTCGCAATATTTTCAGCATCTATCATGAGGGATGCATCCGGCTGGAGTGCCTCACTGTACAACAAAACAGCGCCTTTCGTATATTCGTCCGACTTTACGAGACCGGTACTCTCTCTACTTGCTGCCCAGCCTGGAGAAAATATCGTTGACTTTGGCTGTGGGAGCGGGGAACTGACATTGGAAATCGAAGGAATTGTGAAACAAGGAAACGGAGGTATTGTCCTTGGGGTGGACGCCAGCGAGAGCATGGTATGCGCTTTTTTTTTTTTTTAATTACTCGGTGCTGCACCGATGTCCTGATCCTATTAGGTGCGCCAAGCAAAGGAGAACGGACTTGAACATGCGCTGAGGGCGGACATCCAGAACGCTGACGAGGTAGAGAGGGCTGTTTCAGAGGCTGGGCAAGGCAAGTTCGACGCGGTGTTCACCAACGCAGCGTTACACTGGTGCAAGAGTGACCCTGCCGGAGTGCTCGAGAGCGCCAAGCGGGTTCTAAAGCCTGGCGGACGCATTGTAGGTGAAATGGGAGGATTCATGAATTGCATAGGTGAGATTCTAGTACTTTCAGTACTGAATGGTGAAAAAAATGTCGCCAGGCGTTCGCTCTGCTCTTCACCGCGTCTTGCGAGAATGCGGGTATGATCCAGATAGCCTTGATCCGTGGTACTTTCCCTCCATGGAGGACTATGTCAAGGTGAGTGGTATGTCTGTGCAGAAAAATAATGAGTAACTACATCGAGATTGTCACTGCACAGGTACTAGTCAGCGCTTCGTTTGAACCAACTCACCTTTCTCTATCTCCGCGTGTCACACCCCTCAAGACGGGTCTTTACGACTGGCTCGACTTGTTTGTCAGACCGTTCTTCCTCCACGACATGACAGATGAGGAAGCTCGAAAGATTATGCAAGAGGTGGTTGAAATGTGTCGTAGAGATTGCCAAGATCAGAGTGGGAAGTGGGCGATGGTGTACATGCGATTGCGGTTTTCTGCTGTTCTAAAGGAATAGAATCTCTCTCCTTTGATCTGTTACGACTCGTAACACTTTTCGTCAGTGATGCCACCCGTTTTGTTTTGTTTTTTCCCACTTGCCCGCACAGCCGGTTTCATACCCAGTGCCATGACTTGGCCTCTCTCTTAATAATACCACAAGTATACCTGCTCTGCGTATACCTGTTCTCGCACACATAGATGGCCACGACAGCAAAGCGTAAGAATGCAAATCAGAGCCCATCCAAAAATCGTGTTGGCACCTTATCCTCCTCGACACAAAACGGACATGCTTCCACGCCACTTTCTGCTGCAGTTACCGCAAAGGACAGTCGCAGCGACTCTCTCGTCTCACGGGTACTGCAGCTGGCCCCTGTTTTAATAGACTATCAAGTGGTACTGTATTTTGTCAACCCTGTTTCTCATTGCCTTTCCTTAATTATCCATCCCTTGACAGGCGCTGACCATGGTCTTTGGTGGCTGTTGCTCGTATGTGGTATTCATGACATCTGAAAATGTCCATTCATCAGACGATTTCGTTCCACCCCAACAGGAACGCGTGGTCATACGAAAGGCTGCTCACCATGAGCCCAGGAATTGGTGAGTCGTTTCGCAAAAAAAAAAAAAGAAAGAAAGAAAAACAAAAAGCGATTTAACCAATGTAACTTGGTTTGTCTACTAGGATCTGCACTCACCTTTTTCCAAATGCTTTTCATCACTATCCATACAATGCCCTCGTTCATTACCTTCCAAGAAAGGAGCTGGCTCCCAAGGCTCAGAGAACGCCAAGTCCCGCTCAGACGGTGGGCCATTCAAGTTTTACTAGTAGCCACAAGCTCCTTGCTCAACAATTGGGCATACGCTTATCATGTCCCGCTGACTATTCTTATTGTGTTTCGTTCAGCCGGTAAGTGCCGTCAAATCCATATTGATGGTGAAGATGAATCGTTCGCTCATCATATGCAGGCTTGGCCATCTCTATGCTCTTTGGATTCCTGCTTCTGAACAAGCGTTATACCCCGTCTCAAATAGTGAGCACTTTTTGAAAAAAATCTTAATCTTAATACAGGACTCTAGAGTAACTGCTAACGTAAACTGCACTTGGTAGCTCTGTGTCGCCTTAGTGTCCACGGGCGTCATCCTTGCTACGATATCCCGGCCCGCTTCTAAAAAGTTGGAGTCGATTAATCTCAAGTTCGAAGAAAGCTCTACCAAATACCTCATTGGCATATCGATGATGGTTGTATCATCAGTTGCAACTGGCTTTTTGGGCCTCTTACAAGAACTCACTTATCAAACTTATGGGCCTTGTTGGAAGGAGGGCGTCTTTTACACGGTGGGACCAGTTTGAGCATTATCTAGGTAGCGCTAACGTGTCTCGACTAGCATTGTCTTTCGCTCCCTGTTTTTATATTTCTATTCAACGACGTTAAAAGAGGAATATCTAGCATATCGCATATTAATCCAGGCCCTATTCCATTTGTTATTTTGTTGAGCAATCTCGTCACACAACTCATTTGTGTTTCTGGTGTGAACAGACTCAATGCGGTGCGTCTCTGTTAAACCATGATAGATAACTATTATTTATTTGAGGTTCTTCAGCAAATGACATCAGTGTCGACCAACCTGGTCCTCACAACAAGAAAAGCAGTCAGTTTATGCTTCAGTGTCTGGTGGTTCGGGAATGGGTGGAATACCCAATTTGGACTGGGGGCAGCAATGGTGTTTCTTGGAAGTGTCGCTTTCAGCCTTGTTCGTCCAAAACCCAAGTCCAAGACATTATAATCGCATAATAGAAACACTACCATACAAGGTTACGTATCACCTCTGGAGTTGATCAAGTTCGGATTGGAATGCCATCTAAGGCCCCATGGGACTCTTGTGTACTATCGGGATCTTCGGAATGGTTGTGATAGAATAAGCCGTCTTTGGGACTGGCTCCCAAGCTAGTATCCTTCGAGTTGCGATGAATGAGTCTAGATGAGCCGTTGCTTCCCCGGTTGTGTAATCCATTGGTATCTGTGTGTACACGTCCTCCAGGAATTTTATCTGGAAGATCTACGGTGTTCTGAAGGCGCATATAAGAGGTTCTCAAACGTGGATTGAAGTGCTTACCCCGTTGATGGTTCCCAAATCACTACGCTATGGCCATGTCGCTCAGCCTGAGCAGTAAGACGCACATCACTGTATATACTTACCCGCAAGACCGCTGTGCAAGATGCCAGCACGCAGAGCGCGGCAAGAATAAGTAGTTTGAGCTGGATAGTAAACATGATGCTAAAATATGATAACGAGCGGCGTGTAACTGTGCGGAGTGGTGAGAGTAGGAAACCAAGAAGGTATGCACGCGACGGTGGCAGAATGCACTTTTTTATAATGAGCTGGACTGGCAATACGTCATACGTGATCAGATGGCGCGATCTATTTAAAGTGACGATGAACATTTCTCATGCATCCTCTGCAACTGCAAAATCATCCAATGACTGGGTATGAGGCTGATGGTGAAACAGCTCCTCTCATCTCTGCAACATCATACATCCCGTCGTACGTAGACATGACCTCAGGGTGTTCCGAACCTGCAACTCAACGAAACGCATCGTCGTCGACGGGTTTGGGAAAGGAGCGATCGCCTACTTCACACAGTGTTGCAACTTTTATTGGGGCAACGCCATCGTCCATCTCTCCTAGTCCCATGAGTGCAAACGGAGAGGACAAGGAAAATCGCCCGTTGACTCTACGTCCCCGGATAGGAGGACTTGTATCCAAGATTTCGTTGACGCTGAAAAATTCAGGAAGTGTCGCTCGCGATCATTTGGCATTGGAAAGAACGTTCCTGTCGTATGTGAGGACTAGTCTATCCATCGTCACTGCCGGCGTCGGTGTGTACACATTATTGAACCGGATCTGTCTTTTGGGCACTAATGAAAAAAAAAATTATTTTGTGGATTGATTGGCTAGGGGTTGTCCAGCTGTTTATCTCGACATCGTTGAATCTTGGCATTGCTCACTCCAACGTTCCTCATACCGCAGTGCGAGCTCTCGGGGCATCTGCAGTGGTCCTCGGCCTCACAGTTCTAGCCATTGGTAAGTTGCCATTATGCCCAGGGCCAGTGATCATTCGAAAACAGTTTGCCATATCAGGTGTCAAGCGATATTTTTCAATACAATCTGCACTCACGGCAGGAATGTTCCCAGTGGCCCGATTGTCAGCTGGTATGATTGCAATGGCCCTCATGATCCTGATCACAGTTATGTTGGGTATTATCATTCGAAGTATAACGACGGGTCAAATATCACCTTGAGATATCCGTAGATCTTGTAGTTGGTAGTTATAGACTAACATACACCGAAAAAGGACATTTCTCCTTTTGGCTCAGCAACTCGATCTGATGAGCAAGAAACAACGTGGAAGCCAAAGAATAACGGCCGCCAAGACGAAAGGGAGAACGAGAACTGGTGTCTGTGGCATCGAAAGTTGAGACGCGTTTCAGCTAACGTCTGGTGTAGTTCCGACTTGTAGCAGCGATTGCTGTCACTGGTGTCGTCGCTGTCATCATTGCTTATCTCGTTGGCAGTAGAACTGGAGGGAGCACCTTCAAAGTGGTGGACCTTCCGGGAAAGGGTAAAGGTCTTGTCGCGGTACGCGACATCAAGGTACCGCCGAATACACATGCTCGTCATACAGTGAATTCTGAAAATGAACTAGCAAGGTGAACTGCTTATTCGCGAGGAGCCTCTCTTTATCGTGCCTTCCCAAAGTCAGTCATTGTCCTTGAGGTATAGCATAATCGTAATTGCAGATTTACAGTATCGTCTTCTCCAACAAAGTTCATATGGGAGAAGGTGCAGAGCCTCACCCCAGCTGACCAGGCGGCATACATGGAACTGTCGTATGTGCATTTGCCACCAGGGACTGATCCTCAGAAGCAGCCTGAAGAAGTTGCGTTGGCTATATTTCAAACTAATGCCGTGTCTGCGGGCAAGGGTGTAGGCATTTTTCCGCGCATGGCACGCTTGAACCATGGATGTGCGGGGAGCTTTAATTCCGTGTATAGCTGGAGAGAGGATGAAGGTGTACTCGTCGTCCATGCGCTGAAAAACATCAGCATGGGACAGGTGGGCAGGTGGTTCTGTATGCGACGAGAGCGGCGCTGACAGCATATTGCTAGGAGCTCCTGACGACATATATGGACACAAAGCAGCCAAGAACACGGCGCAGGTGGGGTATATGGCCATAGAGATAATTGAATAATCTACAGACTAACGAATACAGAGCGTATCTCGCAGAGCATTATGGATTTGAATGCGGCTGCAGCGTGTGCTCGTTACCAGAGGAGCAGTCACGAGCGTCGGACGAGCGGCTGATAGCCATGGCATTACTATATGCGCGATTTGCGACCTGGGAGACAGGGAAGATTGGGGGAAGGGAAGCGGGGGAGACGGCAAGGGAGATATGGAAGGTGGGGGAGGAGGAGGGGTACTGGAGCGAACGAGGACGACTTGCCGGGGATATGAGCTGGGTGGCAGCGGCGCATTCCGAGTGAGTGCTACACCAAATGGGTCATCCGGGAGTGATGATTTGACGTCTATCATGCACTCGGTAGCTCTGAAGCGGTGCAGGGCTGGGCTAGCACGGCTACAAAGTGGTACACGTACGAGCTGGGTGCAGACAGCAGGCAGGCGCACGACATGGCTGGGCTTGCACAGGCTCCCCGAAACCACACCGCCTGGGGATCACGCATGAAGGAGACCGTCGCACCCGCGCTCACGTAAGCAGAAAGATAGTCAGAACAGAAGCGTGGGAACGACACGTCCCTCTTCCTCTTGCCTGATGGCCTCCAACTCGGATGTCTTCGTTCTCGCCGTCGGCGTTATCCTGGCTGCTGTTTATCTCTTCAGAGACCAGTTTTTCTCAGCTCCAAAGCCTGCCCCATCATCAACAAAACCGCCTGTCAATGGCGCCGCCAATCCCCGAGACTTCATCACCAAGATGAAGGAAGGCGTGAGTACGCGATGTATACTCAATTGCTTCTATTTATGCCCTTGTAGAAAAAGCGTATTGTTATCTTTTACGGTTCTCAGACCGGTACGGCAGAGGAGTATGCCATCCGTTTGGCCAAGGAGGCCAAGTCCAAATTCGGTCTCGCCTCCCTCGTGTGTGACCCAGAGGAATATGACTTTGACAACCTCGACCAGCTGCCAGAAGACTGCGTGGCTTTCTTCGTCATGGCCACATATGGCGAGGGTGAGCCCACTGATAACGCCGTGCAGCTCATGCAAAATATCCAGGACGATTCATTCGAGTTCAGCAAGGGCGAGCATGCTTTACCAGGCCTCAAATATGTCATCTTTGCCCTCGGTAACAGGACATATGAGCACTACAATCTTATTGGCAGGACCATAGACTCTGTACTATCTAAACTGGGCGGCATTAGAATTGGCGAGCGTGGGGAGGGAGACGATGATAAGAGTATGGAGGAAGATTATCTAGAATGGAAAGATGGCATGTGGGAGGCTTTTGCTACCACTATGGGAGTCGAGGAGGGTCAGGGTGGCGACTCGGCCGACTTTGTTGTTTCTGAGCTTGAGTCACATCCCCCTGAAAAGGTCTACCTTGGTCAGTCACTCACTTGATCTACTGTCCCTCTTCATACTGAACAATAAATGCTTAGGTGAATATTCTGCTCGTGCACTCACTAAAACCAAGGGGATTCACGATGCCAAAAATCCATTCCCGGCCCCGATTTCCATCGCCCGCGAACTGTTTCAATCCACCAAAAGTAGAAACTGCGTTCATATAGAGTTCAACACGGAAGCCTCTGGTATCACTTACCAACATGGTGATCATGTCGGTGTCTGGCCAACAAATCCTGATCTTGAAGTCACCCGTTTGCTATGCACCCTCGGTTTGCACGACAAGAAGGATACTGTCATCAACATTGAATCACTGGACCCCGCTCTGGCCAAGGTTCCGTTTCCAGTACCAACGACGTATATCACTGTTCTTCGCCACTATATTGATATAAGTGCCGTTGCCGGTCGTCAGATCCTCGGATCTTTGTCCAAGTATGCCCCTTCCCCTGACGCAGAGTCCGTTTTGAAGACGCTCAACACGGATAAGGAGGCATACTTCAATATTGTCACTAACGGTTGCCTCAAACTCGGTGAAGTTTTGCAATTAGCCTCTGGCAACGATATTCGTGCCCCACCCACTACCCAGAACACGACTGCCTGGCATATACCCTTTGATATTATTGTCTCGTCCATCCCTCGTCTGCAACCCCGCTACTACTCCATATCGTCCAGTCCCAAACTCTATCCCCAGTCTGTTCATGTCACCGCCGTCGTCTTGAAATACCAGTCTGTGCCTTCTGATCGTTTGGCTCAAAGGTGGCTGTATGGGGTCGGATCCAACTTTTTGTTCAATCTCAAACTAGCTGCGAATTCAGAGTCCGCACCTGTCATCAGTGACAGTGGGTTTGAGCGCGTAGACGTTCCAGAATATCTACTAGAGGGACCGAGGGGTGCGTACAAAGAGCAAGTCATTTACAAGGCACCGATTCACGTCCGGCGTTCTACATTCCGCCTGCCCACAAATCCCAAGAGCCCCGTTGTCATGATCGGTCCGGGTACTGTAAGTCTTCTCCCGCGTGAATCTATCGCATTTTTTGTTGACAGGTTGGTTCGTAGGGTGTTGCACCGTTCCGCGGTTTCGTCCAGGAACGCGTCTATTTGGCGCGTCGTGCGATTGATAAGAACGGTCCAGATGCGCTTGGCGATTGGGGACAGATTTGGCTATTCTACGGTTGCCGTCGATCTGACGAAGATTTCCTTTACAAAGACGAATGGCCGAGATACGCAGAGGAGCTCAGGGGCAAATTCACGATGCGTTGCTCATTCTCGCGCGAGAAGTTCAAGCCGGATGGAAGCAAGATTTACGTGCAGGATCTGATGTGGGAAGAACGGGAACAGCTTGCTGATGCCATCCTGAATGGCAAGGGTTACGTCTATATATGTGGAGAAGCCAAGAACATGAGCAAGGCGGTTGAAGAAGTGCTTGCCAAGATGTTGGGACAAGCTAAAGGTGGATCTGCTGAGGTTGAGGGGGTTGCTGAGGTGAAGCTGCTTAAAGAGCGGTCGAGACTGATGTCGGACGTCTGGAGCTGAACGACACGGTTCTTATACATAATGATTATATTGCTATTGACCTCCTTTGATAGAGAGATGACGTTTACGAGGACCTCGATTAGTTTACGCCTACTTGCCACTATTCACCGCTTCCCCTTAGATTTTACCATAGTCAGGATCAATCTTGTTGGTCCTCCATGACGTTCAGGGCCCCAGCCCACTTTAGGTTTCTTCATTCACGCTTTGCCTTGCGACAGCAGCAGCAGCAGAGCTTAGATGGAAGCCGTCTGTCACCGGGCCGCACGAGTGCCAGCGGGGTGAATACCCCCACCCCAAGTCCGTCTACGGTAGCAGCTCACGACCGAGAGCCTCCCAAGTCCGTCCGTGATGACAACGAGAGGACTCGCTCTCAAAGCGTCGCTCCTCCCAACCTCGACCTCGATGCTATCAAGCAACACTTGCGGGAATGGTCGGAGCAAACCGCCACCGTCGTTCGGAGCCGCGCAGACGACTTTACTGCCCGGTCCAGATCCACATTTTCCCAACTCGGTGCACATCTGAATAAGGTGACGGGATACGAAGAGATCGAGGCGCTAAAGCGGCAGGTGGTCGAACAAGGTGTGTGTACATAACATACTCACATCAAAAGAGGGGGGGGTGGAGGAGCGGGGGTGTGGTTCTATTCTAATTCATCTACTATTTTATTAAATCAGAGAAACTCATCGGCGCTGCTCGACAGGCGGCGCGAGATGCCAAACTAGTGTACCAGCAGGCTGTGATCCAGCGGTCCAACTCTCAACGCGAAGTGAACGAACTCCTGCAGCGCAAGTCGATCTGGACGGACGACGACGTGGGCCGGTTCACAACGCTCGTTCGGCAGGACCACCTCTACGAGCAGGAAGAGCAGCGCGCCAAGGCAGCGGTGGACGAGACCGAGGACGGCGTCGAGCGCGAGTTTAGTCGGCTCATGAGGACCATTCTGGCGCGGTACCATGAGGAACAGGTGTGGTCCGACAAGATCAGGAGTGCATCTACGTATGGGTCGTTGACGGTGCTGGGGCTCAACTTGGTCGTGTTCATATTGGCCATTGTGGTTGTGGAGCCGTGGAAGAGAAGGAAGCTCGCAAACACGTTTGAGAACAAGATTCAGGAACTCAGTGTCGAGAACGCGGCGAAGCTGGATGTAACCATGCAGGAGATTGGGAAGCAACTTTCACAGCAGGAACATATATTAACGGTGGCAAAGGATGAGTTGAAAATGAGGCTCGATGCGATGACTGAGGCACAGAAAAAGTTGAGCGAGGAAGAGAGGAAAGCAGATTCAGTTCCAGGACCTGCCGCTGAGGCTGACGTCGTGCATCTCAATGAAAGAGACTTGGGGTTGGTCGCAGCAGGAGCCGGTGTCGGGGCATTCATCGTAACTGTGCTTGGCTCGGCCTGGTTTTGGTTGGGTAGATGATACAATATAGTCAATATATTATCGAAAACGGCATTGTCATACATGAACGCTTTTGTAGACTCGACAATGCACTCTGACACGCAACTCAGAAATAAATTGACCAAAAAAAAAAAAACCAGCCTACCTGTCATGCAGGAATTCACCTTTGATCTGACTTTCCGACCAGGTTTCTACGTTCCATTTCACCCAACCCCAACCTGCTTTAATCTAAACCATAAGCGCGAGAAGAAAGAGGTCTCTCCGTGCGTACGTACGTACGTACCTCGGGTTTTTTGTGGGGAGCAATTACGACAAGCCACCGAGCTTTTGTGCTAAGTTCCCAAAGCAAGGCGAAAAGTTCGGAACTACTTTCAATGAGATGCAGTGCAAACGAGCAGACTACCATTTCTATCTTTGCGTCTTCTGAACCAGACAAGATGACCTCTGAATGGCTCATATCTGTGGTTTGTCCGTCGACTGACTGAGACTGAGAATGATAGATGATGATGGATGATGGCAGAGTGCCTTCAGCAACGTCTCTGAACGATAATGCGTCGCACGGCAGACCAGTTCTTTGTTTGAATGCTTCCGATGTGTACTTTCAACGATATATTAGTTAAAAAGATATTAGCAGTACAAAACAACGTGATCACCGGATCTGCCGCCATCAGATATGGTTGGGGGAATTCTGGACCAACGAATGTGACAGGCATCTTGCTCAATCTGCGTGGTACCGATATCTCGCTTTGCGAGTCTTCATGAAGATTTTGCCCAGTTTTGAGCCAATCTGCGAATGCTATGGTTACTTCACCGCTGCAAGAGGTGTGTGTGTCATGACATGCTATTTTGAACGAATGGGAAATGGGCCCACCTACCTCCAAAATATTCAGTCCAAGGTATCATATGGTCGACACTGACTGACCGCAAGCAAGATCGAATAAGATAATTCTGCGTTCGTTTTTGGTCGAGACCAGAACTTCTTTTTCCATCTGCCACCATCTACGGAGGTTAATGGGAAAGAAAAAAGAATATCTCATCCTTACTTGCTGAGCCACGAGAACATGCAGAGTCTCACTCCAGGATAGTGAGGATTACGATACGTTGCTGCCACTTTTTTGTAGTACTGCCGAACGTCGATCCACATTCTCGGTTGAACGGATTTGAGACTGACCTCATCTACTCCATATACTCCATAATTATTGCGCATGGCTAGTGAGAGAATCCCATTGGCTGGAACGCGGTTGCCTCTTGACATGATAATCTGGTCAGAACAAGAGGGTCGGTACCGAATCGACATGCCGGCTTCTACCGGAGTTGCCGGTCAAGTTACCGGAGTGCTGTTGCTTTCTACACCTCGCGATTCTCAAATGACTTCGTTCATGATCAAAGCCCATGTTGGCCGGGAAATACCACTAGAATGGCGCAATAGTCCTGACTGCACGTTTTGTGCCATTATACGAGGAGAGGAGCCCGCATACAAGGTGTACGAGAACGATAAAATCATTGTCATACTAGGTGAGCACAATTATGAGCTGTCCGAGACTTTTATGCTAGAACATGAATATAGATATCATGCCATTGCGACCGGGGCATATGCTTGTTATTCCTAAAGCGCACTATACACGGTTGTCGGACCTTCCAGAAGAGTTTGCATCTGCTGCGGGTGTTGCTCTGTCTAGGGTGGCAAAGGCACTGACGTTAGGTACAGCCTCTCTAGCTGCACACTGTCAGTCTTTATTCATGGTTGGCCGTAGCGATCGATAACACGGCGCTGAATGTCGTGTGCAATCAAGAGTATGCTCAAGCAGTCCCTCATGTAAGCATGTCTAGGGATTGGATGTTCTGAAGTATATCATGGATGGCTATAGGTTCATTTTCACATCGTTCCGGCACCCACATCAGGTCAACCTGAGTCGGGAACTGGCTTGAAAGAAAGGGAACCGAGGACGATGAAGGAGATGTATCAAATGGAATTCGAGGCAAGAGGCACTCTGGAGGAGGGGGATGCAGAGGCTTTACTGGCCAAAATACACGCGAAACTTTGAACGAATGTGTTTAAGTAGGCAGGACTTGACGGTGGATGTGATTCCATGTCCGAATGGATGCGTGACCATAGCCGGCGTCACACGTCTTTAACTTGGCACTGCCAATGTCCGAGGCGTCGCAGGACGAGCTTGAGGATTTGGAGAACGAATCTGGCGATGAACGTGCAGCTGTGACAGAAGAGGGCCCTCCTGCAAAGAAACGCAGGATACGAAAAGAACCCGTTGCTGCGGCGCATGAGCCGGGCAAATCGCTCCTACCCTTCGCCAGGGTGCAAAAAATTATCAAAGCGGATAAGGTTGCAACCATGCTTGAAGTGCTCGTGGCAGTTCTCGGTTGATGCTGCATGCCGCAGGAAATACCGATCGTGGCGAAAGACGCGACGTTCTTAATATCGCTTGCCACTGAAGAATTCATTAAACGGCTCTGTCAGGCTAGCCAAAGGGTAGCAGAACGAGAGAAAAGAGCGACAGTACAGTATAGGGACATTGGTACGTTGTGCATCGCGCCATGCGAATAGGTTCCGAATTAGCCCAATAAGCGACTGTTGTCAGAAAGGCAGACGAATTCCTGTTTCTCGAAGGTGCGAAGAGTTGAATAACTCGTTCATGACTATCTCACATACGTTCCCAGAATTAATACCGTGGACAGCGCCAGACGCGGCGCCTAAGTGGAAAATAGGAAAACGAGACGGTGGCAAGGAAGGTATCAGCGCGGCTCCGACATTGCTGGACCAGTTTATAATAATGGAAAAAAAGAACGGGGACAAATCGGATACGAATATCGTCGCTACAACCGACAATCGAACAAAGGACGTTGTTGGAGAAGAGTAGATGGGTGTCGGTTTATCTCACGATGGAGTAGCGTTGACATACGATGTGAGCGGACGGGAGCTGATTCAGGAAATATAGGTGGGTAAACGTTATTTCTCACTGCGCCGTGAATTAATGTGAAAATCCAGAAGTATGAAGTAATGTAGGATATGTTTTATGGCAGCGCCAATCTGTCGACCGAATCGTCCCGGTCCAAACCAAGTCATCAGAGTAAGTCCCCGTGTGGGTCCCCATATCACTGGTCACCGCGAGTTCGGTATCATTATCCTCGTTGAATATGCTTGAGGTGTCAATCCCGTAATGCAGCTACATTGGGAATGGTCCACGTTGAGACCAGGCGTGACACAACCTACTCACCTATATAAGAATGATGTATCTAATGGCAGCAGGATATGATTAATATTAATGATACCAGGTTCTGGTGTTGAGAATACTCAACAGAGTGGTTACCTTGCTCCGGCCCGGGAAACCGATCGATAGTTTTTGGCATCTTACCGCCATGAAGGTTGTAACCACATTTCATCAGCCTTCCTCCGTCCTATCCTCTCTCAAGTGTCGACTGGCCACAAGAGACATAGAGCATCTCGTCATTAGCAAGATAAACAAGGTTATCGTATATTCTATTCAACCGCATGGCCTTCAAAAAGAATGTTCAGTTGATGTGTGGGGAAAGGTCCACAGCATCAAAGCCATTCCAATACCAGTACGCATTGCCAATATTGTGCCTGTCTTGTAGACATTCCTCTTTCTTACAACGTACTTGCACGCTCAGAAGTCGCCCCGATCAAACTTGGTGTTGATGATAGACCATCCTGACCCAGAGCTTGTCTTCCTCACATACATTGAATCAGAAGACGGTATTGGAGAGCTCATAGTGAAAAAGCAACTTTCATTGTATGAGCGTGCGCCACGGCCAGCCGAGTTTTTCGATGACATAGTCGTCCATCCGTCCGGTCAACTTGCCATAGTTAGCTGTTATACCAACAAGCTTAAGGTTATTAGGATGAAGGCGGGGAACTTTGAAGATGATTTTGATGCATCGTGTGTCGTTTACACGCTTACACGGAAGATCAGACAACTAATAGCGTTGTATCCAGCATTCCCGAGGCCAACATATTCAGCATAGCTTTCCTTCCTATCCCTAAGGACTATGCGATAGCCATTCTTTATCTAGACAGCAAACGTCGCGTGCAGCTACACGCCCGTGATATTCTGCTCAGTGAATCAGAATTGTCGCCTCGTCCTTCTGTTCTATTACATCCAACTTTGCTTGCGGAAAAACATTTTCCATCTTCTACTCAGATGGTGCCGCGTCTGATGACCGTTCCAAGTGCCGATCCTTCCGCAGACGAGGACGACGATGTGTTTCGTGGCGGAGTTCTAGTTGTTGGAGGCAGAAAGCTGTTACTTTACGAACTCGCCAGCAAAGACGCACAGGAAAAGCAAGAGGGGAAGAGAAGAAGGCTAGAAGCAAGGAAATATAGCTCAGACGCAAATGAGGTCACCAAAGCAAGGGAAAAAGAGGCTGAACGAGAAAACAGGAGGCGCAAGCCCAAGGCAAGTATCGAATGGCCATGGAGTGAAGTCGCAGCGTATGCAAATACGGGACTTATCCTCAATCAAAAACTAATGTCTTTCAAAGATGTTGCTCTATTGACCACGGGTCGTCGCGCTTCCTGATTGGCGATGTTTACGGAAAGCTATCTCTATTGTCTCTCAAGGACGTGAACGAATTCGGTCTAGTTCTGGTTCCACTAGGCGAGGTGCAAATTTCAGCAATGATTTCGTCCATATCTGACAAGTCTTGTAGACATCACCACCAACGACTCTGACCTACCTGACTTCTCAAGTAATATACGTCGGTTCTCACTTAGGCGACTCACAAGTGATCGAAATTTCGGCGACACCAATATCCTCCTCTAAAACGCCAGCACTTCCTATCCCACCGGAAATAAAAACAGTGCGTCAGAACACTCTCATGTCGTCAAGGAAAAAAGGGAAAAGCAGAGAGGATCCGGACGAAAATATCATGGATGTGGATACTGAGTCAGAATCTACTGCGGGTGGATACATCCTTAACACTGAAGGCTCGTATTTGTCTGTTTTGGATGTCCAAAAGAACATCGCACCGATCGTCGATGCTCTTCTGCTTGACATCGATGGCACGGGTCAGGTCTGTCTGTCTTTAAGTCGGATGGATTTCAGTGGTTGATGAACCACATAGCACCAAATCTTGACATGTTCTGGGGGAAGAAACACAGGATCAATTAATATAGTAAGACATGGTGCCGATTTCGAGGAGTTAGCCTATATTCCGGGATTGTTGGACATAACAGACGTTTGGGCCGTTAAAACAATGTTCCAAGATACGTGAGTAATCTTGGAGAGTATGTTTGGCGATGCACTCAATTTTCGGCGTAGTCACCACAGCCATATACTAGCGACATCACTGCAGAGCACGTTGCTATTCAAGATAAGCAGAGTGAATAGAAAATTGAGTCTTTCATACGTTGAAGGAGATGCGTTATCAGGTTTGCGTGCGGATACACTCACGCTGGCCTTTGCCAACGTCGCCCGCCGCGTCAAAGTAGGTAGCGCCCCTGCAACGTATGAGAACTCATCTCTAGCCGTTCAAGTCACGCATCATGGCGTATTTCTATTTGAGATGGATCCCGTGGCGGGATCGTATACTGAAGTAAGGAGGTGGATACCTGAGGGGCAGGGTGCCTTCGGGCAGAAACAGCGTGATATAGTGGCAGCTAGCATTAATCCAAGTCAAGTCCTGGTGGCAATGCATGGAGGAAAACTGGTCGTGCTGAGCATCGCGGAAAAGGATGAATTACGGGTCATGGCGTGAGATCTACATCTCCAGTTGGCTTAATCTCTGATCTCTTCGTCACAGTGAACTCGGAAAATTGCCAGAGATATCTGCCGTGTCTTGTACACCTTTAGACTCTCGTTACTTCACCAACTACTTTGCAGTATCCTACTGGGGCAAGAATGATGTGGAGATTTTTACACCGACAAAAGGCGGCTTGACTACTGTCTGCAGAACGTCACCATTGCCGAATCTTGTTCGGTCATTGCTGCTGCACAATTTCGGGTCCGACACCAATACGAAGGGCGAGGATCATCATCCATATCTACTCGTTGGTCTCAGTGACGGGTCTCTCGTATCATTTGCCTGGCGAGAGAAAAGCTTAAAGGAGAAGAAGTTGGTGTCTCTTGGCCATGCTCCAATTTCCCTGGCTCCATGCGTGGTGGACGACAAGAGGACTGTGTTGGCTGCAGGAAACAGAGCAACATTAGTGTCGTTTGATAAGAGACGCCTTCAGTTCTCTCCTGTCTCTTTGAAGGTTAGTCCATATTCTGCTGTATGAGTGCCGTGATTGGACCGCATATTCAGGACATATCAGCGGCGTCTCGTCTCAATACTTTCACCCTTAAATCCTCGCTCGTATTGGCCTCCCCAGCTGGCATATTCATTGGACGAGTGAGCGATCTAGACAAGCTGCACATCCGAACTGTGAGTCAGGATCCATCCACTTAACAGACTAACTGACACACATGTCCGTTAAAGATACCGTTTGGTTTCGATAATCCACGACGATTCGTCTATGAGCCTACCACGAGGTCTTTTGGTGTTGCCTGTACCGAGACCACGCCATGTAGAATTGGCGAAGTAGAGATTGTGCGGAGTTCGTTCGTTCTGATTGATGATGTTGACTATACGCGTAAGTTCATCTAATACCTTTTCTGGCGTAAAAAAAATTGATGCACACATACATAAAGAGATGTCCCGATTCTGGTTTGATGAAGACGAGGAGGTCACCAGTGTCACCACGCTTAAGTTCAAAGAAGAGGAAGGCAAAATTGTGCCTTTGTTTTGTGCTGGGTCCTATCGGTATAATCCTCAAGAGGTGGAACCCGCCCAAGGAAGGATATTGGTTTTTGCCCCCTTTGTCTCTGAAGAAGACTCGAGGAAAACCAGTCATCAGTTATCTCTTCTTGCATCTCTCACTGTCAAGGGGTGCGTATATGCATTGACTACTGTGGGCGGCTGCGTAGTGGCAGCAGTCAACTCCTCCGTAAGTGGCTTTGATGTTGTTAATCAGTTTGTCAACGTTGCATCTCAGGTAGAGCTGTATCAACTCGAGAGAACAGACGAAGATACATCTGCTAGAGCATGCAAACTCAAACACTTGTCGTCATGGAATCACAACTATATAGTAGCTCATATAGCAACTTTTGACGATTATCTTCTGGTTGGAGATCAAATTAGCTCAATATCGTTGGTCAAAGTCGTCGACAACCAACTTCAGAGCGTGGCAAGAGATTATGGGCCGCTGTGGCCCGTGAGTGTCGATGCTTCAAGCGAGGGGGACATCATTGCTGCAAACGTGAGATGAATCGATTGCGTGGGGAATATTGTATTGACCTATTGCCCACAGGATGCATTAAATCTGTATACGTTTTCTGTTAGCCGTCAAGCGACTCGTGCCATGTTGGAGCGGAACGGCAATTGGCACCTAGCTGACCTTGTCACAAAATTTATACGGGGTATGTCGCGTATCATTCAAGAATCAGTAAAACATACTCAAGCCGCTTGTTTCCAGGTTCGCTGTCGTTAGACGTAGAGGAAAATGCTCCATTTGTTCCAAAGGAGCTGTTATTCGCCTCATCTGGTCGTATTGGTGTTCTATTTGACATTGCAGATTCCGACTCTGGGCTGCCGATCCACTTAACTGCGCTAGAGCGGAATATGGCATATGTCGTGAAAGGAGTTGGTGGGGAAAGTCATACAAGGTATATTGTTTGCTTTCTTGTCATTGAAAATAAACTAATGTCACCCAAGATATCGGGCACCGAGAAGTACTCGAGGTCGCACAGATGCTGATATTACAGCTACAGGTTTCCTTGATGGAGATTTTCTAGAACAATTTTTGAGCCTCATGGGTTCCGAAGAAATGGTTGACCAGATTATGGCTGGGACAAGTGATCCTGAAAAGATATCGGTCCGAGTTGACGATTTACAAAAAGTGCTGGAAAGCCTACAAAGCATGCATTGATAGTAATAAAAAGAATAAGCACAGGCAACTTGTACTATGGATAATATTACAAATGTATCTATACGGTGTTCTTCCGAATAGAGAAAGGGAAAGCGTGAAGCGACGGGAATACTTTAGACGAAATCCAGAAAGCGTACAATGAATAGCAAATGTGCACAACATGAAAGCACCATAATAGCTTACCACCACGAAGGGAGATACCACTTGATAGAATCCCAAAAAGTATAGGGAATGATTTGCACATTGGATATCAACTCGTTGCGACCCAGGTCGGTATCCACAGAGGTTGGCGGTGCAAAATAGAAGCCAGAAACTAGCACAAGATAGCTGACACCAAAGGTCAACACCGTGTACATTGCAAAAGTTTGATTGTCATTACCTCAGAATGAGTATGCTGCCTCGGTGGTAATTGCTCTTAGCCTCAATATACGTATATGTCATCAAGAACATAGATAAGATGAGAGCGATGACATCCCATTTTGGGAATATCAGTCTAGAAACGAGGTCAAAGCTTTGACCACCAAGGAGTAACATATACACTGTAACTTACGTGAACGTGTCCACCATTTCACCCATGTTTTTTGGATCATACCATGCTGAGAATGCAACCATAGCTGGTATTTGCAACAGACAAACTTGAAGCGCATATGCAGAACCGATTTCCATACTAACACATGGTTGAACGCCAGGACTGACTTGCCCAAAGAAACACTCACCTTAGTGCAATATTTCCATGCAATGCAAAGGACATTGCGTTCATGAATTCCGTAGTATTCGGCACAAGGGCAAAGAGGGTAACCCCCAGGAACTTTTCGTCTATACCCGAACCTTTCAAGACAAAGTCCACAACGTCAACGAGCAATTCTGGGAAAGCGAGTGGCTCAGTTAGATGTATTATAATTTGGTGGTTGTCATACCTGCGATAACCGCATACAGTGCTGTGCATCCGAGCAACACGCTGGCACTCACCGTTCGACTCCACGACGGCGCGGGATGTCCATGTTCGGCGAGGTGCTCGCCAGCGTCGGGTACTGCACCAGTGCCTCTCGGTCTAGGTGGTAGATGGCCGTGGGCTTCCTGATGTCTCAATGCACTGACTGTCGCTGCTGCCACTACGCGTTCCAATTCTTCATGTGTCAAACTAGAGTCAAGCTGCAAGTTCTGTATGCCTGTTTGTTTCATAGCCTGATCAACACTCTCCATAATCGGAACCGAGGTTGACACAGAGCGACGCGCAATAGTCGGCGAAGGGGGTCCAACTCTGCCTGTACCAACTTGGGATCGCGGAGGAGAACGAGATGGTTCTGCGCATTCTGGATTTCCTGCCATGCTCGGCCTGCGATTCAGAGAAGTTCCACGAGGCTGTTGTTGGATATTTAAAAGTCCGGGCTTCTGATACACAAAGGTTCTGCCATGCACAGGCAGCTCGGATTGCTGAAGGAGCTGTTGAGGATTCTGCCATATCTGCGATGCGTGAGTGCGCAGAGAGAACCACAGACCGATCAGGTACGACTAACGTCAAGAATATATTGAGTCATAGGAACAAACTTTAACATGGTATCGTGACTTACGAAAAGTAGGATTACGGCACAAAGGTACATTAGGTTCTTCACGGTTGACTGGTAGAACGGGTCACTAATGGGTTCAGGGTGTCTATAGTAGCAATGCTTGCAAATCCATGGAGCGTTCATAGGTTTTTGTTTTCCAGGACATCCGGAGCAAACTAATTCGAACTAATGTACCATCAGCAAAAAGAAAATGAGTTGATTGACATCATACTCACGTTGCCATAAGTTTGATAAAACAACGTTGGGGCCAAGGCACCGATGACGGCCATAATCAGCATCATACTAGTCACACCTGCACTTTTCGCATTGAAAGTCAATTCTTTGCGTCGCAGTGCCATACTACACATGCTCATGCCCGGCATCAGAAGAACGCCAGCGAGTAGACTCCCAACGATTGAGCCCTCTACGAGACGGCCTTTTCCCTGGGTCAAAGCAATAGCATACAATAAAATTTCAATTATAGAACCGAATGTTGCGTTAATGACGGCACCCATGCCGATGGAAGATTGCGCGGAGATGGATGCGACTGCCATACCAATAAAATAAGACAATGGTATGACGCTGAGTAAACTTGCTACGAAGATCAGGCCTTTTGATGTCACCACAGATAAAAAGAAGGGAATGTGTTTCCCCTTTCGTTCCAAGTCTTCAGCCATGCGAAGAAGCACGAAACCGTCGAAGATGACAAGGAATACCACAGGCAAAAGGTTCACAAAGATGATGTTGACTCCACCAACAGTGTATTTATAGTATTGCCAACCTGCCGCGCGATATGTGCACAGAAGAACCGTTGATGTCGGGTGACCTGATGGAGCAACTTGCCCTTCCGACAAACGAGGATGTTTTATAGAGAATTGAGGGCGAGAAATTGGCTGAGGAGGTGCACCTCCGGTTTCACTTGTCACCGACATAGGCACCTCAGCAGGATTTGCAACGACCACCGCTGGTGGTGCAGCACAAAACCGGATATGGCTGGGCTTCTGAAATAGGTACTTGATCAAAGCCCAGTTCAGCTTGGCCATTGGGACTGTGACGACAAACGCCCAACAAAGAAGGCAGACAATGAGCATCAATGGGGCGATTATGCACACAAGGGCTGTCCAGAAAGCCAGCTTTCCAAGGAAGTCAGCTGAAGTTAATTGCTTTCCCCCAATGGTGGGCGACGAATCTGGGGAAGAGAACGGAATTGTCGCACCGTACGATTTGATTGGTTGCAAGAGATTAGTGCGGTCATTGGCGACGAAAGCTACCGGCTCTCCCGGAACCGTGTTGGCGACCCAAGATATATTACGCGCATCCTGCAGAGCAGAAACGTTACTAGAAGCCCCAGCTTGTGGGACAGCATTGGATGATGATTCCGCAAGGGCCGGTTGGCCAGCAGACGTCGCCCGGATGGTACCCTCAGACGTTTCGCTCCAACGTCTGGGCTGTGTAGCGCCCTCTTCGTCTTCTACCTTTGGCTCTTCTTCAACATCGCCTTCTACGTATTTTCCGAACGGCCATGCCAAATACCAGCCAAGACCAAAGACAAGGGAAGAATAACGATCACCCCCAAATGGGATGAGGTACAGCACCGAAGAGATGGCGATGCATGCAAGGGCCAACCACCATCCAAACACGAGGACCCAGAAAATATTGCCAGGCAATAGGTGACGTTCTGCTTGTGAAGACGGGACCGAATGTAGTGCCGCGTCCGCATATCGAGTTACCGAACGCGATTTTTTGTAGAGCGCGGGCTTCCAGATAGGCAGACCGAATGGATGTTCGACGTTGATCAGCGACTGGCGATCCTTGACGGTGATGGCCTCGTCTTCTGCTTCTTGGTCGTGTTGATCGTCGTCGTCGTCGCTCTCGTCGTTTCCTTCAGATTCGTCTTCGTCCTCTTCATCGATTTTGTCTCTTCCTTGGTAACGAGGGATTGCTGCATCGCCTGGATTATCCATATTTTCTTCCTCTTCTTCACTAAACACGCTGTCCTCGCGGTGACCACGGGTCACTGCTTGAGAACTGCCTGTGCTGGTGCTTCTCAAGGCGCGCCTTTCGGAGTGCGAAGAAGTATTCCTAAGGAGTATTGGCGGTGGTAGCTGACGCGGCATATTCGGTGACGAAGGGACAGAGAGATGGGACAAAGGACGACCATCGTCGTCAGAGGGCGAAGCCATGGCCGTTGCGGACAGGCAAGAGCTGGCAAAAGGTGGGAAGCCAAATGGCGATAATACTACGGCAAAAGCCGGGAATAATCTAATCCGATTGGCTGCTCTCTAATCTCATCCGATTGGTCACTTTCTCAGCTTCTCGTGCAGCTGTGCGCCCTTTAGTCGCGCACGCAGGTATTCCAAACGCGCATCATATCGCATCATCACCTCCTCCCGCCTCCGCCGTATCTCCTCTACCTCGTCCTCCTCCTTCCCATTCTCTGGAACCACACGCATGTGAGTTATACTCCTCGTTAGGCTGAGACTCGAACTGTTTCCCATCAAATTGATAGCAGTGCCGCCAGGGCCAGATGATTTATCACTCGACGATGAGTTCTGCCGATGCAGAAACCCACCAGCTCGCACTGAAGAACCTCGGCTCTTGACTTGTCGTGCCGAGTAAGCAGACCGCGCAATAGATGCTGAAGTACGCCCTGATATTCCGGACATGATGGACAAGCGATCATTTTCAATGTTCATCCGATCGGAACCCAGTGTCAATGTATCAGGGGCAATCACCGAGTTTCGGCCTGTAGATTTTTGCAACTTGGTGAGCGTCGTCAATTCAAGGCCGTTGAATGCATCCATCATGTTCTTCGCTTCTGCTTCAACAGATAAAATCTCCTGCTTGATTTCTTGAGACGTCTGCAAATGGTCATCGTCATAAAGACCAACGCAGCTGCCAGGCTGCTTGTTTTCTAAGCCAGATGCACGAAATGAAGAAGGCGGGCTATTCAACAGTCTAATGCTTCCAGCATTGGACCGCGTCCCTGTTGGCGAAAATGATACTACACTCTCTGAGTGTCCCCGATCAGAACCGATATTCGTTTTGCGTGATGATATGGAAACACTGTCTGTCGGAGCGTGAGATGCTGTAGTATTGACTGTATTGACCGAGGAGAGGCTCGACTTCCTTTCCAACTTGCGGGAAGTCTGGAGTACGCTCGCTGTACTTGATTTCTCTGATACAAAGTTGGATCCGTCGCTCAAATCCTTGCTTGCCAACATCGAGCGTCTTCCTGTTGCACGCCGAAAGATGCTGACCACACCTGACGATAGCAAGGTTCTCGACGGTGATTCAACTTGGAAATGGCCGGAAAGCTTTCGAGTCACGGCTGAGAGCGGAGCGAGTTAGACCACTTGATAATTGATAACCTTAGACTCACGCCGGCTATTTGAGGGCGAATCCTCGTTCCGTGGTCTTGGTTTGGCAACAGGAACAACCGGGCTCTCCGCCGGAACGACGGCCGTGCTCGAGAATCGTTCGAAAAGGTTTTGTCTGAGAAGTCGATATTCCTCATCGCTTAAGCATAAGTCAGCTTCTTCAAAATACCGAATTATAGATCCGTCCCTGATACCTACTTCAGAAGCCCTTCCGAATTCGCCACAGCAAGCTCGTTCAACCTCTGTGCCAACGTTATCCTGTTCAAAAGAAGCACATGTAAATAAACTCGAGAAACAAGGAAGGACAACGTACGTGACGGAATCAGTTGCTTTCCGCGGTGGTGTCGAGAGTAGTGGAGATTTCGTTAGGCTATCGTCCGCTCTCTCTCTCTCCCGTAGCCGATTAGCCATCGCAGCTGACTTGGGCGGGGGAGGGGGCATATCAGGTGAACCAGGATGCGGGCGTTTGGCATTACGGGGTGGGGTAACTTGGCTGACGTCGCTGAAGAGATTTCGTGGAGAACTAGGTCCTGCAGCAGCATTATTGTGGTTCTTACTCCATGCAAGCGGGCTTGATAAGGTAGGCGAGTACAAATGCGAGTTCGGGCCCGATAAAGTTTGTGACGGCGAAGAGTCGGTAGAATTAAATGACATGACAGGCGACTCGCGTCCTTTTCCCTTGCTCTTGCCGTACTGAACGCGTTGAGCATCTTGTAAATGGTGAGAAATGAAATCACTCACGAGTCGCGAACGGATGACGCGGACGACGGTGTTATCGTTTCCTCCAGCATTCACTGCCCCATAGCTGTCAAAACTATCTTCTGATTTTCTTGGCGAAAAGAGTCCCATATCCTTGTTGGTTAAGGCAAGAAGTGAGTACAGAAAGAGTTGACAAAGGGTGAGGCCTGAGGATTGATATTAATCAAGTCCAAATCGACCATACGTAAAGGTAATAATTCCGGGCCTCCTTATATCTACCGCTTGTTCCTATAGAAAGCACCCATCTCCCTCATAGCTTGACCAAAACCTTCAGCAATCATTAATCTACTACCAATCCATTTGGGCAGTTTGTTTCGAATGGACCCAGCCGCATAACGCTGGTCCAGCAAGATCAATGATGCCCAATCACCTTTATGTCGAATTGCGCGGCCTATGTCAATTTTTTTTAAAAAAAACATGAAACTCACATGAAACACAGGACAGACCTATACATTGGTTAACAGCATTCATACACATGTTCTCATATAGCTCTGCTGCAGCGTCTCGCTTCCCCTTGCCCGAAACGGTTGTTCCATGCTGCTTCTCGTCCTGTTGTTTGACATACTTCAGCCGCTCCTGCAGTTCTGGCGAGCCAAGGTTAGCAAAAGGCAAACCGACAACAACAACAGCCCGTGCAAGATTGTCAGCAAAGTTGAGACCCTCTGATAATTTGGCTCCAACTACGGCGAGGAGCAATGCCCCTGTCTTTTTTGACGCGGACGGTCCCTGCTGCATTGCTTCATGAATAATAAACACCACCCTCAGAATATATGCCTACCCCATGTTTATGGATAGCGGCGGCATATTCTGTGAGCACTTTCTCCACGTCTTTGCCATCCTCCGGTTCCAAAAATAACTACGCTTGATCATCAGAAATGTATGGCCGATAATTGTTCCGAACCAACCAACCTCCTTTCGCTCTCTCAGCTTGTCTAATTTTCCGTTCCCTGTCCAGATCGTTTTTACAGCTCTCAGAAAGTTATAAGATGGGAAGAAGGCTATTATGCCTGCTGGTATAACACACGAAAAATTTACCAGAATTTGACCAAGATCATCAATCTGTCAAGATTGTGTTAACCTTAATCAAAATCGAGCCTGGACCACGTACAGCGTTGGCGTCTCCCTGTTTTCCTGCCTTGTAGTCCAATGCTTCACCACGAGGGCCTCTAGTCACTACTAGTGCTCGCAAGCTACCTTCAGGTATTACGTGTCCGCATGAGAAACTTGTGATCTTATCAGAAGATACACCCGGGAACAACTGATTTATCACATCAGAGATCTCGAGACAAAGTTAGCAGGTGTCTACCTTCTTCCTATCACGAAAAAAACAGACTCACGGGGGACATCGTTCCACCAGCCAGGATGACAGAACGTGCGGCTTCCACAACTTCCATAAAGTGCGGCGATGGATTAAGTTGCTGGTACTTGAGCTCAACATCTGATGCGCCAACCAACGAAATAGAAACACGACCGTCTATTGCGGTGAGAAGAATGGCTATGAAAGGGTTGGTATGATTTGATAATTACCTTCACTGGCACCCGTTAGGGAAAGCATGAACTCCTCTACAACACTTAATGGAGGGATAGCCCCTTTTCTCTGCGCATTTAGCGGATCTAGTCCAAACAAGCTAACTCCATTTCATGATTCTAGAAAGAGTTATCGACAAACCTATTCTTTGTGCCTGCTTTTCGGCATACCCTGAAATCTTTCTGGCTATCTAAGATAAAATTTTGTCAATCAAAGCACGCGGCAAAATTTTTCAATCTTTACTTTACTTGTCTTTAAATACTTTTTAATCTCCAACAGGTTGATGCCACTGGCTTTCCTTCCCAAATGTTCCATGAACTGAGATATCGTTAAAACCTTCGCAGAACTGGAATATCTAGGATCGCCTCCGGATCCGATCGGCCTGAACTCCTTCCACTCCAAGATATACTTCTTCAATGCGTCCAGGAAGATGAGTAGTCGCTTTAAATGCACTAAATGTATCCCTGAAAGACGGGTCTGAAAACGTGATACGTATGCGGCTAGTTGCTGTAACGAAATTGAGAGTATTCCATAAGGCAAGCGAACGGTAGACAATGAGAGGAGAGTGGGTATCAGATCTGCTGTTATCGTCGAAACTTGAACAGAGGAACTAGTAACGGGGGTGCTTACTATGTGCCTCATCAATGATGACTACGTGATCAGTTAGATCTATTCCCAGAGCCTCCCGTGCGTTCTGCAGCAGCAGAAGGTTATAAGGTAGTGTCACGAGCTTCAAACGACATCAACAGAAACTAAGAGTCAAAATCGAAATCGGCTGACTTCAGCTTGGGGAATGGCTCGTCTTGAACCAAAGTATGGACAGACGCTCGTTATGCGGCCCGCCTCTGCCAGATCTTCAATGTCTTTCGGAGTAGCCTTATTAGATTGTAAGACCACTTGTCTTTTTTTCCTCGGGATGACAAGCATACCAGGATCTCGTCGCGAAAATCAAGCATCCTTTCCTCGTCACCAATGGGAGGAAGATAGGGACACCTCTTCTCATCTGACTCTGTGTGATGGTTAACAAATGAGCCACTAACTCTGATGGACACCTACCGTTCAGCATTTCTCGACAGCTTTCGTCCAGATCACGCCTCGTTGCACGGAGATCGTCATTAATACACAGCTGCTTCCGTGAACCCAATGAAACAGTCCTGACAAACGATGACTGCCTATCGTCGCCATCTAATTGCCTCTTCCGGGATGCATCGTTTGACGTTGAATCGGCGCACTCTTGATGCAGATTACGAACGCGAATCTTGAGTCTCTGCAATTCGGGTAGGATTTGGGACAGTTGAGAATGCGTACGTGATGCATAATATATTTTTGTGCATGTCACTTCTTGTTCCTCTGTCGACCCTTTGCCAGATGACTTGTCCAACCTTGGTGTGTGTGTGTGTGTGTGTGTGTATGTATGTGTGTGAGATTGAGATTGAGATTATCATTGAAATATGGAAACGCATGTCATACTGACTTTGCCATCAGGGCGCGAAGTTCGGAGGACATGTACATTTCACCCTCTTCAGACTCTGGCAGAAAAGCGTCGTCATCAATGTCTATTTCTGCAAGCGGAAGCTTGGCTGAAGTGTCTTCTGCCCGTCTCTAGGAAAGTGAAGTGGAAAGGTATATGCATATAGAACGTCCAGAGGCTAACCAATCGCTTTGAGGCTCGAGTCTGAGCCATCCTTCTCATCCTCGCTTCCCGTGCTCTGGCATTTGCCAGCCTCTGTTCATACTCCTGTTCTTCCAGCTCTAGCGCGCGTCTTACTCGTTTCATTGACTGTTCAATGACCCAATCCGACGAGGTATGCAAACCGGAAGAGTCGTCGCCGATGGCCTCTTTCAGTTTTCCATTCCTTGCTCTATTCTTATGATCATTGAGCCATGTTATACTGGCACATAATAAGCTCAAGGTTTTCCCCTGTGCGAAACTCGGTCATAACTCGCGAGTAAAGTATAAAGTTACCGTTCCTGTGGGACTTTCAACGATGGCCAGTTTTCTGTGTTCTATGGATGTGTACAAATGGCGCATAAGATCGATCTGAATTGGATACGGGGGATCATATGGAAAAGCTGGAAAATGAGAAGGGGTTGGGAGGTCGAGGGACATGGATAGATGAACGCGTGAGCGTCAGGACGCGTTGGAGGTCACGTCCGCGTCCGTCACGTGTGACACGAGGATTACAGTAGTGGTGGCTATTGAAATATGAAACGCTCAGTCATTATCGATTATCCCCTGCAAAGACGGATAGGAACGGCAGCCGTTAAACTGTGCGAAACAGGAACTGAGGCGGACGTATAATGATCCTCGCCTGGACCCTCGTTTTTTGAACCCTCATCAGACATCTCAATGGAGGTAGGGTTGCATGGGGCAGATGATAGGCATCAATGAGGATCCAGAACAGAATTTGAAAATGCAATGGCTATCAAAGGGAGAAAATGAATCGATAGATGCGAGTAGAGATGATAACAGAATGTAGAATACAACCCTCAAGCGATGGCCAGCCTCTGGCACCTTGTATGTATAGGGTATAGAGTCAGACCTTAAGGATATTCGAAGGGTCCACAGATTTGTCCTCCCTCCCAGAGATGTCTCCCCGTCGGCGCTGAGGCGATCTCTAAAAAGTCCACCAAAGTCCGTTTTGCACAACCCCAAAATCCAAATGTCGGATACCTGACCTTCCTTCTGCAGATACACTGATGACATTACGACCCCCAAACGCGCTACGCGACGAGCCAATCTTTGAGCCACTTTTCTGCGGCAGCATATTCCTTCTTGACTTGACTTAGCATGATATCGATTTTGGCCAGTGCATCCTGGTCGGAGAGCTCGTTGTCCCGGCGCTGACCAAAATACTGGATTTTTTCACAGGAGTACTGTACTTTTACAACGCCGAGTGCGGCGGAAGAGCCTTTGAGGAAATGGCCCAGGGAAGAGAGCTTTTCAAGGTCTTTCTTTTCTCTGTGGTGCAAGGGTCAGATGAGAAGGAGGGAGAAGAGAGGAGGAGAGACAGACAGGGCAGAGTCCATGTCCTTGAATGTTTCTGTGACCTGGTCGAAGTAAGCCTCGACCATTCCTGTGGAAAACTCTCTGTCGTTGTCCTCGTCGAGCTCTCTGATCTGTTCCAGAGTGTCCATGTCGACGATCTCATCGTCTTTGGGCTCGTCAATGAGCTTGTCCTTGGATGGCTCTGGGAGGTCAGGGGAGTGACGGGGAGGCGATGAAGCAGAGAGCGGGGGATCTGGAGTGGGATGGCGAGAAGGCTTGGGCTCAAGGCGTGGCGGGGGGAGCGCGGGACAGGGCGGCTGGAGGGCGGTGGACATGGTCGATGAAGACAAGCAGAACTGATTATCAACTACGGTCCCTCGTCTAAATCCGGCGGTCTCCTGGTCCATGACGTCATTACACTATCGCCCTTGCCCGAAGTCCCGCAACCGCCTCTGCGCTGAATCCAAGCTCGCCCAGCACCTCCGTCGTATGCTCTCCAAGCCATGGAGCAGCTCGCACAATACCCATACGCTCCCCATTGTACCGCACTGCAGGGCCCACCATCTGGATCCGACCCGCCCGCGAGTGCTGTCGAGTCCAGTGAGCACTGGGTGAGGCACACGACTTCTGCTTCCGTCACTCACTCACGTACCTCAACTTCGACCGTCACTTCACGGGCCAGAGCCTGCATGAGGTTAACTTTGTCCCGGTAATCATAGATCCCCGTACCTGACCATGCTCAAATGTCTGCCCAATGCTGTTGATCGGTCCGTGCGGTACTCTGCATATCCATCACTCATCAGTCTTTCAGCCGCAGCTCAATACGCGCACCCAAGTCCCCTCATTCGGTCCAACCAGTACCCCCTGTCCTGCTCCTGCAACCGGTCACTGATCATTTTCACTAGTTCCGTCCGGTGCTTGACCCGTGCTTCGTTTGATGAAAACCGCTCCTCCGTCGCCAGCCATGGCTGTTCTAGTACCTTTTCTGCTAATATTCTAAACTGACTTCCCGTCGGACGCATTTCCTCTCATCGCGGCGATCTTCCTACCTGTTTGTCATTCCCCGCGCCGATCATCACGTATCCGTCTTTGCATGGAAAGGCTTGATATGGTACAATCGATGGATGTGCCGTTCCCTGTCGGCTTGCCTCCTGCCCTGCGATCAGATAGTTGGATCCAATGTTGGCAAGCCCCGCTATCTTCGGCCTCGTTACCCAACAGAATTATGTACTGATCCCCGAACAAACCTGTGTCTCAAACAAATTACAGTCGATCCACACTCCTTGACCTGTCTGTTGCCGTGATATAAGCGCTGCCATAACCGCTCCGTGAGCATAAAGGCCAGTCGAAATGTCCGTAACGGCGACTCCCACTTTCGATGGTGGGCGGTCGGGTTCTCCAGTACTATTTCATTTCATTAATGCAATGACCGGCTCGTGTTGATCCAGATACCGACATGTGCATCAGTCCTGCCTCACCCTCGATAATAACATCGTACCCCGGAGCCTCTCTAAACGGCCCAGTCTGACCATATCCTGCGCAAAGTTGTGTGAGAAAGAAAAAACAGGTCTCTCAGATGGCCCCTACCAGTTATGGAGGTATAGATGAGCCTGGGATTGATCTTTTTGCAATCCTCGTATCCGAGACCCATCGTTGCCAGTTTTCCCGCAATAAAATTCTCCACCAAAACGTCCGAACGTTCCACAAGCTTGCGAACAATCTCTAAGCCTTCCGTAGTCTTCAAGTTGATCGTAATCGACCGTTTATTTCGGTTCACCGCGAGGAAGTAGGCAGACTCAGGCGGTAAATGTGCCGACTCGGCTGGTGCCGTAGCCACAGTCGGTGCTGCTGGCGGGTACCATGAGCCTGCCGACGCTAAGTACACCATGTATGGCTTGAATCAGGCTAATTACTTGCGGGTGTCATCGCCTTTGGTCACCTCCTCTACCTTGATCACGTCCGCTCCTAAATCTGCCAGCAACATGGTTGCTGTAGGACCCGCCAGCACACGTGTCAAGTCTAGTATCTTGATGCCCTTCAAGGGTGGCGGAATTCCTGGGCTGGGGGGTTTTGCCGTAGACGTCGTAGCCTCGTGTCGAGGTTGACCAGAATAGAATCCCAATTTTGGGCAATTCGTGAAGCGACGGAGTCGTACCATCATGGTAGTTTAACAAGACCCGTAGCCGAGGTACTAAACTTGGCATACAGCCTCGATGCAGAAACTCCGTCAGTTTATTCGCAAATATTCGTAAAATACAGCAAAGTTGTTGTAGGACTAATAAATCATGATTTAACTACAAGTAGTTGCGTCACGTCAGCCTCTGAGTATTAAAAAAAAAAAAAAAGGAGTGATAAAGGACAAACATTACCATTAATTCAAGCAGAGGACGAAGTAATAGATGATGACCCGCTCAGGGTGCTGTACGCCGACGTTCTGATACTCTGTGACATGTCAATGTGCCTAAAGCAGGTAAGAAACGAGTAACATACTTCCTGGTCCGATGCACTTTCCAGGTCCCCCGGGCCATGCATGAAACGACTCGGAGAATAGGAAGCGGGTAGCGCTTTAAGTGGAATGGCCATTGGCCTTCTTGGCATCTCCGGCTCGACCAACGGCGTATTAAAGAGCAGGGCCATCGACCTTGTCACCAAATCCCAGTAGGACATGGGCGGTGGTGAGTTTTGCATATTCTCCGTTGGATTCTACAAAAGAATGGAGAAGCAACAGGGGAACGGGGTCAATAAGTGGGGTACTCTTCCATCATGATTTTTACCGATCGCAAGCCCAACCCGGTTTCATTTAGCAATACAAATGCAAATAACATATCCATACAACTTGTGCCACTGTGCCACCAAAGTATCAGAATCTATCATGAGCCACCATTACCCGATGCCCCAACCACTTTGGGCATCTTTTTATCCCCCGTCGCAAGTTGCTCGAGGTCCGCAGCCTTGAAATAATGAGGCGCGACTATAATAGGACCATTTCAGCGGATCATGTCACCTGAAATGGTCAGGTCACATACCTTCCATCAACCACGAAGGCTTGATCTCCATAACTTGCCGCATGTAAGACTTACTCGTCATAACCAGTTCGTAATACAACACGGTCTTAACAGGTGGTTGATGCTGGAACAAGCAAGAAGACGGGTGTATGTATACTGTTTGGCTTGTTTTCAGCGTTCGGTACGAGTCTCCGCTCTTTTGAAGTTGTGCCTGCAAAGCTAGCATGTCAAGTCCTTCAACGACGGTACATAAGCTCTCAACGCACCGTATTATAAAAGTAGCCGGCCGTTATGGCTTTCTGGACCGGTGTGATGTCATTCGTATTTGGATTTGATTGTATCACAATTTCAACTCGTTCACATAAGCCCGCCAGTTGATCTCGAATATCTCGTGCGCGACTGAGACTCTTGAACTGCAAAAACTGCTCATAGCAAAACTGCTGAGAGTAATTCGTGTCCGCCCATTGTTCCCATATATTAAGCAAGGTAAAGTGGTCGCCACCAGCCCTGACAAAGTTTTGCCGCGCTTGATCAGCATGCAATTTCTTGTCCTTTGGTCGATAGAATAGGGATCCAGATTCAGAAAGCATTGAAATGATGGTGAGAATCTGAAGGTAGATAAAGCTTACTTTCCGAATGCCTATCACTCGGAATCACTTACCTCGTCAGTGCATTGGTACTTTTCGCTGGAGATGATGGATTTCGACAGCATGGGATCCACAGGGAACTCCGCCATTCGACGACCAAGCTTAGTGAGCTCGCCCTTATCATTGAGAGCACCAAGAGCATACAATAACTCCAACGCTCTCATTAGAGTCTCGGTTGGTGGGGGATCAATGAATTCAAATTTGATTAGGTCATTGATTCCTAGTGACTTGAGTAAAAGAACCACCATCCCCAAGTTCGTCCGTTGGATTTCCGGAACTGTATTTGCTTCCAATTCGTTGTTAAAAGCCCATTTGGTATATAGACGGAAAGATTTCCCGGGACCAACGCGCCCTGCACGCCCGGCACGTTGGTTTGCAGAAGCACGAGAGCACTAATGAAAATGCGTGTTAATCCTTGCATTTGCACCACCTACTCTTGCTACGTACTGGGACAATGACGAGAGAAGACATCCCTGTTCTAGGATTGTATGCATTCTGCTTCACAAACCCAGGATCAATGACAAACACTACGCCATCTATTGTAATAGACGTCTCGGCAATATTTGTTGCCAAAACCACCTTGCGAGCACCTTCAGGTGTTGGCTCAAATATTTTAGCTTGCATTTCGCTTGGAAGATTGGCATATATAGGACAAATAATAAGTTCACCAATCTTGTTGCCTAATGCACGTGCTGTTTCTTGCAGATTCTCGTGGCAAGCTTCTATCTCCTCTTGACCCTATCACTGCGAGGTCAATGTTGAAATGACTGATATTATTTCTGCCTACCGTCAGGAATACAAGAATGTCTCCTTTGGGTTGCGTTGTATGTATCTGAAATACAGTTGTTATGGCTGCGTGCAGATAATTTGCTTCTGGCTGAGGTGTGTAATGGATATCAACGGGATACATGCGACCGGGTACTGGAAGAAATCGTTATCAAACGGGACAAGGTTTGTATCATAACCTACTATAGAAAGTTGGGGCATTATCAAAGTATTCGCTGAATTTCTCTGCATCCATGGTCGCACTCGAGATAAGAACGCGCAATTCAGGGCGGAATCGGGCGATATCCTAGGACATGATATCATCAATCTGCGAGTAATATCAGGAGCTGTCACGAACCTTGACAAGAGCAAAAAGAATATCCGTACTAAGGGTCCGTTCATGCGCCTCGTCAATTATGATCACAGAGTAGCCAGCCAAATCAGGCTCAGTAAGAAATTCACGCAGCAACATGCCGTCTGTCATATATTTGATGACAGTCTTGTCACTGGTGCAATCCTCGAAACGAATCGAGTAGCCTACTTCATAACCGACCTTCGTCCCCATTTCTTCCGCTACACGAGCAGCGACGGACATGGCGGCAACACGACGTGGCTGAGTGCAACCAACTTTCACTCCACCGGCGGTGAACCCAGCTTCGTGTAGATATTGAGGTAATTGCGTGGTTTTCCCTGATCCTGTTTCGGCTACGACAATCAGAACTTGATGCTCCTTGACAGCGTCGATAAGCTCCTGTCTGTAGGCATAGATGGGCAACGACTTCCTCGTTTCCTCTATTGTCCTTGCTATGTCAGAGTTAGCGCCGCTCCTCCATCTCTAAATAACTGCACACACCTCTTTTCTCGGCAGCATCAATCTGGGCTTGCAACAACCTGTCCGCAGCGCTCATAGTAGTTCCAGGCAGCGTCGCTTCCATTACGAATTTGATGGTCTGGCTTTCGTCAAAGACATATTCATAGTCGTCTAAAACCTCTTTCTTATCCATTGCCCCAACTTTGAATGTGCTATGCAGGGTTTGACTAGCCTCCCACTGATCCACGTCCGTGACAAATTGATCGTCCTTAGGCTTTGCTTCTTCGTATCGTTTATACAATGCATTTTCCTTCTTTTTCCTGTCGATCTTTCCCTGCTCTGTGAAATAGTCTTCGGGTAATTGGTAACCCTCCCACTTATCGTTGATTTTTAGCCGTTCTTCAACAAGCCGAAGCAACTCTTTCTTCCGTTCAAGATTTTCTTGCTCTCGTCTCGAGAGTCTCATTCCGGAGAAAAGATTTTCTTCATCTTGGATCTCCTTCCGCAATAACTCTATCTGCTGAATCTCACGTTTGGTGAGGTATTCTTGGCGTGAATGTTGCCGTAGAGAAGGAAGCGCCGCTATCCTAGCCTCTGCATCTTCCGCCAGTTGACGTCGTATTGCTGCTTCCGCCGCTGCTCCCGTCGCCTTGGACGACCGATCTTCTACGACTTTCTTCGTTCTCTGCCTATCGCGTTCCTTTACACGTTCTGCAAACTCGTCACGCTCCTTTAAGTCCTGCGCTCGTTCTCTCTCTTTCCTGGCATCCTCATTCTCAGGTGGCTCTACCTCTGCATCTCCCTGGCCCTGCTGTTCCAATTCATCCTCACCTTTCCGTCGTTTCCTTACCTTCTCTTCTTCATCGCTCTCCCATTCTTTACCGTCAAACTCTCGCTTCCGTATGTGCCTCTCCCTTTTCTCCTTCCCCTTGTCTTTGTTTAAGACGGGGGCAACATCGTTAGCATTATCCTTGTCCAGAAGAAATCCAAATTTCTGCGAGTGCAAGGCTTTTGCATCCTTTTCAGCTTGTTTTCGAGTAGCATCAGCAACTGACTTATGTTTGTGTTTGCGAGGCGCCTTCTCAAATAGTTGAGCTACGAATTCGTGAGCCTCTGGTGTATCAGGTAGGCCGAAACTATGGAGAGCGCCAAAAGCAATTTCCGGGTTCTTTGCAGATGAGACTTGAAGGAATATCAACAAAAGAAAGCTGGCTTTAAGAGATGCTAACCTACCCGACGCAAGAACAAAATCAGCGGTCGTTTTGTTTGATACACCCAAAAACTATGGGAAAAATGTGAATCGAGTCCGAAGAACCTCTGACATTGCACTCACGCGAAGACAATTATCACTGACGAAACGTTCAAGGTCGGACACCATACTGACCGGAATACAGAGTATAACTGTTTGTATGTTTGGCCTACGGGTTGCAGTAATACATTTACAAACAATGAAACTACTGTAACTACAGCTGGGGGATCGAGATACCTGCCATCTCCGCAACGCGAATGACCTTCTCTGCCTGCATAGGGTCAGTGTCGCATTCTTTTGACATTAACTTTTATTCATTCACTTGCTTAATCATAGGTGCATCGATCATTTCTCCGTCTAGGCCGACAGCGCCCTTCTCGGCACCATGCGCGATTTTCATGGCATGCAGAATCTTTGCAGCTCGTTCAATTTCTAGAAGCACATGGTGAATGTATGTCGTACTCTAGTTTGAGACCAAACCTCGCGTTGTTGGTATATAAGTTGATTGTATGATATCAACTTGTGCTGGGTGTATTGCTTGCTAAGATTCAGAAACGTGGGGTTCAGTACAAGGGACAATAATCGTGCAGATGGTCAACCTTTCCAGTGAAACCAAGCTGTCTGCCATCTTTGCATTCATCTTCCAGAATATCAGGATCCTTATAATTAGTGCAAACCTAACAAGTATCCATAAATTGCCGAAGGCATTCTGAAATAATCTGCTTCACCATGTCGATGGCCTCCAAGCCAAATGCCTTGGCAGCAAGGACGATTTGCGAACGTGTATATAGCAATTCGCGCCGGGAGGGCGTCCTGATGATGGAGGTGTCTGCACAATCTGGGGTTCTATGAGTACCAAATCTGGCACAAGAACTGCCCTAAAATATTCACAATCTTCTGCTGCAAACTGGGTGCTGTGAGATGACAGTGTTACCCCGTGGTTAATTACATACCAATAATGCGCTCAGGACACCTCCAGACAAGGCACCATATTTTGACTTCCAGCTCGCTATACTGCCAAGATTCCACATGGCCTTCGCGCTCTCAACGCTAGTTATGATACGGATAGGCTTTTCTCTGGGTAAAGTTTTGAATATTTGGTGCAGTTCTCGGGAAACGACATCCAAGTCAGACGTCGAATGAACTTTGGGTACTACCACTGCACGAATAACCGATGAGGAAACCTGCAGTATATACAGCACGTATCATGGAGGCTTGTCTATCTGTACGTACTGTTTCCCGGAGGTCATCTTGAAAAAATGGCGTAGTCACGTCGTTGATGCGTATCGCATTCCTTTCAGTATTTGGAAATTGCTTGTGCTGAAAGACTCTTTATGGCGACGCAGCGAACAATTTCAGACACATACAAGAAGGAAATTAGAGAGGCGTATTCTTGCATTTGTCTTGTCTATAGCAGATGGAGGAACGCTGTCCTCAAGGTCATAGATAATCATGTCGGAATTCGTTGCGAGTGACTTGTCGAGCATGCGATCTGACGTTGACGGCACATAGAGGTATGAGCGACGAAGTGCATGATCAACATTTGTTGAAAATGACTTTTGTAAATGCGGTATGCGGAAGAATTTCATAAGCTCTGCAAATGTCCTCTCAAAAATATATCTTTTTCTCCCCCCAGGACAGCTACAAACGGAGGTGAACTACGTCGTAAGCTTAGCTAGCTATTTTCTGCCTCTTGGGAAGGATCGCCTGCCCAGTCGCCATGGGAGCCATTGCGCGAGGGACGCTGCAGAGCACGTCAAGATTACATAACGCGCTATATGCAACTTGCATATCCCAATCGTTACGTCCTATGAGATCCTACCCCGCCTTTCAAGCGGGAAAACGAGACGTACTAGTGCGTTACTCCATCAGCTATTCACTCTAGATTCAGGGGTTTGCGGCACATGGCGAACCTGATTCCAAACCGTACGCCCCGTTTTAGCTATGGGTTCATACTCTTCCTGATGCTACGTGCAGCATCCCTCAGTCGCGAACTTCAATCCGAGAATTCTGCTCCTCTTCTCCATTCCTTATGCGAATCACGCGGCTCGGTGCTCAGTCTTGCAGCCGATGACGAGTACATCTACGCTGGAACACAAAGGCAGGACATTTTGGTACTTAGTGGTTTTCCTCGTTGCTCGTTCATTGCCCAAATTGGCGTAGGTTTGGAACAAAATCAATTTCGCCCTTCAACATACTCTTTGTGGTCATAAAGGGAGTGTGCTCGCACTGGAATATGCGGAGGCCAAAAAATGGCTTTTCAGTGCTGGAGGTATGCTCCGAAATGCGTAGGCGATGTGCATAACCTGTCTGATTGTTTCAGGAGATAGCACCGTCAGGGTAAATAATGTGAGCTATTCTGATAACAAGCTCTCACATATTCTAGGTATGGTCAACGGCAACCATGATGCCGCTATACGTTATCGAACCATACTTGGAAACTGGTGCAGGAGATATTTTTTCCCTGGCATGGTCGTCAACTCTACAAACCATTTATATTGGCTGCCAAAACACGTCCCTCCAATGGCTAGACTTTCATAAATCCATCTCACGTTCCATCTCAGCAATTTCCGTGACTAATCTCAGTCCTACCAGTTCGGGAACGTTGACACCACTGTCGCCACGCAGGGCCCACAAATTTTTTGATAGTTATCCCCAATATGAACGAAGAGTGGCTGATATCTTTGCCAATAACGGCTCTAGCCGTTGTGATCGTTCTAATTCCGACTCGGAGCGAGAGTCCCACAATGCAGCTCCACAGGCAATAATCTCAATCCCTGGCTCGAATGTCATCGATTCTGCCCACTATGGATATATATATTGTATGGCGAAACTCGACATTCCTGAGGCTCAGCTAGCCACTGGCAGCGGTGATGAAACAGTCAAGGTACGCCACATACTTGTGGGTGACGACGACGACTTTGAAGACCCGTTTCAGATCTGGCGTTGTTCAAAGGAAGGAACCACTCTGCTGACTACCTTTGAATTCTCACACGGCGCGGTTTTAACTCTGACGGCCAAAAGTGATACTCTTTATGCGGGCTGTCAGGATGGTTACGTTAAGGTTCTTGACTTGGAAACCCAAACGCTTATCCGGACTATCATCGTAGAAGAGGTAAAACAATCATCCAATCCTCCATTTATGGCTAAGTTACCTTGTTAGGCCACAGATATCTTATCGTTGTCAATGATTGGATCAGACCTATTCACTGGTTCGGCTAATGGACGTGTTATGGTATATGCCATTTCCAATTTAATTTTCGTGTGCACTGTCAAACTCAATCAACATAGCGTTGGTCATCTTCATTCGACTGCATCGCATCTTGGAAAGGACATGATGGCATTGTTTTATCGTCTATAATTTCCAGCAGTAAGAACGAACGTGGTCTTACGCATAGGCTGATTACTGGGGGGAATGATGAATGCGTCAAGGTAGATATTTTTTGACGTGCTTGGCTTATGAGAGGAATGTTAATGAGTCCAGGTTTGGGAGATTTTCCCGCCAACCGAGCGTCTGGTCAATAACGAACGGTATGATGGAAGCACGTCGAGGAGCATGCTTGGTATGTATCATCAATGACCTTCAACTCAGTATTTGACGATAGACAGACACTATGATTTTCGCGCTGTCCAAATTTGTTTCGATACGCAGCGTCAGTTCTAATCCTTTACATCGAGAGGATTGTCGACAAGCAGCTGTTTGGCTTAAGAAATGCTTGTCTCAGTTGGGTGCTCGAGCATCACTTGTTTGTCATTACTGCATATGCCTCCCACCTATCTAACTGCTGCTCAGATATCCACGGGAGAAAGCAACAACCCTTTGGTCTTAGCGACGTTCAACGGCACAAAAAGCGCTCGCCACAAGCCTCGGTTACTTTTTTATGGGTATGATAGTCCTTTATTCTCGTAGAGCTAAGAGTAACATCGTTCTCGAGGCATTACGATATCATAGCAGCTCCTGGGAAAGGTTGGGAATCTGATCCATTTCAGCTTACTGGTCGTAATGGTTATCTATATGGCCGAGGCACTACGGATAATAAAGGCCCTATAATTGCTGTGGCCTTTGCAGCAGCAGAATTACTGTCTCGAAAGGCCCTCGCCCTCGATCTGGTTTTTCTCATTGAAGGCGAGGAGGAGTCTGGGAGTCGTGGCTTTGAAGATGCTGTCAGGAAGCACAAAGTAAGCAGGTAGCTTAATTGCACTCATTGTTTCTGTACTCATTAGAGAAGGATCTCATTGGTGACATTGACGGCATTCTCGTCAGGTGAGAACAACCTGTTCTCGGTGCGAAATTTTCTGCTCAGACCATCAAGCAACTCTACCTGGATAACAGATGATAGACCATGCATTACGTATGGCTTGAGAGGCGTCATTCTTTGCTCTCTGGAGGTACACATGCACGTTAATGTTAATTTCCTCACGAGTCAATGGTTATCAGATATCGAGCCCATTTCCTGATGTACATTCAGGTGTTGAAGGAGGCGCAGTGACGGAGTCAATGTCTGACATGTAGGAAAATATCTTGACATTGATATGGTGTTTCACATTGTCGCAGGGTCAAACTCCTTGGAACATTGTCGGATGATCACCAACAGGTCAAAATTTTTGGCTTCTGTAAGCAGGTTGACAATCAGAAGGTAAAAGTTAGATAACATTGTTGTAGATGATCGCGTGCGCCCGCAGACGAATGAGGAGAAAGAACTGTTTCAATTACTGTCAAATATCATACAGAGGCCTTCAGAATCACTCTCCGCAAGGTGGCGGGAACCGTCATTGTCGATTCACAACATTGAAATTTCAGGCCCAAGAAGCACGCATTGTCACTTGTTTTATTATATCGAGTTAACCATATCCGTAGATGCCACCATAATACCGGGAGCCGTCAAGGCCCAGATTTCACTTCGCATTGTCCCTGATCAAGACTTGGAGACAGTCAGCAAGTCTCTTGTCGATTTTCTCGTGGACAATTTTCGAAAATTACAGTCCCCAAACGAATTAAAGGTATTTTCGTCCATTTATGATAGCACTGTGTCTTCGATCATTGTATTCTCCATCAGGTCAACATAGAGCGTACCGCCGATTGGTGGCTGGGAAATCTAAACGATCCATGGTTCAGGGCATTAGAGAATGCGGTAGCTGAAGAATGGGGGGTGTCTCCACTGCGCATTCGCGAAGGCGGGGTATGTTGCTAATGCCCAGCGAAAATCAGCTTCTGAACATATCTAGTCAATACCCTCTGTGCCATGCCTTGAAAAGATGTTCGGATGCCACGCTTTTCATCTGCCCATGGGCCAAAGCTCAGTACGCATAACTCGGCTACTTAATAGGTCAAACTTTGATTGAATTGGGTATAGGATCAAGCCCACCTCCCAAATGAGCGTATCTCGCTCAAGAATTTACAGAAAGGAAAAGCAGTCATTGAACATTTTCTTGTTGCGATGGTGGATTAGGCAACCTCTTAATTGGGTTATCATTGGTTATCGATTATCTCTTGCCTAGATGGATATAACAGATCCTTTATATCACCTGTTTCGTTTTTCACCATTAATGATGTTTGTCTCTGCCAGTTTGGTACTACTTTTTTCAGAAGAATTGGATGTAGGTCAACGACGGACAAGTTATGGAGCCGTATTAGGGCGGCTCAATTCTATCTAATTTTGCAACACAGGGTCCGAAGGGAGTGCACGCGCCCACCTGTTTGCTCTTCTGTTTGTGCACCCACCTCCTTGACAAGGACTTGAGGTGGAGAAAGGAGGCGGGCGCGCAACAGATGGCAAGGACGGGAATGGAGGCAAACTACTATCACTTCAAAAAGCGAGGTTTAAGGTGCAGCGAGATTCCACTTCCTGAAACTCGGCGACAGATCAATAGCTTTGATTGAAGTTGAATTCATCGTTGTAACTTCACCGCCTTCATGATTCACAACAATCAGCTTTGATGCAGGTCGCACGGCGGGATTCTACCCTCAACAACCTGAATACTAGTGCCTGAGGCACGGGTGGGAGAAAGGTGGTAAACAGCAGGTATCATATGGAATGTCATGTTAGTAGCTGGCAGAACGCAATCTACATCATCTACATCTCGTCCCGCACATGCTCTTCGGAAGACGGGTGAACATATTTGTGTCGGCATATTCCGCTAACATATTTTGGATGATCAATAGGGCATCGGACCACGACCTGAATAATGCATTAGTTCTGCCACAGAGATAGACATTAACGCATTCCAACCGGCCAGCCACTGCTGAAATCAAGGTGGTCGATACCAAGCTGCAAAACGGATTAGCATTAAGAAAAATGACTAGTCATCGTAACCTCACAAATAGACTTGTAGTGGTGTTCCAGAAGTCTAAAGGCGATTATCAAAGACTGCTGAGACTCGTAGGTGGGACCACTTGCGATAGATGAGTACCACACCATCTGTGTCTGTCAATTGGTCTTGACCACCAGGTCCATGAATCTGTACAAGGTAAGGTGTATATTTAGTCCTCTGCTGATATGCAAAGACGTACATTGCTATGAGAACCTAAAAGAAGCGTGCCTCCACCCGAAAGGAGTGGCTTGCCAGCTTGATCAACATAAGGACCAGTTACACTGATAGAGATTTAAGTGATGTCATTACGAGTGATCCGGAGATACGTACGACAAGGATCTCCCAACGCGAACATTGTAAGTGCTGCGAATGTTACAGCAAGCTTTATCCCATGACGCGAAGAGCCAGTAGTAATGGTTGTGTTTGTAAATATTACTTCCTTCCAATGCACCATGATCCTCTGTTCGTGTCGCAACCGAGTGAATTTTATCGTCAAGCCGATGTCCAGTTGAAGGGTGTAACTGTATGACCTTAATACCGGACCAGTAGCTTCCAAAGGAGAGCCACCATTTGCCGTCATCTGTTGTATAACGTTGAATAGTCCGCAACAGCAATGAAAAGAGGGAAGTACCTATAAGCAAACTAAAGCACGGTAGTGTGATAAAGCGGGGTGTATATGCATTGACCAGTGAACTCACTTGGCATCTATTGCCTGTGAGTGGTATTCGACGTTCAATTCTGGTAATTCAATAGTAGAAACTGCAAAATATTTACATTATAATCATCTGCTTCAGAGGTAGATATAATCAGATCCTTGTTAACCCATGAACCTATAGATTGATCAGAGTCGAATAGATAAATAGCATGGAAGTATTACCAGGTAAGCCAGTTCTCGAAGTTGCTAGGAAGATGGCCGACTTTTGTAGAGGCTGAGAAGGAATGTATGGATATATATATATGCCCAAAGACTTACGTTCCGGGAACCGGGTGAGGACGCATCATAGTATAACTGGTTGTGGCAAAATTAGTGTCAGAACGTGAAAGGAGGGAAAGTGTTACAATGAATTCCCCATTCACGTATTTGCAAGCTGGAGCCCCGAGCGAACTTGATGAACTCGTCTTAAGGCTGGAATGTGGTAACATCAAGATAATAATACTGACCCGTTGGGCTTTCCAGTGTATCGGTTGGTCCATGGGGCGCCGTTCGGCCAAACTGTCCCAATCAAAGTCCACGCCACTCGGTCATGAGAGGTCCGGATCTCGATCCCAATGCCACTTGCTTGTCCTCTCATTTAGCGCCGAAAATATTTGATATGTGATGTAGACACTCACAGAAAAGCCAATACTTTCCGGCATGGTCCTTACACATGGTAGGGTCATGCACAACGGTATTCCCAGAAGTATGTTCAGGACGAGGGAATGAGCGTGAAGCTTGCACAACTGCAGCAAGTAGCAAAATTGGTGCGAGAAGTGAAAGAGTGCGCATATTTCAGAATACAATTGACCAATGAAGCTCGTTGCCAACGATCCCACTAATACTTATACTGAGGTAGCAAGGGCTTCTCGGTGACATACTGTTGCATTGATCCCACAGTCTGCTGCGGTGTTGGAGCCAGGGCACTGCAAATTGGAGGTTCATGTCAGCCCAATGGTGAAACATGTGGTTAATGCCCCGCGGCCTTGATCGCATCACTGACAAGAGTTAGAGAGGTGCAGGCCAAGTTTGCTTCAATGCACGTAGAGTTGACAAACCAACCAGCATTATCCTCTCGAAGGTAAGTTATGGGAAGGTTATTCATTCATCCAGGGATTATTTCTAGGAATGATCATTAATTCATTAATCGAAGCAGGTACACAATTGATCTGGTCCATGATGCGATCATTAATTCATTAATCGAAGCAGGTACACAATTGATCTGGTCCATGATGCACGATTTTTTTTTTTTTTTTTCGCATAGGAATGGAGTATATTTGGAAACCGGAGATAGACTACAGGTAGACTATTGAGAGGGCCACTGTGACCCGCGTGTAGCAAGCAAAGGTAGCTACGAGACAACTAAGGAGGGATAACCAAGGGTGACATCCATTAGTCCGGGAAAAGAGCCCTATGTGGGCGGCGGGAAGACGGTCGATGTGTATAGGGGACCAGGGCCTCGAAGGTGGTGGCAGAAGGGTGGGCCTTCAGGAAAGCGACAAGGCCGATATAGTTGTTATCACGCCGCAGGAAAGCTGGGAAGGAGGGAAAAGGAGGAGGGAAACGGAGGCACCTACTGATGATATGGGAACGGGATGCGGGTGTGCGCCGTGGGCAAAAGACACATTGTATCGGGGTGGCGGGAAAGAAACGTTGCCTGTAGTCGGAGGACGGCATGTGGCCAGTGACAAAGCGGACGAAGCGGGCGAGCAGTTGAGGGGAGTCGTTGCATTGGGTGATGAACCTCCCTCGTTGTTTACCTAGGCATGGCGTGAGCGGTTTTCGACCACGGTTTAAACGGACTAAGTTGAAACCCCTCGTTTTTTGTGAGAGCCAAGCGAGACGCCAGTGAGCACCAGCCGTGGCCTTAAATTTCTTAATGGCAGCGACGCGAGTAAGGAAGTCCTGGCCTTGAGCAGGGGCCACTGAGGTGACGAGTCGATCTGCTGCTTCGTTTTCGGGGATGCCCACATGGCTGGGGCACCAAGAGACCGTGAGGCGGTTGTTGGTCGACTGGGTGAGCCAGACCCGGAGCAAAAGCGGATGGCTACATGTTGACCATCGCGTACATCCATATGAAAGACACCCTTGGCGGCCGCCGCATTGTCGACCAAGAATAAGGCGTGGCCTCAATATGCTGTTTCGGCAAGGTGTCGACTTGCCATTTCCAAGGCCTGTGTTTCCGCCGAGTAGGACGAGGAGGCAGGTAAGGCCCGGGCTGTTGCGGCGGCGTTGGAGATGAAACCTCCAGCGGCGTGTCGGCCGCGGAGAGATCCGTCAGTGGCTATGATGTAAATGGTGCGATCGGAGCGCCATGCCTGGAGTTGATCTCGGAAGTCGGACAACCAAGGGGCGAAAAGGTGTGTAATTTAAAGGAAAGAGCCGGGTCTAAAAAGAAGCCTAGGTATCGCCATTTGACGAAAATATTAGTGGTTGATTGATCTGCATTTATGAGGGTAATTGAAGCATTTGTCAAGCGTGGTAGGAAGTCGTGGTCGACTGAGCGAATGATGGAAGAGTGGGGAAAGTCCAAGCGTTGGTCTTGAGTTGCACGTTGGATGGCCGGCAAATTGAGGCGTCGTTTAAATGGTAGGAAATGAATGAGTTTGGTTTTGGCGGGTTCCAATTGAAGGCCGATAGCGGCCATAGTTTTCGCAAACTTAGTATACAGGGCACCTAGGGCCGCTATGTTGCGTTCGATGGTCATGGACGAATGGCAGAGTACGGAGTCGTCGACATAATTGAGGACGGCGGCCGGGGATGAGGCGTCGTAGGCGAAGCAAGTGCACAGTGGTAGCGCCGTATACAGGCATGTGACGATCGGGGACTCGCAGGCCCCTTGTGGTGTGCCAAGGCCTGCCGGGAAATTGCTGGAGGTGGCAGCACCCCACAAGTAGTGTGGTGCGGTCGGCATAGTAAGCGGCAAAAAAGGATATCAGATCCGGAGGGAATCCCTGTTTGCAGAGAATGACGCCCAGAACAGAGCTTTGCATGGAAGGGAAGTATTGGGCTACATCGACAGCCAGCAGAGAAGAAATCTTGCCGGCATCGCATGCCTGATGGAGCATGTTGACTAGACAAAGACCTGTGTCTGTGGTAGAATGCTGCTTAAGGCCTCCAAATTGTAGCGGATGTAGCAGGTCAAACTGGATCACATCAAATTACAGGCGTGTGGCAACCATTTTCATGAATAATTTCCCTAGGTAATTCAGTAGTGCGATGGGTCGGTAATTCTTCATTCTGCCATAGTCGTCGCGGGCAGGTTTCGGGAGGATTACTGTGCGGCTAGTCAGAGAAAGGGGCCCACGTTCTTGGGGGTAAGTCCGGGAGGCCATTGATGAAGTCCCAGTCGACAGGATGTTGCGCCTGTGGGCCGACGAACTGAGTCTGCGCATCGCTTCTTGTCCTCTTACCACCACCATCTCCTGGTTTTCCCACGATTTGGTTCTGGCTGAGCACGTCGTATACCTCCTCGTGTACTACCTCTTGAAGCTTTTTCCTTCCCTCCCTCTGAGTGTCGAGCCTTTGCTCCACTTCGCCCTCATTCCAGCCTTCTCCTAGCGATCCCACCTTTCTCCCCTTCTTCTATGGCTCCGAACCCTCCTGCTACCGCTACGGTTGCACCTCATCCTTCCCGACCTCCCCAACCTTTAACCTTCACGGTTCTGCCTCCTCTGTTGGATGCTTTCTCATCTCTCCAGCCCGCCAACGCCCATGGCCCAGTATCTGGCCGTCCCTTGGCCGACCTCGTGTCTGACGCGAGGCAACATTTGTTTCGTACCTGCGACATCTGCCTGGAGCTCCAATATGGGGGCACGTGCCAGCACGTGGGCTTTTGCCCTGCCTGCAACCTCCCGCGTTGCGATCCACTTTGTGCCCATGAGGCACCCATTTTCACAAATTCCCATGCGGCCTTATTGGCCATGGATCAAGACCTTCTCCGTCTTTCTGGACCTGTGGACCCATGCCCCTCGGCTGTTGCCTGGTCCCCGGTTTTTTCCAGGCCTCCCTCTTGTGCTGCGACCCCGGGGGTGGTGGCCTCCATCCATGCGCCGTCACCGCCGCTGGCGACAACTACCGATCCGCCTAGCCCTGGGTCTTCCCTGGTTTGCTGCCGGGACATCCCGCAGATTTTACGCGACTTTCCCCAGTCTTTAGCGGTCCTAGTGTTTGACACTCAGGACCCCTGGGCCAGCTCTGCCGCGGGCCGTGTTTGGGCCTGTCTTCAATGTGCCAAGGGCACCAGGACGAATCTGTCCTTCCAGTCCCTCATGGCCACTCTCCCCTGCTTCGATCTGGTCATGTGCACTGTGTGTCAACAGCCGAAGTTCTGCATTTCCCCGGCCGCCCCCATGCTCTGCCCACATATCGGTGTCTGCCCCACGCACCTGGAAGCCTGTGGCACGGGCCATTGCTCTCATACTTTCTTCCAACACTTGCAAACTGGCCCTCCGTTACTGCTATCTGCGATTGCTACTTTGATTATGACTGCCCTTGAGGACGAATTCTGTCTACGTACCGCCCCAGCTTCTTCCATTACTTCTGCTCCTCCTTCCCGTCCCCCTTCCTCCATGTCTTCCCCCATGCCTACTTCCCCGCTACCTGTTGATTCTACTATACATTTAGGCCCAACTAATGCTCCTACAGATCCTCCGGCTCGCCGACCTGCAAAACGCTCCCGCCTCGCTCTGACGCCATCTCCACCTCCTGTTCCCGGCCTGAGCGCGTTAGTAACTACCACTCAAGGGGTGGAAGGAACGCCCGGGGACCGCCCCGTACGACGGAGCCAGCCCTGGGATACGCCGCTGCAACGCTCAGGGGTCTCGACAAGCCGATCCGCAAACCCCCCGCAAACTGCAGCTACGGTGGCTGTGGAACACGTCCCTGTCCCGGTTGTGGGAGTTCTCCCTTCTGATCACCAATTTTCCTTCGCTATGGCACTGGATCCCGCCCCACCCGCTGCTCCAGCCGCTCGCGTACCTCCAGTCCCGCCGGCGGCCCCATTCTGGCTCCGCTCATTGCCGTTGGGTAAAGCTGCGTGTGCTGCATGGATTCGTATCCACGGCCAGGGCGATCGGTCCCGCCTCACTTCTCATCAACACGACCGATTTGATTATATACTCTGGCATTGCCTTTCCATTGCTCCGGCTACTCCGGCTGCCATAGGCCCCCAACCGGCCTCAGGTGACAAGGAGGCGCCCTCAACAGCTCCTCAAGCTCCAGCTTCAACTCCCCTCCGCCAAGACCTGGACCTCGACGCTCAAAATTTGTTTGGCAAACTTTGGGAACAATTCCGGCACATGGTAGACCCCTCCTTTTTCATGGTTTCTGACAAATTCATAGATGTTCTGTTCACTGATTATGTTTCCCCCATTGTTACCCATAAGACCACTTTTGCTGACTCTCCCTTCCCAGAACCGGTCCAGCGCTCCATTCTCGCGGCATCGCCAGTCCTTGCGGACCTATTTGGACACATTGCCTCAGTCCAGTCTTCGATCACCATGGCAGTTCAGGTAGCGCAGCTTTGCCACGCCGCCACTGCGGGACTCTCCCCTGCGGAACGGGCAAAATTGCCGGTGTCCACCATTACTGCCCTGGCCTTGCCGACCCTGACCACGGATCGCATTGTGGCCCCTCCCATCAAACTTGCACCACGGCCCCTCCCCCGCCCACCTGGTCCCCGTCCGGTGCGCTCTGCTGGCAATGCTTCTTCGCCAGCCAAAACTGCTGGCATTGTCTCTGGTCCACTTCTGTCCTCCACTATTTCCCTGGCCCAGCAGATTGCCATGCATCGGTCTATCCCCCTGGACCGTGCCGCGGTCCTCGCTTCTGACATCGTTGCGGCTACTTCGGGCCCCCAGCAACCGCCTTCTTACGCTGCTAAAGCTGCTATGCCCCGTCCTAAAGTTCCCCCTGCGCCCCGGCCACCGACGGTTCCCGCTGGGCCACCACGCCCTACACAGCCCAAACCCAGGTGTATGACGCGCGGCACCCGACCTGACATGCTGCTATTCCGCCCTCCGGCCTCTGTTTCCACCACACGCCTGCCGAGGGACGACCCCGCTGCCCTGCTACAGGCCGTTCAGCTATCCGTTGCTGGTTGCCCGGAGTTCAATTCGGCTTTCCGCCTTGCGCATCAGAATGAAATCCGAGGCGCTTTTTGGTCCATGAGGGATTCTATTGTACTTACCTGTGCTCACCCTATCACCTCTGCACAATCACAGTGTATCATTAATGCTTTCAGTGACTTATGTTCTGCCCCGTTATCTACTGACACTGTTATTAATAGGCCTACGACTTGCCTGAAGTTTTGCGCTGTTCCTACACATAAGGCTGATGGCTCTGAATACTCACCTACAGATATTTTAGGCGACTTACTTCTTCACTCTGCGTGGGCTAAAGCTCAGATTTTTGGGGCCCCTCGCTGGGTCAAAGCCCGCCAGCAGGCCTCCCTCGGTGCCTCCGGGACCATCATCGTGGAAGTCCGGGACTTCATGTCGGCCGCCAATGCCAACGTTTTGCAGGGAACCATTGTCCGCCTTCAAGGCCGCCCCTTCAAGTGCTTCAAATGGGTCTTTAAAAACGCGGTTCCCCAGTGCGCCACTTGCTGTCGCTGGGGCCATGCCAGTCTCCAGTGTCGGTCGTCCGCGGCCACCTGCTCCAGGTGTGCCGGACCTCACCCCACCTCCCAACACGGCCAGTATTGTGTTCCCTGCTCGTCCTCGAGCGCTCCCTGTGCTATTCGCCTATGTGTCAACTGCATAGGCACTCGGAACCCCTACCACACTGCTGCAGACCCCAAGTGTCCCTTCCACTTGCAACGCCTTTCGCCTGAGGCCATCAGGACCCTCTACCAGGTGCACTCCGAGAAATGGCGCGGCGGCGCTCTAGCCAAGGAAATCACTTCTCTTCACAAGCGCATCCTCAAGAAGGGTCTTCCCTCCGATCCCCTGCCCGCACCCGGCCCTTTGCCCACCCACCCTCATGGCTTTATCGAAGAACTCCCCGATGATCCCACCACTACCATTTTGCTCCCCAGCAGCCCCGCGCTGGAGTACGTCGACAGCGCCCCACTTCCTCCCTCTTTATGATTGGATTTGCTCATACCTTTCGTTATTTATTTCATAATTGTCACGCTTCCGGACGTTCTCTTTCTGCTACATTGGATTTACACCAGTTGGACACTGACATCATTTTCATTCAGGAATTTCCTTGGCGGCAACTCTGCTTTGCGCCTCATCACTCTTCACCTGTTGGCATTCCGGTTCACGGCGGCCCCCATCACCCAGCCTGGCTCCCTATTGAGGGACCGACCATCGACGGCACTTCACAAGTCGGCGCTTACATTCATGAACAACGGGTGGCAAGGTACTTCCATCTCGCCGTGGACACCGTCTGTAAAGGATCTATGGGTTGGAACCCATAGACCCTGGTTTGGTGGTTTCTTAAGTCCCGCCGTGCGCCGTACACTGAACCAATCTTTATTGGACCTTGTACTGGTAGCGCTGTGGCAGTTACTCGTAAATAAAACTATCCCTTACATAATCAGTGACACGCAACTTAAGGTTGCGTGACCACACATAAATATAATATTTATTTTAATATTTATTAATGACATGCATATCTAGTATGCATGTCCATTTGAATTAATGAATCTAGAACATAAAGGGATACATTGACAAAGACAATGTATATCTGTTACACCGTCACCTTCAATGACCCAAACATACTCCTGTTCTCGCTCACCCACCTTACCGACTCCGTGACTCATTCGTTCATCAATGTCTATCGCAATCCAGCCTCCTGGACCACCCTCGACAACCTCAACATGTCTCTTGACCGCGTCCAGCACCTAGCGTTGGTGCAGGGCAACTTTAATCTTCATTCTTCTGCCTGGGATAGCTCAATTACTAACGATGACTTTAGGGCCCTGGACCTCGTGAGCCATATGGTGCACGCTGGTCTATCCTGCCTCAATAACCCGGTGGCCCCTACGTGGTACCGCCAAGGCGACACCCCCCGGGTGCTCGACCTGGTCTGGGCGTCAGACGACTTGCTCGCTGATGCTCAGCAATTTTTTGACCTAACCCTTTGGGGTCCTGCCCGCGATCATGTACAATTACAGCTGACCTTTACAGATTCTGCTACTGCTCCTTGTGCCCCGAGACCGGCCTACATCCCGCGCGACTCTGATGCAGAACGGTCATTTCTCCTGGCGGTTGCTTCCGCATCCTTCTCAACGGGGTCCGCACAAGAGCGCTGCGATGCCCTTTATCATTGCCTGAATACAGCTTGGTCTACATTTGCCCGCTCCCCTAAGGCGACGAGCTCTCCGACGCGCTGGTGGTCCCCGCAATGCACCGAAGCTTATGATGCCCACTGCTCGGCTCCTTCTGACGCTACTCGCCGGCGCTTTCACTCTGTCTGCTCTGCTGCCGAACGAGCTTTCTTCGACAATAAGATTGACAGCCTTTGTGCTTCGGGTCAAGTCTGGGACTGCCTCTCATGGATCCGCCCACGTCCTCCTCCAAAATTCCCCCGCATTCGCAGGCCGGATGGTTTGTCAGCCACGACCACTGCGGATCTGTGGGATGCCGCCCACCTACAATTTGTTGGCCAACAGCTGGAGCACCTGGTTGATTGGGACTTTATTAACGCTCTCCCTTCTGTCCCGCCGTGTACGTGGGCCCCCTTTTCTCTACATGAATGCCGCGAGGCCTTGGCGACCACCAGCAATACATCCGCCCCTGGCCCGGACCTCCTCTCTTGGCGCCTGCTGAAATCTCTCTGCGGTCACCAGGCCTTTCTCCTACAGCTTGTGGCTCTTTACAACTACGCCTTCGACTCGGGGCATTGGCCACACCAGTTCAAGATTAGTCATATGGTCATCCTCCCTAAGCCAGGACGTGACGACTATGGGCGCATGAAGAACTATCGCCCCATCGCCCTGCTCAACTGTCTGGGAAAACTGTTCATGAAGATGGTTGCGGTCCACCTTCAGCTGGATGCTCAGCGATATGACCTTTTGCACCCCTTACAATTCGGCGGCCTTCGCCAACGTTCTACCTTGGATGCCGGCCTCTTCCTCACTAACTGGATCCATCAAGCTCGTGACGCCGGGCTGTTCACCTCCTGCCTTGCTGTCGACATCGCTCAATACTTCCCCTCCATCCAGACACCGGTGTTGGTCACCATCCTCCATAAGCAGGGTTTCCCAACGTCGCTCACGACCTTCTTGATGCATTATTACAAGGATCGCTTTACACATTACCGCTGGGGGGCCGCGACCTCCCCAGCTCTGCCTGCCGGTCTTGGAGCCCCCCAAGGCGCCTGCGAATTGCCCATAGTGTCCAGCCTCTATGCGGCACTCCCGTTACGGACCTTCTTCGCATTCAATCCGGCATCCCACTCTGCCGTCTTGAGCTTTGTGGACAATTCCGTTCTATGTCATTCAGCCTCCAACTTCCACCAGAACATTACAGCCCTGGCATCTATGTACACTAATTTTGCGCGCACCATGGCCCGTGTCGGCCTCATCCTGGAGCCCGGTAAGACAGAACTCATCCACTTCGTCCCCTTTAAAAGAACCATGGACCTACAACAAGTAACGGGCGCAGCTCAAAATCCCCGCCGCTGTCTCCCTCGCTCCACTGTGGTACGCTCTTTGGACCACGCCTACGACCATCGGTGCACCACCACTCCGATTACCCTTACCAACCCAGACGATACTACAACTGTCATCATGCCCGCCTCCAAGTGGCGTTATTTAGGTTTTTTCTTCGATCCTTTCCTTTCTTTTAAATACCACGTACAACACTATACTAATAAAGCTTCTTCCACTATTAGGGCCCTCTGTATGGTTGGGAACGCGGTCAGAGGCCTTCCGGTGTCGAAACGCCTTCAACTTATACGTGCTTGCATCTGGCCCATCCTGTCGTATGGCCTCGCATTATGGTATCGGCTCGGCGCCAAGGGCATCCACCGCCTACTGACCCCTCTCAAGCGCATCCAACGTCAGGCCCTCATTTGGGCTAGCGGCGCCTTCTCTACTACACCCGGGGGGGGCTTTGGAATTCTTGACGGGTTTTCCGCCGGTTCATGTTTATTGCGACTTGCTCCTTCAACGCTCCGGGCTTCGTCTTGCCACACTGGATCATCACCATGCTCTCTGCGCACTCTCCCGCCAGCCCGCCCTGCCGGCCTTTGCCCACGCCCATGCTCATCACCCATTGCGCAATACACGGTTGCCATCCAACCCTCTGCATGCCTTATTCTCTGTTGCCACCTCTCTCGACGAACCCTTTGCACCCACCAATTCGGAAAATGAGTGTGGCCTTCGTCTGATGGATAGTTATGAGCACCACCTAGCTTTTCTCAACTTTGACCATCCTCCGAAGGCGGCCAAAGAATTATTTGACCCGTGGCTCGCCTCTTTCCGCCTCCAACTACGGCAATGGCGCCTGGATCCTTCCTGCTACATCATCGCGACCGACGGCTCTTTCCAGCATGGCAGGGCCACCAGTGGCTATATCGCTCATCACCGATCCGACGCACGGCATGTCCCGGCCACCTCCTCTTACGCCGCAGAAACTCAGGCCATCGAGATGGCCTTTTGTCATTTACTGGACGCCTCTGTTGTCGGCCACGTCATCCTGCTTGTCGACAACGCTGCGGCCGCCAAAGGCGTTTTCAATTCTGACATCGTCGACGGTCAACACATCCACATTTGGGCCAGCTCCTCCCTTCGTGCTTGGTTCCTCGACCACGACTCTAACCGGTTAAGTATTACTTGGTGCCCCAGCCATGTCGGCATTGCGGAAAATGAAGCCGCTGACTGCCTTGTTACCCAGTATCGCGGACTGACTTGCCCTGCCCTCATCACGCAACAATCTGCCATCAGTCGTTTTCGCCGCTCCGCTGGCCAACATTGGCGGCTGGCGTGGCTGTCTCAGAAGACGCATGGACACAACCTCATACGCCTCAATGCCTCATCTGCGACCATTAAACCAACGCTCTCGAAGTCCAAATCGTGTTTCGTTACCAAGTGTGACGACTTGTCCACGCTCTTCTCTTGCTTCACTAGGTTTGTCACGGGCCACATGCCCTCAGCCGAATACCGGCGCAGGTTCTTTCCTCAAGCGCCCACGCACTGCACACTCTGCTCCGCTCGGAGGCCCCTGACCCACGCCCATATCATATGTGAGTGCCCAGTTTTCCCTCCTCCTTTTTCTTCCTTTTGCTCTTTCCTTTGGCGCAACAATAATTACGTCGGCCTTATTGCTTTCCTGAAAGACCATCCTCGCGCTGCTACGTTCGATGCTTTGGTTCCCTTTACTTATCGTCCCCGCCGCCTACGACCTCATGTAGCTCTCTTTGCCGACTAGCATTCTCCCTTTGATGTCCCGCTCTTATTGTTACATTAGCTACCTTTGCTTACCACACGCATCTCATTAAGAGGTGCTCTCTTCCCGTACTCTTGTACTTACACGTCTCAATTCTCAATATACACCTTTACCATGCGAAAAAAAAAAAAAAAAAAAAGAACTGAGTCTGCGCCGCTTCCCACAGTTGGGCTGGGGTAGTGGCGGTGAGGCCATCCGGAGTGCGAATGCACGGGAAGCGAGGAGGGGCCGGGGCTTTATCCAGGCTAAGGCATCCCAAACGTGGCCAGTCTGGCTTAATGTAGTGATCTTATTGTCAAAGAACTTGTGCTTAGCCATCCGGCATGCAGATTGAAAGCGGCGTCGAGACGTGTCTGAGGGACTGGCGCAGTGGTCAGCGTAGGCAGTGGCGCAGGCGGCGGACCACCATCGGGTCGGGGAACCGGTGGACTTGGGGCAAATGGTGTACCGTGACCATGCACTCTCAATGGCCTCGTACAGCTGGTCACAGTGCATTTGTGAGTCTCCACAGGAGAAGTTTGCAGTCAAAATGTGGGAAATGAAGTGCATTTCCGCTTCAGAGTCCCTAGAGATATATGGGTGTTAAAAGATACATACAAAATGTATTCACTTAATACTCATCCGTTTCACTTCTTATCTTATCTTATCTTAGTATTATATAATCGTTGATTGGCGATTAGATAACGATTAACGGATTAGATATGAGCAAGATAATGAATTAATTAGTGTGTTTCATATTTAACTGTTATTATATTCATGGTCTAGAACATCTATTGATAGAGATGACATCATAAGGCACGATATGATATCATCAGGTACATAATGAAGTCATAGTGACATCATTAAGATAACTATCAGTAGATAATGAAGTCATAAAGAACTTTATGATATCATATAGAACATATCAGAAGGAATATAATAAGACAAGGTACAGAATGACCTCATCCACAGCAATGCGCAGCAATGCTCAGTCATCTGCTGTGCAAAGTACAGCAATTGCACTGCATTTGGATAGCTCTTACACAGCAATTGCACTGCATTTGGATAGCTCTTACACAGCAATTGCACTGCATTTGGATAGCTCTTACACAGCAATAGCTGTGTGTACATAGCCTCGTAGTTACTCCATTGGTAGAATAATGTGTATGTAAGCTAGGGTTCCAAAATGCATAAAAGGAGGGCATTCTGGATGACTGTCCCTCAGTTCCAAGAACTAACAGTTGACTAACTAAGGCAACACAGCTAAGAACAAGTAAGCTGAATCCTTACTTAGCTAGTGTCCTGTGCTGCTCTCCCCTGATTTAACAATGGGCAGCATGGTTCTGGGGGGCTGAGACCGGAAACTGTAAAAACAAGAGTTAGTATTACATGATTGCATTGGGCACCATGAAGGGCCAGATCAAAAAATTGCTGAGTAGCGTCCAAAACGGAATCCACTACCCAGACTAAGTCCAAGACCCAAGGTGTTACAGTTCTCTTTTCCCTTTGTTAATGGACTACATTTACTTGTTACAAACCCATAGTGTCATGACTGACTGAAAAGCTTCGGCTGTTTCACCAAGTCATTTTTATTTTATTATTTATTTTCTTCATATTATATAAACATGTGCTGACTAAGCAGGTGCCTATTGCATGGCGCTTAGATAAAGCTGTAGATAAGACACCGGAGCTCAGCGCTGATGACTCATTTACATTACTACATGCACAGTCGCCTTACTCATACTGTACTATATTTAGAGTAGGGCTTAGGGTAGTGCACAGACCACCTGTTGTAGTATATAAGGAGTGCAATTCAGCACCCAGAGTCCTCAGTCGAGTTCTCTCGGGTTTCTCCCCTCTCTCCTCTCCTCCTGTCAGTTCAACTGTTGGGGCTCTTAGGCGTCACGCCGAGGGGTTCCTGATAGTAGAACTCGACTACTTCTCTAACAGCCCCACGCTTGTTATAGCCAGACCACAGGCTTAAGTGGACAAGTACAGGGGGATATACACCATCATACGCCAACGTTAAAATTGCGGTACCGGTTGCCAGACACCATTAAAAACTGTGCACCTGTGGCCCTGCCTCGTGGCCCTCGACTAACTTGGCATTATGTTCCCGGTCTACGCAAACCGAAGTACCTAACCCAGTAGATAGGGTCACCTGTGCACAGGAAACCAGTGCCGGATTTGTCACACAATACGTGACACGTATCTAGGGACCAGCCTCACCAGCCCCCTAGCGCATTAAATTGCCCTGGTCTAGGCCTCTGAAGGCTATATTATTAGTTTACATATCTACCCTTTTCCTGTACCCCTTGGAGGTAGCCACCGCTTGGTCACATGCCTCTGAGAAAGACCCACACCTGTACGGTGTAGTGGTAACTGGACAACCGTTTGGACCCAGTTTAGATAGACCCTTCATCCATAAATAAAACCAAGTAGTCAGTATAGTAAATTGTAGCACTGCGGGGGTGGTTGTAGACCCTGAGTGCACGTTTCGTACATATGTTCCCAAGCAGGTGACAGGCCAAGACCTCCCTCACCTTTACGTACAAAATAGGAGATACAAACAATAATGATACCTTTTGGGATGCCGTCACAGGCGATCTTGATCCAAACGACGCGGGTTTTAGTTCCTCTGAAGGAGAATCTACATCATCATCTACATCATCACACTCTACAAACTCTATCACAGAGGAACCACATCAGTGGGAAGCAGCACCATTTCCTATCCTAGTACCTAATCCAGCAACACTCAATCCTAACCTACTTTTCAACTCTGATGCAGATTTCATCAGAGAACCCACACCACCATTCTCATCACCACCACCCCTGCTCACACCATCACCTACATCGCCACCGCCACACTATCACAGTATGGCGGTGCCCCAAGAAATGACCTCAGCAGAACTGCTGAACCTCCTTAACGCGCAAGCCGCGACCATCCAAGCCCTCCAAAACCAGCTGACACAGCTGCAAACAAACGCTGCACAGGCCGCCGCAGCTGCAGCAGCACACACTCCTCCCCCCACCAATATTGTTAACATACCACCAGGGACGGTATTCAAGCAGATGGCCAATGACAAAGAAGGAATTCCGCAAACGGCGGAACAATTGTTCAGACAGATCAGAAGGGACTTTGGTGACACTTGTTACAATTCTCTTTTCCCTTTGTTAACGGACTACATTTACTTGTCACAAACCCATAGTTACGCCTGGACGTTATCTCCTTTGGTAGCTACCTTCATCTTTCCTTTCTTAGATAGCTATGCTCTTTCCCCTTATATTCTTATTGTTCTCTTAATGTATATAAACCCCTCTCATGTACTGTAGTTCTTTAGTTCCAACTTAGTCGAATCTTATCCATAACTTGAACGCTCTTTTGCTCGTCGCCTCGACCTCTCTCCTCGCTCTCTCTCTAGCCTTCGTCATCGTCAGACTTAGTGCCTAGAACCCTCGTCCAGTGATTGGGAACAGACCGAGACTCTGTTTATCGCTGCAGACTTGGAAGCTGAACGACGTTGTGGACATCGACCGTAACATAAGTTGGAACTCAGGACTAGCTCAGGGTATCATCCCTAGCCGACACCATTGAGACCCGCAGCTCTCAGGAACGACCCCCGAACGGATCCGTCACCTATAAGGGGAAATACTACCTTGAACGACAAGAAGTTTTTCTCTATCAACGAACCTGGTACTTTGTTACAGAAGGACGGAAACGAAACGAACCAGTCCCAAATGAATACTTTTCAGGAGACTTCTATTCAGGAGTATCTGAATTCGATTTACCCAATCAAATCTACCTAGACTGGGGTAGTGAAATACAAGGAGAACCGCTCTACCTTGTCAAAGAACCAGAAAATGACCCAGGAAGGACTCTCTACAGAAGATTCTTTAGAGACAGCAACCGACACGGAATCACAGCTAGCCTTTTAGCAGAGTGGGAGGAATTACTACGAATTGAGCAAGCCAAGCTTGAGGAAAACCCGTTTGATACAGATTACTCGAAACAAGGACCACCCCCATCTCCGAAACCTAGAACCCCGAGTAGAACCCCTGAACCACCGATTAACCCCGAACCACCAATCACTCCTGAACCAAGAATGGCGTCTGAAACCAGTGCTAGCTCTAAAGGAGATATCAAACCGCAGCCTATACGACCCTTTACAGGCAGATGAATTGAAGCAAGGTCATTTTTAGGACAGCTTGAGGACTACTTTACCCTCAATGAACAGAACTATGAAGGAAAAGATGAGAAGAAAGTCAGATATGCGCTTGCATGCATGGGACCTGAACTAGACGACTGGAAAACTATTATCCGAAGCGAATTGAATGACAACAGAAGCAGTGCCACAACCACGTTCAAATGGAATGACTACGAAGCATTTGAAACACGTTTCATCAATGACTGGGGAGAAGTCAACAGCGCCCTTCAAGCCCTGAACAATCTATCCAAATTAAGAGTTGGAAACGGCATTTCAGTCCCAGAATACATCAGAAAATTTCGCATGGACATAGGAACCTCTGGACTCACTGGAATACCCGCTCAGTTGCAGGCATTCGTCAAAGGACTACCAGTAGAACTTGCTAGAACGATCTTACAGGACCAAAGAAAGATCAAGACAATGCAAGAAGCCTATGATAAGGCTGAGGATCATCATAACGCTTGGGATATGACAGGACAGGGAAACAGGAGAACCAATGATGGATCTGGAACACGTTTCAATCGAAACAATAACAACCGATCTGGGACAATCAGAGCTATAAATACCACGATCCCTAGCCGATTGACAGATGATCAAAAGGAGGAATACCGAAAGACTGGCAAGTGTTTCAGATGTGGAACACAGGGACACATCTCCAGGAACTGCCCGAAACGCAACAACGCGTCTTCATCCAGGTCTTCTTATCAGAATAAGGCTGTCCGTTCCGTCACTGAGGAACAACAGAAGGAAGAGGACGAACCAGCAAAGAAAATTAGAGCCATCTTTTCAGCAATGTCTACTGAAGAAAAGAATGCCCTCTTAAACGAATTTGAAAACGAGGGTTTTTAGTTAGGAAGCGTCACTCAGCGGTTGGCCCTTCCTTATTGAGATCTGAACAGTTAGCACTTGATTCTGTAATAGTATTATCCAACAATGACAAGCGCATTTCGTTAACTATCAAATCGACTGATTTACCCGCTGGAACATCTGCCCTAATCGATTGTGGAGCAGAAGGAAACTTTGTAGATGAAGGAGCAGTAAAAGAACTCAGGAAAGAACGACTTAAGAAACCAATTAAAGTCAGAAACGCAGATGGAACAGTAAACGTGAAAGGAATGATCACACATCGGACCAAAATATGCTACATGATCGAAGGGCAGCAATTTATCAATTGGTTCTGGATCACTAAGCTAGGCGATCAACGAATGATTTTAGGAATACCCTGGTTAGAAGAGAATAACCCGATTATCAACTGGCGAGAGAAATCTCTAAAAATTGGAGATCTGGACACGTTGCCAAAAGCAATCTGGCAGCTAGCCCTCGACTCTCAGCAATGGGGTGAAGATGACTACTGGATTAGAGTTAAAACATCGGCATCACAGGAACTAGAGCATAGGCTAAAGAAAGACGAACCATCCACCACACTACCTACAGAATATGAGCAATGGCACACCATCTTTGACAAAAAGGCATCAGAACGCTTCCCATCCAGTCGACCATGGGATCATGCAATCAACACCAAAGAAGGCTTTGTTCCGAAGGCTAGTAAACTCTATCCTCTATCCGTCAAGGAACAAGGGCTACTAGACAAATGGATTGATGAACAACTCAAGAAAGGATACATTAAACCATCTACATCACCGCAGGCGTCACCATTCTTCTTCGTAGCAAAGAAAGAAAGTGGAGCACTCCGACCCTGTCAGGATTACCGATACCTGAATGAATGGACCATCAAGAATGCATATCCCCTTCCCCTAGTTTCCAACCTCATGACTAAGTTACGAGGTGCTAAGTATTTCACCAAACTAGACCTCCGATGGGGATACAACAATGTTCGCATCAAGAAGGGAGACGAGTGGAAAGCAGCCTTTATTACCAACCGAGGGCTCTATGAACCAACAGTAATGTTCTTTGGACTGTGCAATTCGCCGTCAACCTTTCAAACTATGATGAATGAGTACTTCAGGGATATGATCAATGAAGGATGGCTGATCATTTACATGGATGACATGTTAATCTGTGCGGAAACATTAGAACAACTGGAGGAGCGGACAAAATGAATTTTACAACGGTTACAAGATAACGATCTATTCCTGAAACTTGAAAAATGCAAGTTCGCCACACAGGAAGTTGAATTCCTAGGAATGATCATCACCCCTGGATGCATTCAGATGGACCCAATAAAGTTAGCAGGGATTGCCGATTGGCCAGTTCCTACTACAGTCAAACAAGTCCGATCATTCCTTGGATTTGGGAACTTTTACCGACGTTTCATTGGGAATTTCGCTGCCATCGCTAGACCACTTACCGACCTCACTAAGAAAACAGAACCATTTAACTGGACCACTGAATGGAATGACGCTTTTGAAGTCCTGAAAAAACGATTTGCATCTATGCCAGTATTATTAATGCCAGATCCCACTCGACCCTTTATCCTTCAAACCGATGCATCAAATAAGGCAATAGGAGCAGTCTTGAAACAAGCAGATGAAACAGGATCTCTACATCCCTGCGGATTTATCTCACACACATTAACACAAACGGAACAGAATTACCAAATCTACGATCGAGAACTTTTGGCGATCATCAAGGGATTGATGACTTGGCGACATCTATTGCACGGATCACCCCACACTACTATAGTGCACTGCGACCACAAGAATTTGTCCTACTATCGAACGGCCCAACGCTTAACGCCCAGACAAGCTAGATGGTCATCCTTATTATCAGAATTTGACCTACACATTGAACATGTCCCTGGCACGAAAATGTTTGAAGCGGATGCCCTATCCCGACGTCCTGATCATATGGGAAATAGCGAATCACCAGAAGACGTCGTAGTTTTACCAGAGGATCGTTTCATTCGTCTTATTGCAGAAGACCTAGTCACGGAAATTCAAAAGGCAATGTCAAAAGACGATTTTGGACGCATTCTAATTGAGGTTATCACCACGCACCGCACCCCACCGATCAAATCGAACATACAGGATTGGTCTTATACAAACGGCATTGTTCACTATCTTGGTAAAACCTATATCCCTGACCAAGACGGATTACGAACCAAGTTGATTAAAGAAACACATGAAGCACGATCATCTGGTCACCCTGGACGATTAAAGACCCTAGAACTCCTTAAGCATGACTACTGGTGGCCCGGAATGTTCAAACATGTCAGAGAATGGATAGAAGGATGCGCCCTCTGCCAGCAGATGAAAATTAATACACACCCAAACGTACCAGCCCTTCACCCGATTCCGTCGAAAGCAACCCGCCCATTTCAACAAGTAACCCTTGATTTCATCACCGACCTACCCCTTTCTGATGGTTTTGACTCAATCCTGGTCATGGTGGACCACGGTCTTACAAAGGGGGTAATTTTCACACCTTGCAAGAAGACAATTGATGCTTTAGGCACAGCAGAACTCTATGTCTCCAAAATTTTCAAACGGTTTGGCCTACCAGAGATCTTAATTTCAGATCGAGGACCACAATTCTCCGCAAAAGTATTTCAAGAAATACAAAAGGCGCTAGGAATCGACCACAGAATGAGCACAGCCTATCATCCCCAGACCGATGGGGAAACAGAACGAGTCAACCAGGAGCTAGAAGTCTATCTCCGAATGTTCTGTTCCAATGAACCGCATCTATGGAAACCGCTTCTTCCAATAGCCGAATTTGCTCACAATAACCGACATCATGACACGATCAAGACTTCCCCATTCAGACTAATGTATGGAATGGACCCTGTTGCACTTCCCACAGCTACTACGCGAATGACCACGCTGGCAGCGGAGGAACGCCTTCAATTCCTAAGGAAAGCCAGAGAAGAAGCGCTAGCAGCACATGAACTAGCAAGACAACTAGTGGCAACACAACGCAAGGACAAAGCGATACGATTTGAAAAAGGTACTAAAGTTTGGCTTGAGAGCCGAAATCTTCACATACCATATCCGTCCAAAAAGCTAGCACCAAAACGAGAAGGACCCTTCGAAATCGAACAAGTAATGGGACCAGTAACGTACAAATTGAAACTCCCAAAACAATGGCGCATTCACCCTGTGTTTCATGCGTCACTCCTTACCCCGTACAAGGAAACAACTGCGCATGGCCCGAATTATATGAAACCACCTCCTGATCTCATAAATGGACAAGAGGAATTTGAGGTAGAGGCAATTCTAGCCCACAGGAAACGAGGCGCAGGCTACCATTATCTAGTTAAATGGAAAGGCTATGGATCGAACGATAACTCTTGGGAACCCGCTCGCAATCTTACAAACGCCACTGATATCCTCTCAGAATATCAACAACATCGACACCTCTGAACCATGACGCGATATAGGAACCGCCACGTCTTGAAACAAAACTACCATTATACAAAACGGAACTGCTCTACAATCGCTCAATACACTATCGCCCTTAAAGAAAAGACCGTCTATACCCACATACAATACCTTCCCTTCCAACACGCTCTTAGAGCACCGACCCCGCCAGGAAAACTTACCCAAACTATGGCGTTAGTCACACGATATTATCGCACCCCTTGTCTCGATCACCGTCATCAAAAGAATCCTTCAGGGATAACGGAATTCCCCTGCAATGATGCCCGGAATTATCTTCCCAAGTACCATGACCTACGATTTTCAACCGATGATCTACCTCTCTACAATGAGAATCTGCCTGCCTACCAACTTTTAGCCGTCAAAAGCAGTGATGTTTATAAAAGCGCTCATGGAAGACTGCTTTGCCCAGAAGAATATAAACAGATGGATGAAATCACTAAACAGACACGGGAGTGTAGTGTGCAGATCTGGCAAATTAGCCGAGGAATCAGAATACCAGGAAGACCTCGCCTTTTCATGGAAGACATCCTCGACGAACTCGATTATCTATCCCTCGCGATGGTACAGGTAATAGTGGATATCGTCAGGCGAATCAGAAAATTCCGAATTACACCGACAACGACACCTGGGATTGAACATTTGAATTCATTAACCATATTCATGAGGGAAGAACGAGAGCTCCTCACCGACCCTGCAATCGAAGACCCATTGAATACAGAAAATTGGCCCTCCGACTCGGAGATCAGCGATTCGGAATGAATATAAACCCTCCTGGAATCGTCACCTAACGCCAATAAACACATTATACTACCATGTTCACCTTCTTCGCCCTCGCCACCTACTTCATCACCCTGGCTCTCCTCTCTTGCGCCCATTGGCGCATTAACGAAACTGTTGCTGCCTTCTCGCCCTTCCTCGCTGTCCCAGACCTCCCACTAGAGGTCTTCATTGAAAATACGACAGTCGTCCACTTTGAGGACGACGACCTCCACATCCATCCCGCCGACCTACTTCCTCAAGTGCATCCCGACGACCACCACCTCCCTCACTTCGCCCAGTTCATCAAAAGAAACACTACGCTCACTGTCGTCGCTGACGCCCTCGCCGCTGCCACCTGCTCCATCACCAACCTTTCATCCGCCATGGATAATCTCGCTGCCCTCACCCTCACTATCGACCCGCATGAAATGACCTACGAGGAATGCGACTCCTTCCTGCGGAACGCTCAAAATCTGCACCGCGCTGCTGAAGCACTCAAATGGAAGGTAGAGACATCTACAAAAGAACTCGATAACGCCGTCAAATGGGCAGAGTCGAGAACGGATCATGGCTGGATGACTTCTGGCTGGTAGAAGTCGGTGACTTCTCGCATACAAAGGGGGTAATGTTACAATTCTCTTTTCCCTTTGTTAACGGACTACATTTACTTGTTACAAACCCATAGTTACGCCTGGATGTTATCTCCTTTGGTAGCTACCTTCATCTTTCCTTTCTTAGATAGCTATGCTCTTTCCCCTTATATTCTTATTGTTCTCTTAACGTATATAAACCCCTCTCATGTACCGTAGTTCTTTAGTTCCAACTTAGTCGAATCTTATCCATAACTTGAACGCTCTTTTGCTCGTCGCCTCGACCTCTCTCCTCGCTCTCTCTCTAGCCTTCGTCATCATCAGACTTAGTGCCTAGAACCCTCGTCCAGTGATTGGGAACAGACCGAGACTCTGTTTATCGCTGCAGACTTGGAAGCTGAACGACGTTGTGGACATCAACCATAACAACACTGATGAGCAGTCATCAAAGATCTCGGAAATGCGGACCATGACGCAAGGGTCCAGCACGTGTGAGGAACATGTACAAAAGTTTAAGAAGGTATCACGAGGCACTGGATACCTAGGAAGAGCCCTCATCAAGGAGTTCAAACGCAGTTTAAATACCGGACTCCGAAAAAGGATAATGGAGGCCCGGATACGGCGAAGCTGGTAGCCCCTGGCCAGCCCAAACCCTGATGGAGATTCGGATCAGGATCAGCGAGTCAGGGACGATTGGGCCTCCATGAGTTCAAGTAATACAGCAAATTGGCCGGACCCTAACGCAATGGACGTCAATCAAAACCAAAGACCACCACTCTGCTGTTACAAATGCGGCAAGATTGGACACATTTCCAGGAACTGCAGATTAGGACTCAATATTTGCACAATGACGTTTGATGAAATGAAGGAGTACTTCAAGAAAGGGGAAGAGAATTTAAAAGAGGAAGAGAGTCAGTAGGTCCCATACTAGACTCTCAAAATAGATACGCTGTACTAGATAGATTAGATAGTGCACAGCCCCTTGATATAGCACCTAGCACTGACCGGGTTGATGCAAGGACCATCTCGGAAGTCTCAAGGACTTCTGGGACGTCCCCACAAGAGGCGAACTCCCAGGTGAAACACCGTGATATAGTGCATGGTGCTGAAAGTGTCACTCCCAAGGAGCGCGGCAGGGTGGCAAAACCTGTGCTTGATTCCTCATTACAAAATACAGTAGTACAAGTATCTACAAAGGGACAAAAGGACTTAAAAAGAAAGCAGCATGATATAGCGCCTAGCGCTGAAACTGCTTGTCCAAAAAGGAAGTTGAAAAAAGGAGAAAAGGAATTTTTAGTTAGATCAATAGGACGAAAGGATGAGATCTTAATGGAGGTCGGGTTGGAAAGGTTGGACATGCATGAACAAACTCAGCAAACCGCGTTGCTGGATTCAGGGGCAACAGGTCTGTTTATGCATGCTGCATACGCAAAAAGGATGGGCTTCAAATTGATACCCTTGGAACATCCAATTCAGGTTCGGAATGTGGACAGGACCAACAATGAAGGAGGAATGATCACCCACGAGGTGGATCTTCTTTTATCTTATCAAGGGCACAAAGAAGGGGCCACCTTTGAGATATGCGAGCTAGGAAAGACCAACGTAATCATCGGATCAACATGGTTACGAAAACACAACCCTGAAATCAATTGGGAGACTGGCCAAGTCAAATTGACACGTTGTCCACGGAGCTGCAGACATAGGCAAAGGGAATGGACCAAGAAGCGGGAACAGAAGGTCCAATCAGCGGAACACTGGTGTGTTCTAGAATATCTGTGGGAACAGGAGAAGGAATTAGACTTTGCGCACTGGCTCGAAGAAAAAGAGGAAAGTGAGAAGCATCTCACATACATGGAACAAATGAAACACCCAGGTCAATACAAGTATGGGGATAAATACCCATTCTTACCAGTGTTTCCATCATCCGCCAGATCAAAGGCTGGATCGATGAGGCATGTGCGGGAGTTGGCAAAACTCACAGCAAAAGAGATGGTACCTGAACAATACCATCGATACCTCAAAATCTTCAAAAAAGGAGCATCGGAGCACATGCCGGCTAGAAAGCCTTGGGATCATGCAATAGACACCAAACCAGGCTATCAACCCCGGAAAGGGAAGGTCTACCCCCTATCCCCAGATGAGCTGCAAGAAGTATGAAACTTTGTGGATGATCAATTGGCAAAAGGGTATATTCGACCCTCTAAATCACCACAAATGTCACCAGTCTTCTTTGTAAGCAAGAAAGATGGAAAGAAGTGGATGGTTCAGGACTATCGATACCTGAACAAGTGGACAGTTAAGAATAACTACCCGCTACCACTTATATCGGAGCTCGTAGATCGAGCAGGAAGCGCGAAATACTTCACTAAGCTAGATCTTAGGTGGGGTTATAATAACGTACGGATCAAGGAAGGCAATGAATGGAAAGCTGCATTCACTACCCCGGAAGGTTCCTTCGAACCAGTAGTAATGTTCTTTGGGCTGACCAACTCGCCGGCCACCTTCCAAGCAATGATGAATGACATTTTCCGCGATATGATCAATGCAGGAAAAGTCATTGTGTACATTGATGACATACTCATCTTCACTAAAACAAAAGAGGAGCATGACGCAATTGTACAACAAGTCTTGCAGCAGTTAGAAGAAAATGATCTGTATGTAAAACCAGAAAAATGCGTGTGGTGTGTAGAAGAAGTTGAATTCCTGGGCGTCGTCCTAGGACCCAAAGGGATTCAAATGGATACAAAGAAGGTCGAAGCTATTATTAGCTGGCCCACCCCTTCTTGTGTCAAAGATGTACAAAGGTTCTTAGGCCTAGCAAATTACTATAGGCGCTTTGTACAGAACTTCACCAAAATTGCACGGCCACTACATGATCTGGTTAGAAAAGAAAAAACATGGGAATGGACGGAGGTCCAAGAAAAGGCTTTCCAAAGCCTGAAAAAGATATTCACGGAGCAACCCTTACTAGTTGCCCCGGATTCAGATAGAAAGTTCAGGGTGGAATCAGATGCATCAGATTACGCTACAGGTGGCGTCTTATCTATGCTCTGTAGGGATGACAAGTGGAGGCCTGTGGCCTACCTATCAAAGTCACTCAATGATACTGAGCACAATTATGACATCCATGATAAAGAAATGCTAGGCATCATGCGCTGCCTGGAAACATGGCGTCATTATCTAGAAGGAGCACATGAACAGTTTGAAATATGGACTGATCACAAAAACCTCGAGTACTTTATGAGTGCAAAGAAGTTGAATCGCAGGCAAGCCAGGTGGGCTTTGTACCTCAGCCGATTTAATTTCGTGTTGCATCATAAAGCTGGTGTTACTATGGGAAAGGCCGATTCTCTGTCCAGGAGGCCAGACCATAAAAAGGGGGTGGATGATGACAACAAGGATGTCATGCTCCTCAAACCGGACTTTTTCAAAATCGCTGCACTACACCATGGTCACGTATTTATTCATAGCTCAGAAAAAGAATTGCTAAACAAAATTCGACAATCTGAAGCACGTGATGAAGCAGTGGTAAAAGCGGTAGAAGCTATGAAAAAGGCTGGTGTTAAAACACTAAACGCTTGAGAATGGGAAATGGAACAAGGACTTATCCTCTGGCAGAGAAAAGTCTATGTACCAAAGGATGAAAAACTGCGGATGGAGATAGTTTGCCTACACCATGACACACCTATTGCAGGACATGGAGGACAATGGAAGACGATTGAACTTGTCACAAGAAACTACTGGTGGCCTGGAATCACCAGATTTATTAAAAAATATGTCAGTGGATGTGACAAGTGCCAGCGGAATAAGAACTTCCCAGAGCCACCTGCTGGAAAGTTGATGCCAAATTCAGCACCAGCAAGGCCGTGGACGCATATTTCCGCCGACTTCATCACAAAACTACCAGAATCACATGGTCACAACGTGATTTTGGTAGTCTGTGACCGGATGTTGAAAATGGCACACTTTATCCCCACATCAGAAGAAACATCGGCTCAGGGGTTAGCAACATTATTTAGAGACCATGTTTGGAAGCTCCATGGACTCCCTGAGTCTATAATCTCAGATTGTGGTCCACAGTTTGCTGCACAAATGATGAAGGAACTAAATCAAATGTTGGGCATCAGTACAGATCTGTCCACAGCATTCCATCCACAAACAGATGGACAAACAGAACGAATGAATCAGGACTTGGAACAGTACCTGAGGATCTTCGTAGATCATAGACAAGAAGACTGGTCTGGATGGTTAGCCATTGCTGAATTCAGCTACAATAACAAAATTCAGGCATCCACCAAACAGACTCCATTCTTCGTCAACTATGGCAAACACCCTAGGATGGGAATCGAGCCAAGAAGGGAAGGTAGTCACCCAGCAGCATCGGATTTCGCTCAGAAAATGAAAGAAATCCATGAGGAAACTCAGGCAGCTTTGTTAAAATCACAGGGTGATATGAAGCTGTATGCCGATAGACACAGATCAGACGCACCAGAATACAAAGTTGGGGATAAAGTATGGCTGTCAACCAAAGATCTAAGGTTGACAGGCCACCCAACTAGGAAATTGGTGGAAAGATGGATTGGGCCATACCCAATCAAAAAGATAGTGTCATCGAACGCAGTAGAGCTGGATCTACCCTTCTCCCAACAGATCCATCCTGTGGTAAATGTCTCACAAATCCGCCCTTGGAAACGACCGATGAAAGGGCAAAAAGCACAACCTCCACCGCCAATTGAGATAGATGGTGAAAAAGAGTACGAAGTAGAGGAAATAATCAATGTACGACTAAAGAGAAATAAAATGGAGTACTTAGTCAGGTGGAAAGGATACACCGCTGAGCATAACTCCTGGGAACCATTGGAAAATCTACAAAACGCAAAAAGAAAAAGAAAAAACTTTTACAATAGAAACCCCGGAGCCATCAGAAGACTTGACAAAGCAACCTTTAATGGGTTGACTTTCAGACCCTATGAAAACTTCACTCAATCTTCGGACAAAATAGTGTCCAAAATCAATGTTAATGCAGTAGCACCAGCTGCAAAATGGGAACAAAACTGGCAAAAATGGAAAGGAAGAAAGGGCCTAGACACCCTTACAGAGCCAGGAGATGTGGAAGGGCCATGTCAATGTAACATGTGCCTACAACAATCGCATGATATAGTGCCTTGCACTGAAACAATTGAAGATCTCACCCCACCATCCCACCCACTCTCACCCATCATTGAAGAAATAGAGGAATCATCCGTGATAGAGCGCGATGCGCTGAAAGATGACGATGAAGTTTAAATTTGTCTGGAAGCCAAATCTTAAAAAGGGGGTACTGTCATGACCGACTGAAAAGCTTCGGCTGTTTCACCAAGTCATTTTTATTTTATTATTTATTTTCTTCATATTATATAAACATGTGCTGACTAAGCAGGTGCCTATCGCATGGCGCTTGGATAAAGCTGTAGATAAGACACCGGAGCTCGGCGCTGATGACTCATTTACATTACTACATGCACAGTCGCCTTACTCATACTGTACTATATTTAGAGTAGGGCTTAGGGTAGTGCACAGACCACCTGTCGTAGTATATAAGGAGTGCAATTCAGCACCCAGAGTCCTCAGTCGAGTTCTCTCGGGTTTCTCCCCTCTCTCCTCTCCTCCTGTCAGTTCAACTGTTGGGGCTCTTAGGCGTCACGCTGAGGGGTTCCTGATACATAGTTACACTTGGACGTCATCTCCTTTCATGGCTACCTTCATCTTTCCTTTTCTAGATAGCTATGCTCTTTCCCCTTTAGTTTTTATTGTTCTCTCAACGTATATAAACCCCTCCTATGTACTGTAGTTCTTTAGTTCCAACTTAGTTGAATCATATCCATAACTTGAACGCTCTTTTGCTCGTTGCCTCAACCGCTCTCCTCGCTCTCTCACTAGTCTTTGTCATCATCAGATTTAGTGCCTAGAATCCTTGTCCAGTGGCTGGGAACAGACCGAGACTCTGTTTGTTGCTGTAGACTTGGACACTGAATGACATTGTGGACATCAACCATAACATAAGTTGGAACTCAGGACTAGCTCAGGGTATCAGCCCTAGCTGACACCATTGAGACCCGCAGCTCTCAGGAACAACCCCCAAACGGATCTGTCACCTATAAGGGGAAATACTACCTTGGAAGACGAGAAGTTTTTCTCTACCAATGAACCTGGTATTTTGTTACAGAAGGACGGAAACGAAACGAACCAGTCCCAGACAAATATTTTTCAGGAGACTTCTACTCAGGAGCCTTTGAATTCGATTTACCTGATCAAATCTACCTAGACTGGGGTAGTGAAGTACAAGGAGAACCGCTCTACCTTGTTAAAGAACCAGAAAATGACCCAGGAAGGACCCTCTACAGAAAATTCTTTAGAGACAGCGACCGACATGGAATCACAGCTAGCCTTTTAGCAGAGTGGGAGGAATTACTACAGATTGAACAAGCCAAGCTTGAGGAAAACCCATTTGATACGGATTACTCGAAACAAGGACCACCCCCATCTCCGAAACCCAGAACTCCGAGTAGAACCCCTACTCCAGAACCGAAACCAGTTACCAGAACACCAACCCCTGAACCACCGATCAACCCCGAACCACCGATCACTCCTGAACCAAGAATGGCGTCCAAAACCAGTGCTAGCTCTAAAGGAGATATCAAACCACAGCCTATACGACCCTTTACAGGTAAAAGAATCGAAGCAAGATCGTTTTTAGGACAACTTGAGGATTACTTTACCCTCAATGAACAGAACTATGAAGGAAAAGATGAAAAGAAAGTCAGGTATGCACTTGCATGCATGGGACCAGAACTAGACAACTGGAAAACTATTATCCGAAGTGAATTAAATGACAACAGAGGCAGTACCACAGCCACATTCAAATGGAGCAACTATGAAGCATTTGAAACACGTTTCATCAATGACTGGGGAGAAGTCAACAGCGCCCTTTGAGCCCTGAACAATCTATCCAAATTAAGAGTTGGAAATGGCGTTTCAGTCCCAGAATACATAAGGAAATTTCGCATGGACATAGGAACCTCTGGGCTCACTGGAATACCTGCTCAGTTGCAGGCATTTGTCAAGGGATTACCCTTAGAACTTGCTTGGACAATCTTACAGGACCAAAGGAAGATCAAGACGATGCAAGAAGCCTATGATAAGGCTGAGGATCACCATAATGCCTGGGATATGACAGGACAAGGGAACAGGAGAACCAATGATGGATCTGGAACACATTTCAATCAAAACAGCAACCGATCCGGAGCAATCAGAGCTATAAATACCATGACTCCTAGCTGATTGACAGATGATCAAAAGGAGGAATACCGAAAGACTGGCAAGTGTTTCAGATGTGGAACACAGGGACACATCTCCAGGAACTGCCCAAAATGCAATGATGCGTCTTCATCCAGGGCTTCTTATCAGAATAAGGCTGTCTGTTCCGTCACTGAGGAACAACAGAAGGAAGAAGATGAACCAGCAAAGAAAATTAGAGCCATCTTTTCAGCAATGTCTACTGAAGAGAAGAATGCCCTCTTAAATGAATTCGAAAACAAGGGTTTTTAGTTAGGAAGCATCACTCAGCGGTTGGCCCTTCCTTATTATCGAGATCTGAACAGTTAGCGCTTGATTCTGTAATAGTATTATCCAACAATGACAAGCGCATTTCATTAACTATCAAATCGACCAATTTACCCGCTGGGACATCTGCCCTAATTGATTGTGGAGCAGAAGGAAACTTTGTAGACGAGGGAGCAGTGAAGGAGCTCAGGAAAGAACGACTTAGGAAACCAATTAAAGTCAGAAATGCAGATGGAACAGTAAATGTGAAAGGAATGATCACACATTGGACCAAGATATGCTACATGATCAAAGGACAACAATTTATCAATTGGTTCTGGATCACTAAGCTAGGCGATCAATGAATGATTTTAGGAATACCCTGGTTAGAAGAAAATAACCCGATCATCAACTGGCAAGAAAAATCTCTGAAAATTGGAGATCTGGACATGTTGCCAAAAGCAATCTGGCAGCTAGCCCTCGAGTCCCAGCAATGGGGTGAAGATGACTATTGGATTAGAGTTAAAACATCGGCATCACAGGAACTAGAACACAGGCTAAAGAAAGACGAACCATCTACCACTCTACCGACAGAATATGAGCAATGGCGCACCATCTTTGACAAAAAGGCATCAGAACGTTTCCCATCCAGTCGACCATGGGATCATGCAATTAACACCAAGGAAGGTTTTGTCCCGAAAGCTAGTAAGCTCTACCCTCTATCCGTCAAAGAACAGGGGTTGTTAGACAAATGGATTGATGAACAACTCAAAAAAGGATACATTAAACCATCTACATCACCGCAGGCATTGCTGTTTTTCTTTGTAGCAAAGAAAGAAAGTGGAGCACTCTGACCCTGTCAGGATTATCGATACCTCAATGAATGGACCGTCAAAAATGCATATCCTCTTCCCTTAGTTTCTGATCTCATGACTAAACTACGAGGTGCCAAGTACTTCACCAAACTAGACCTCTGATGGGGATACAACAATGTTCGCATCAAAAGGGGAGACGAATGGAAGGCAGCCTTTATTACCAATCGAGGGCTCTATGAACCAACAGTAATGTTCTTTGGATTATGCAACTCGCTGTCAACCTTTCAAACTATGATGAATGAATACTTTAGGGACATGATCAATGAAGGATTGCTAATCATTTACATGGATGACATGTTAATCTGCGCAGAGACACTGGAACAACTGGAAGAGTGGACAAAACGAATTTTACAACAGTTACAAGATAACGATCTATTCCTAAAATTAGAAAAATGCAAGTTCACCATGCAGGAAGTTGAATTCTTAGGAATGATCATCACCCCTGGACGCATTCAGATGGACCCAATAAAGTTAGCAAAGATTGCCGATTGGCCAATCCCTACCACAGTCAAACAGGTCCAATCATTCCTCGGATTTGGGAACTTTTACCAATGCTTCATTGGAAACTTTGCTGCCATCACTAAACTGCTCACCGACCTCACTAAGAAAGCTGAACCATTTGACTGGACCACTGAACGGAACAATGCTTTTGAAATTCTAAAGAAATGATTTGCATCTATGCCAGTATTATTAATGCCAGATCCAACTTGACCCTTTATCCTTCAGACCGATGCATCAAATAAGGCGATAGGAGCAGTCTTGAAACAAGCGGATGAAACAGGATCTCTACATCCTTGTGGATTTATTTCACACGCATTAACACAAATGGAACAGAATTATCAGATCTATGATCGAGAACTCTTGGCAATCATCAAAGGATTGATGACCTGGCAACATCTACTACATGGATCACCCCACACCACTATAGTTCACTGCGACCATAAGAATTTGTCCTACTATCAAACGGCCCAACGCTTAACGCCTAGACAAGCTAGATGGTCGTCCCTATTATCAGAATTTGACCTACGCATTGAGCATGTCCCTGGCACAAAAATGTTTGAAGCAGATGCCCTATCTCAATGCCCTGATCACATGGGAAATAGTGAATTACAGGAAGATGTCATAGTCTTACCAGAGGATCGTTTTATTTGTCTTATTGCAGAAGATCTAGTTATGGAGATTCAGAAAGCAATGTCAAAAGATGATTTTGGACATATTCTAATTGAGGTTATCACCGCGCATCGCGCTCCACCAATCAAATTGAACATACAGGATTGGTCTTATACAAACGGCATTGTTCACTATCTCGGCAAAACCTACATCCCTGACCAAGACGGATTACGAACCAAATTGATTAAAGAAACACATGAAGCACAATCATCAGGTCACCCTGGACAATTAAAGACCCTTGAACTCCTTAAGCGTGACTATTGGTGGCCCGGAATGTTCAAACATGTCAGGGAATGGATAGAAGGATGCACCCTCTGTCAACAGATGAAGATTAACACACACCCAAATGTACCAGCCCTTCACCCAATTCCATCAAAAGCAACCCATCCCTTTCAACAAGTAACCCTTGATTTTATTACGGATCTACCTCTTTCTGATGGCTTTGACTCGATCCTGGTCATGGTGGACCATGGTCTTACAAAGGGGGTAATTTTCACACCTTGCAAGAAGACAATCGATGCTCTAGGCACTGCGGAACTTTATGTCTCCGAAATTTTCAAATGGTTTGGCCTACCCAACGTTTTGATCTCGGATTGAGGACCACAGTTCTCTGCAAAAGAATTTCAAGAAATACAAAAAGCATTAGGAATCGATCATAGAATGAGCACAGCCTATCATCCTCAGACTGATGGAGAAACAGAACGAGTCAACCAGGAATTAGAAGTCTACCTTCGAATGTTCTGCTCCAATGAACCACATCTATGGAAACTGCTTCTCCCAATAGCCAAGTTTGCTCACAATAACCAACATCATGACATGATCAAAACTTCCCCATTCAGACTAATGTATGGGACGGACCCTGTTGCGCTTCCCACTGCTACAACACGAATGACTACACCGGCAGCTGAGGAATGCCTTCAGTTCCTAAGAAAGGCCAGAGAAGAAGCGCTAGCAGCACATGAACTAGCAAGACAACTAGTGGCAAGACGATGCAAGGACAAAGCAATACGATTCGAAAAAGGCACCAAAGTATGGCTTGAGAACAGAAATCTTCACATACCATATCAGTTCAGGAAGCTAGCACCAAAATGAGAAGGACCCTTTGAAATCGAACAAGTGATGGGACCAGTAACATACAAATTAAAACTCCCAAAACAATGGCGCATTCACCCTGTGTTTCACACGTCACTCCTTACCCCATATAGGGAAACGACTGCGCATGGCCCAAACTATGTGAAACCACCCCCTGATCTCATAAATGGACAAGAGGAATTCGAGGTAGAGGCAATTCTAGCCCACAGGAAGCGAGGCGCAGGCTACCATTACCTAGTTAAATGGAAAGGCTACGGATCAAACGATAACTCTTGGGAACCCACTCGTAACCTTGCAAACGCCACTGATATTCTAGCAGAATATCAACAACGCCAACATCTCTGAACCATGACTTGATATAGAAACCGCCATGTCTTGAAACAAAACTATCATTTTACAAAACAAAATTGTTCAATACTCTCTCAATACACCATAACTCTTAAAGAAAAGACCGTCTATACTCGCATACAATATCTTCCCATCCGACACGCCCCTAAAACACCACACCTGTCTGAAAATCCTATCCGAACAATGGCACTGATCACACGATATTACCGCACCCCCCGACTTAACCACCACCATCAGAAGAACCCTTCAGGAACAATGGAGCTCCCCTGCAATGTCGTATGGAGCTATCTTCCCAAATACCATGATTTACAATTCGCAGAAACTGATTTACCTAACTATAACAAAGATCCACCAGTCTACCAACTTCCAGCCATCAGGAACAGTGACATTTACAAAAGTGCTCATGGGAGACTGCTATGTCCAGAAGAATACAAACAAATTGATGAAATCACCATACAGGCACGAGAGTGTAGCACACAAATTTGGTTACTTGGATGAAGAATCAGAATCCCAGGAAGACCTTGTATCCTTATGGAAGACATCCTCGACGATCTTCAGTATTTGTTGGATGAACAGAGAGAATTAATAGTGGACATTGTCAGAAGAATCTGGAGATTTTTAGTCACCCCTACCACGGTATCAGGAATTCAGCATCTGAATTCATTAACCAGGTTCATCTCAGAAGAACGAGAACTCCTTACTGACCCTGCAATTGAAGACCCACTAGATATAGAAAGTTTGGATTTGGACATGGAAATCAGTGATCTGGAATATGTATAAATTCTCCAAAATATGATCACCTAATGCCAGACTCACATTATACCAACATGTTCACCTTTTTCGCCCTTGTCGCCTACTTTGTCACCCTAGCCCTCCTCTCCTGTGCCCACTGGTGCATTAATGAGACCGTCGCCGCTCTCTCGCCCTTCCTTGCCTTCCAAGACCTCCCACTCGAAGTCTTTATTGAAAACAACACTGTCATCCAGTACAAAGACGATGATCTTCATATCCACCCAGCCGACCTTCTTCCTCAAATATACCCAGATGACCATCACCTTCCCCATTTCGCCCAGTTTGTAAAAAGGAACACCATGCTCACCATTGTCGCCAATACCCTAGCCGCCACCACATGCTCCATCACCAATCTTTCCTCCGCCACCGACAATCTCGCTGCCCTCACTCTCACTATCGACCCACACGAAATGACCTACGAGGAACATGATTCCTTCCTTCAGAATGCACAAAACTTACATAGAGCTGCTGAAGCTCTCAAGTGGAAGGTGGAAACGTCGACGAAAGAGCTAGACAATGCTGTCAAATGGGCCGAGTCTAGGACAAATCATGGTTGGACAACTTCTGGTTGGTAGAAGTCGGTGACTTCTCACATACAAAGGGGGTAATGTTACAGTTCTCTTTTCCCTTTGTTAACAGACTACATTTACTTGTTACAAACCCATAGTTACGCTTGGACGTCATCTCCTTTCATAGCTACCTTCATCTTTCCTTTTCTAGATAGCTATGCTCTTTCCCCTTTAGTTTTTATTGTTCTCTCAACGTATATAAACCCCTCCTATGTACCATAGTTCTTTAGTTCCAACTTAGTCGAATCATATCCATAACTTGAATGCTCTTTCGCTCGTCGCCTCAACCGCTCTCCTCACTCTCTCACTAGTCTTTGTCATCATCAGATTTAGTGCCTAGAATCCTTGTCCAGTGGCTGGGAACAGACCGAGACTCTGTTTGTTGCTGTAGACTTGGATGCTGAATGACATTGTGGACATCAACCGTAACACAAGGAGTGTCTCCCTGGCAGAACCAAGTGGGGGCCTGTGAATTGTTAATACATGTCAAACCTGCCAGAGCTGCAGCGCCAAGTAAATCGAGTGCCTTTGGGTCATCTGCTGAGATGGAGTCATCCCAAGTGGAGGAATGTCAATTGAAATTGCCCTGTAAGACAGCCAGGTTAGTAATGAAAGGTAAGTGTGTAAGTAAAGTATCCAGCATCAGCCAAGAGGTGGGGTGACAGTAAATGTTTAGGAAAGAGTGGGAAGCCCATCAGAAAGGCATGTAAGGGAGAAGAAGAGAATGTTTGGATTGCGAAAAGTGGTTGTGTCGACGGCTAGGTGATATGCCTGGGCCACGCAGTGCATGTGTATGTACACACCCACTTGGGAGGTGCCAGCGATGGTGGGGCCTTTGATTGGAAGCCACCAGGGTGCTGCAGGCCACCAAAGATGGGATGCCCACCGGGAGGCATGGTGGGGGGCATGACGCAGGAGGGACCATGGGAATTCCTGTATGAAGATGATATCAAAGTCAGTCTGGTACATATCTAGAATGGCGGAAAGAGCGGTGGGGGATTTATGGCAATTATGGAATAAATATCTGAATGAGTGAGTGAATCTGATCATGAGGGGGGAATAGGTAAGGCATGGGGAGCATATTTGAGGTCCTTGTTGGCAGTTGGGTCTGGGAGTTCCTCAATGAAGGCCATAGAGACCATGAAAAGTGGGATGTGGGCAGAGGGCACTGTTGGTAACAAACCTTTCTTGAGAATTTTCTTGTGGAGGATGGCCACCTCTTTTGCCAGGGCGCCATTGCCATTGTGTCGCTTATTGGAGTGGATGGCATACAGTTCACGGATCCCGTTAGGGTCAAGGTGCCACCACTGGGCAAATAGGCATTGAGGGTTGGAAGCTGAATGGAAAGGGTTCTTCGTCCTGACGCAGTTGATGCATAGTTGGATGGGGCATGGTATCTAGTGGTGCATGGGACACAGTAATGGCCGTGTTGAGCAGTTGGATGATGTTCTGCACAACATGCACATGTGGCTTCAGCCGAACAGCACTGTATGTAGGCTTGAGTGTCCCCACTGGCAGCATGTAGCACACTGTGGGACTGCATTCTTGAAGATCCATTTGAAACATTTAGATGGATGTTGCTGAAGGTGGACTATAGTCCCCTGGAGAGTGTTGGCGTTAGTGGCTGAAAGGAAGTCCTGGACTTTGACTACTATGGTGCCAGAGGCTCCCAGAGATGTCTGACCACATGCCTTGACCCATCTGAGCGGAGGCCCACACACGATGTTGGAGGAGTGTTACGAGGTCGCACAACCAGAGAGGAGAAGAGAAAAAGAAAGAAACTCTGTAGTGCTGTCTATGACAGTGACTATCAAGAGCCTGGGGGTTCTCAGGCTCCAACTACTACTATATACCCCTCGCCTCATGGCCCCCTCATGTCCGCCTCCCCTTATCCACATGCCCTGCTGATGTAAGCTAGGGCACTACCATGGGCACCTGCTCGTCACACATGTCACCCATTGTGACATGAAACCATCGAATTGTAACATTACCCCCCCCTTAAGGGTTCGGTTCCACACAAACCATGTCGGGGTCATCGTCCGGGAGAGTGTAAAGTGCTGCACGATTGCCCTTCCACTTACACCATTTGTGCTCCAAGCACTCCTGGTAGTCACATTCAAACTTGCCATCTTCCCAGCCAAATAAACGTTTTGGTACATGTGTACTGGTGTGGTTTTGATACCATCAAAAGGCATCCCATGGTAACCATCTAGAGGCAGGAGTGTTAGGGTGTTTCTGATGAAACTCCTGAATTGCTTCTCTGGCATTCTCCAAATTCTTGACTGGTTCCCAGGTGGATTCTTTGACAGGGAATCCTTTCCATTTGACGAGGTATTGAATGCCTCAACCTTGCACACGACTGTCCAAAACTTCCTCCACTTCGTATTCTTCCCCTTGGACTTTCGCTTCCTCCTCTGCGCGCTTTGCACCAACTCTTCGTCCTTCCATTTCTGCTCTGGGAAAGCTGGTTGTACGTACAGTTTCAACAGTACTTTGTTGAAAACGTTATATACCTTCCATGACTTGGGGAGATCCAAGTGGTAAGCAGCAGAACCAATCTTTTCCAGTACTTTGTATGGTCCATAGAACTTGCCATCAAGCTTCTTGGATGCTTGTACATGTGGAAGATGTTCCGCATTTACATAGACCTTATCACTGATTTGATACTCCCTAGTGGGGCATTTTCCCTTGTCATACTGTTTGGCCATACACTCAGCTGCCTTCTCCAGATTCTCTGCTGCTACATCACACGCCTCGCGTGCATTGTCCACAAACTTTTCCACATCAGCTACCTTGGTAGTCAGCTTAGGATCGCTCCATTTCCTAGGATGCTTCCCATTGTTCAGGTAGAACGGGGTGAAACCTGTGGCCAAGTTTTCTCTGTCATTATGACAAAACTGGGCAAGTGCCAAATGCTCGCTCCAATCGTCTTGTTTGTCATTTGTGTACATTGCGAGAAACTTGTGCACTTCCTGATTGACCCGTTCTGTCTGACCATTGGTCTGTGGGTGATACACTGTGGAGGGATTTCCCTCAATGTCCAACAACCGAAGCAGTTCCTTCATGAACTGGGAAACAAACTGGGATCCCCTATCACTGATGACTTTCTGAGGAAGTCCATGATCTCTGAACACATTGTCACGGAAAAGCCTGGCCACTCCCAACGATGTAATTGTGGAATTCGTTGGCAAGAAATATGCTTTCTTGGTGAAATGATCCACTACCACCATGATCATGTCGAAGCCTCGCGATTCCGGAAATGGTCCCATTAGATCTACAGACACGTCCTGCCAAGGTTGTCCAGGTACACTGTTTGGTTGTAATGGTGCTGCCCTCTTTGTTCTGTCTGGTTTGACAGTTTGGCATGTTCTACACCCTGTGATGTACAGCTTGACATCCCTAGCCATTCTCAGCCACCAATAGTTCCGTGTAATGACCTCCAAAGTTTTGTCAATCCCATAATGTCCCCACTTGTGATGGATATTGAGAATGGATTCTTGTACCCTTTGGTTGACGGGAACATAGATTCGACCCTTCCATGTTACAATCCCTTGTTCCAGCTTGAAGTCGGGATCCTCATTCTTGAGTCCTTCTACTACCTGTGACTCCCATTGCCGCTTATTAATTTTGGCAATCTTCTCCTCCAACTCTGTCAACACATCATTGTCATCATAGAGACGAACAAAAAGATCCTCCTTCAGGAGGATGACACCTTCATTGTCAATCTCCTCCCCCTTATGGTCTGTCCTCCAGGACAGGAGGTCCGCTTTACTATTGGATTTGCCAGAGCGGTGCTTAATCACAAAATTGAACTCTTGCAGGTCCAAAATCCAATGCACCTGATGGTGATTTATGTTTTGTGGCTTCTGGAAGTATGTGAGATTCTGATGATCTGTCAAAACCTCAACTGGAATGGCCGTGCCCTTCAGATAATGAGACCATTCGTAAAAGACATGCATGACTGCTAACATTTCTTTGTCATAAATCACGTAATTGCGCTCCGCCGGATTAAGAGATTTAGAGATAAAAGCGACAGGCCTCCACAGGCCATCCTTCTGCTGTTGGGAAAGGATTCCCCCGATGGCAAAATCCGACACATTGGTTTCAACCCTAAACTGTCCTTCATTGGCTGGGATGGCCAACATGACCTCTTCCACAATGTGCTATTTGAGACCATCAAACACACATTGCTGGTCCAGAGTCCACTGCCACTCATTGTTGCCCATAAGAAGGGTTAACGGCTTAGAAATAGAAGCAAAACCCTTCACAAAGCAGTGATAGAAGTTGACAAATCCAAGAAACTGTTGGACATGTTTCTTGCAAGTAGGAACAGGCCAGTCCACAATTGCTTTACTGATCAAGTCATGGGAGATGATCAGTCCCAAAAACTCAATGGTATATTTGTCAAACCAGCATTTCTCCGGTTTGAGGGACAACTTATGCTCCTGCAGCTTGGCCAGGATGTGATTAACATGAATGGTGTGACTCCGTTGGTCCTTGGAGAATACCAGGATATCATCCATGTAGATCACAACCCACCCTTCAGCAATTTCCTCCTGGAAGATATCATTCATCATGGTCTGGAATGTTGCCGGAGAGTTGGTGAGGCCAAAGAACATGACCAAGGGCTCAAAGAGTCCCTGATTTGTTCGAAAGGCTGCTTTGTGCTCATCACCATCCTTAATGCAGACATTGTTGTAGCCCCAGCGGATGTCCATCTTCGAGAAGACCTTGGCATGGGACAGCTTATTGACAAGCTCAGAGATGAGTGGTAATGGATACCAATTCTTAATGGTCATCTTGTTAAGCTTTCAATAGTCCTGCACTGGTCGGAGTGAGCTGTCCTTCTTTTTGACAAAAAAGAATGGTGACGCCATCACCGATTTACTAGATCTGATGCGTCCTGTCTCCAAGTTATCCTTGAGGAACTTCTCAAGTTCCTCTTGCTCGACATGGCTTAGGGGGTAGATCTTGCAATCCAACATTTTGGCACCAGGTACCAATTCAATTGTGTGATCCCAGGGTCAACATGGTGGTAATTCATCAAAGGTCTGTTTCTTGAAGACCTTCCAGTAACCTAAATAATGTTCAGGTATGACCTCCTCTAAAGTCCAGGTGATTTTATTCTCGGCGGCGATTTTGGTCACTGTGGATTCATAAGCCCTGATCCATTCCAAGTCCACGTCTCCCCTTTGCATTGCTAACAGTCAATCCCCTTCTTCCCAATGCATGCCATTTATTTCTTGCTCCTCCTCAGTGTCTTCATCCTCAGGCTCCTGGGCTTTTGAATCTGGATAGCATGCACCTGGACAACAACTGAATCAGAGTGTGTTCTTACCCCAATCCACATCTGGGTTGCGAACTTTTAACCAGTCGTGTCCTAGGAATAGATCCATCTTTCCAAGGTTCGAGACACCAAATTCCCAAATCTCCTCGTGCATGTTGATCTTCACCTTCAACTGCACCATTTCTGACAAATGCCCATCAACATTTTCTGATCCATCAGCATTATAAACGGGAATTGGGTGGGGGAGTTTTCTCATGTTGAGGTTATTCTGCTTCACGAAATTCCTATTGATGCATGAACCCGTACACCCCAAGTCCAGCAAAGCCGATATCATAATGGATTGTCCCATTGTGACATCAGTAACTGTCATGGGTACATTCAATTGTCTTTTCCCAGTTCCTATCACCTGCTTAGGCTTATTTCTTAAGTGGTTCAAGTACCAGGCCGCTTGTGCCTCTGTTGCGCTATTCAGACTCCGTACCAGACCTTCCGTTACCTCTTCCATCCTGGAGTCGTGACTCCAGGATCGAAGAGATTGAAGGGCTTGGGCAATGGGTCATTCCCATATGCGCCTCACCATCCATGGAGTCTGCCAGGGCTTCAAGCAATCTTTTCCTGTTGTAATGGGTTCATTCCTTATCTTTTGTGTTCTTAGTTCGTAATCAATGCAATTTAACTTAATAGACTGAGTTGCATAACTATTATTACATGTTGTTGAACTAATACTACAGGCCTTCCAGTCGGAATGATTTCCAGTAGGCCGCTTCAAAAACCCAAGGCCTCGCTGATGGCCTTCTTGTCATCTTCAGTGGCATTGTCAAGCCACTCTTTCCAACCCATTTCCCACACACGGGTCTTCCCTTTCCAATTTTTGGGCTTTTTGCAATCCCTGCTCATATGCCCAGCTTCTCCGCAATTATAACATACAATTGTGTGCTTCTTCCTATCTACATCCATGGCATTGGGGTCCCTGGCACTTGACGTTGTTGCTGTTGCTGGTGGTGGACCTTGTGTTGCTCCACCGGTCCGAGTTGCAGGCGTTGGTGAAACCCTGTTGTGGGTACCCTGTGTCCTCACTGTCGATGCCTGGGGTTGGTGCAACCCTTGCCCTGGATTTACATTATAGAATTTCTTGGCATCCTGCCAAGCCTTATTCAAGTCCATCGCCTTTGTGTACCACTTCTCTAAATTCCCTACAGTGGTTCCATCTCCCAGCGCTCCTGTTTCGACAATCCTCAGCCCAAGCTGTGGATGTAATCCCCTCCTAAATTGCGCAATAAGCACGATCTCGTTATAGCCCATGAGCTGGGCTAATCCTTGGAAATCTACAATGTAGTCCTCTACATTGCATTTTCCCTGCTGTAACCCCTGGATTTTGCGGATTGCATTGTCCTGGGTCTCCGTTGTTAGGAAGAACTCACATGCTTCCATATCAAATTCCTGCCAACTTGTGAAAGGTGGCTTGTGAATGAATGCTGTTTGCTCGATGCTCTCCACTCCATCCAATAATGACATTATCCCATGTCACTCTTGCGTTAGGGTAGTTCCTGTCCTCCAGGTTCCTAACATCTTCCGCTCTTCATGCTCTAACGCATTCTCCAGTATCTGTTGGAGTTTGACTCCTGCCCAATTTCCCGCACGGTTTGCTGACCCGCCCCTTATATGTTGGAGCGACATAGTCACTTGTTGCGACACCGTCTGTTGCTTGATTAAGTGGAAGTATATTGCCATACTTTGTAACCAGTTGGCGATTAACTCTGGCTGTCCTTCATAGTAGTTGGGCATGTCCAACTTTACTGTTGGGGCAGTCTCCTCCCTGGGTGGTCAGAATACCATTTCTGCTACTGTACCGATTCCTTCCGCGAATGGTCGAACTCGGTTTTGACAATCATTTTCCAATTGTCCTTCCCAGGTTGCATTTTCTGCTGTTGTCCCAAATACTGCTATGTACGCAGTCACCAACATGAGAATTGCAGACATGAACACATCCGTGACTGTGAATCCAACCCTGCAGTGGTCAGGTCCGAACCACTTCCATACTTCATGTGCTGGAGAACCCCACTCTTTGTCTTTTTCTATGTGGTAGATCTGACGTCATCTGTCATAGGACACTGTCACCTGAATGTCCAAGTTGCACATGTCCTTCTCATAGAGGGATATTTCTACCCATGAAGGATTAGCTTTCCATGCAAAACTCAACCAATATTGTGGTTTAAACAGCCACAAGTAACAGTACCCAGGGGCTGCTGGTGATACATTCACATGTCCCCATTGTGGGAGTGCATACCCATCCCACTGTTGTACGCGATTGACCCAGTCTTCCACGTTTATCTCGTATTGGGGAACATCGTCTAGCCACCTAATGCTGAACTTGTGTTCTCCCCACACCCACTCTACTGGTGATCTCCTTCGGACATCGATGTTGGTAACGTCTTGTAATGCCCTCCTGGGATACACCACTTGCTCTTCTGGTTCTGTGCCTAAGTGCACTGTCCTCCATCCTGCTCCCACACTCCAGTGAGTCAGTTCGTCAATATCCTTCCACATATAGGTGTCAATATCATCAACTTCTTCCGGTTGGGCTAATACTACGTGGAAGATTCCCTGTTCTGGTCCATCTTGCAATTTGAACCATGTTGTCTCATCCTGCATTTCTATTTCCCAAGTGGAAATATTGTATAGTGTGGGGTATTTGGGCCACTCAAACTTGTCCCAAAATTCCCTCTTGAATAATCATAGGTAACACCACCCACAGATCATATGCTTTGGGATTTTGACTGACATCCTCGTGGTTCATTTTGTTTTTGCAAAACCTGCCTTGGTTTTTGCTGGACCTGGGAAGATTGTTTCCACTGTCTTCCTCCATTCTTTCGTGCGAGTACACTGTTCCTTCAGCGATTCCTCTCCCATTTCCCATAGGAACATGGTCATACTGAGTTCAATGGAACTGTCCAGGACTCCTTCTCCTTCATATTCGTTTGGTGTTGGTGGTGGTGCCATATTGCACAGCTTTGTCATTTGTAACGGGTCATATTGTTGAACCCACAAGTAGTGTGCGGAGTTTTTTATGTTTCCATTGAGCACATGAATCAACCTGTTCATGGCTTTTTGTGACAGATGCCAATGACAGCCCACCAGTACCAAATCACATTGTGTGCAATCAAATGCATGCCTGACATAACTAGCCAGAACCTGGAAATCCAACTCTATTTCAAATATCAGGTTCTGCTTGTCGTCGAATCCCTGTCCTCCGACTTTCTTCAAGTTGATGAAAGTGGACTGGGACCACTTCAACTTCTCATCACAGATCCACTTGTTACACTTCTGCATATGGACCCAGTTGTAAAGTGACTGCTCCTGGTCACCCAACTCAATATGAACACCTGGCATACTTTCTAACTGGTTGATCATTTCATCATATTTGGTGTACACCTGCTCATATAACACCACTGCTGATTTTCATTTGTTATCCCAATTTGCCTTTGGGATAAATCTGCCAACAAGCTTGTTGGCTGTATATTTGAAATTGGGAACCGTCTTGGTCCTGCCTGGTGTTATGACTGCCAGTGTCGAAGGCTGAACCTCCACTGCCTTCTTTGGTATTACCGGTCTAAGCTGATGCACCTTCTGCGCCCTTTCTGGGACACATGGAGCTTGCGCTTTTTCTCTTTCAAGATGTGCTGCCTCATCACATTCCTTATGCTCCCTGAGTAGCGCTTCCCATGCATCGGACTGTTTGGCCTGAGCCACTCTGTCAGCCTCAGCAAGAAGACGGCGTGTCTCCTCAGCCTCGTGCCTACGGCACTCCACAGCCTTGTGGATGATCCACCGACAAACATGCATGTTGTTGTCAGCTGTTACGGTCAATGTCCACAATGTTGTTCAGCGTCCAAGTCTACAGCGACAAGCAGAGTCTCGGTCTGTTCCCAATCACTGGACAAGGGTTCTAGGCACTAAGTCTGACAATGACAAAGGCTAGTGAGAGAGCAAGGAGAGTGGTTGAGGTGACGAGCAAAAGAGCATTCAAGTTATGGATAAGATTCAACTAAGTTGGAACTAAAGAACTATGGTACATGAGAGGGGTTTATATACATTTAGAGAACAATGGAAACTAAAGGGGAAGAGGCATAGCTATCTGAGAAGGGAAATGTGAAGGTAGCTATGAAAGGAGATAATGTCCAAAGCGTAACTATGGGTTTGTAACAAGTAAATGTAGTCTGTCAACAAAGGGAAAAGAGAATTGTAACATTACCCCCTTTGTATGCGAGAAGTCACCGACTTCTACCAGCCAGAGGTTGTCCAACTGTGATCCGTTCTAGACTCGGCCCATTTGACAGCGTTGTCCAGTTCTTTTGTCAATGTCTCCACCTTCCACTTGAGAGCATCAGCAGCTCTATGTAAATTTTGTGTGTTCCATAGGAAGGAATTGCGTTCCTCGTAGGTCATCTCGTGTGGGTCGATGGTGAGGGTGAGGGTGGCGAGATTATTGGTGGCAGAGGATAGGTTAGTGATAGAGCAAGTGGCGGCAGTGAGGGCGTCAGCGACAACAGTGAGCATGGTGTTTTGTTTAACAAATTGAGCAAAGTGGGGGAGGTGGTGGTTGTCAGGGTGTACCTGGGGAAGCAAGTCGGCAGGGTGGACATGGAGGTCGTCATCCTCGAAGTGGATGACTGTGGTATTTTCTATGAAGACCTTGAGTGGGAGGTCTGGGACAGTGATGAAGGGCGAGAGGGTGGTGGTGGCTTTGTCAATGCGCCAATGAGCACAAGAGAGGAAGAGGAGGATGGTGAAGTAGGCAGTGAGGGTGAAGAAAGTGAACATGGTTTCTGACATGAGTGAGATGATTGCTGGTATTGGGTAGACTGTTCTTTATAGGTCGTCTTCATCGAAATCTGGATCTAGGTCCTCATTGTCCATCTCTATTTGGTCCAGTATGTCCGGGTTCGTGAGAAGCTCATGGTCTTCCCTGATGAACATTTCTAAAGCCATGAACTGATAGGTACTGAGGTCGGTGACGGGTTTAGAGAGAAATCTTCTGATCTGCCTGACAATGTTGAGTACTAGGTCCTTCCGCTCATCTAATAGGTAGCGAAGGTTGTCAGTATAATCGTCCATAGATAGGATTGGTCTGCCTGGGAGTGTGATGCCTTGATTGGATAGCCAGACCTGTGCACTAAGGTCTTGTATCTTCCTAGAGAGTTTGTCGAGTTTTTCATATTCTTCTGGGCATAGGAGCCTGCCATGGCTAGTATCGTAAATGTTGGTTTTCTTTATTGCAAGATTCTGATAAACTGGTGGGCCTGTAATGTAAGGCAGTAGGTTGTTGATCAAGAATTGTAATTGATAGAATCCAGGGAGGTATTGTTGTACTGCTCTGCAGGGGATCTCTGTTGTTCCTGACGGATTTTTCTGATGATTGCGATTGAGCCAAGGGATGCAGTAATATTGTGTGACCAATGCCACAGTTTGAGTGGGTTTTTCTAATAGATTCGGTGCTTTAGGGGCGTGTCGGACAGGGAGGTATTGTATGCGGGTGTAGACAGTTTTTTCTTTAAGGGCTATAGTGTATCGAGAGAGTGTCGAACAATTTTGTTTTGTATAATGATAGTTTTGTTTCAAGATGTGGCAGGTTTTGTATCAAGTCATGATTCAGAGGTGTCGACATCGTTGATATTCTAATAGGATATTGGTGGCGTTTGCAAGATTGCGAGCAGGTTCCCAAGAGTTATCGTTTGATCCGTAGCCTCTCCATTTAACTAGGTAGTGGTAGCCTGCACCTCGCTTCCTGTGGGCTAGAATTGCTTCTACCTCAAATTCCTCTTGTCCATTTATGAGATCAGGGGGTGGTTTCACATAGTTTGGGCCATGTGCAGTTGTTTCCTTATACGGGGTAAGGAGTGACATATGAAACACAGGGTGAATGCGCCATTGCTTTGGGAGTTTTAATTTGTATGTCACTGGTCCCATTACTTGTTCGATTTCAAAGGGTCCTTCTTGTTTTGGTGCTAGCTTTCTGGACTGATATGGTATGTGAAGATTCCTGTTCTCGAGCCATACTTTGGTGCCTTTTTCGAATCATATTGCCTTGTCTTTGCATCGTTTTGCCACTAGTTGTCTAGCTAGTTCATGTGCTGCTAGCACTTCTTCTCTGGCCTTCCTTAGGAACTGAAGGTGTTCCTCGGCTGCTGGTGTGGTCATTTGTGTGGTAGCTGTGGGAAGCGCGACAGGGTCCGTTCCATACATTAGTCTGAATGGGGAAGTTTTGACTGTGTCATGATGTCAGTTATTGTGAGCAAACTCAGCTATTGGGAGAAGCGGTCTCCATAGATGTGGTTCATTGGAGCAGAACATTCGGAGATAGACTTCTAGTTCCTGGTTGACTTGTTCTGTTTCTCCATCTGTCTGGGGGTGATAGGCTGTGCTCATTCTATGGTCAATTCCTAACGCTTTTCGTATTTCCTGAAATACTTTTGCAGAGAATTGTGGTCCTTGGTCCGAGATTAAAACATCAGGTAAGCCAAACTGTTTGGAGATTTCAGAGACGTAAAGTTCTGCTGTGCCCAGAGCATTGATTGTCTTCTTGCAAGGTGTGAAAATTACCCCCTTTGTAAGACCATGGTCCACCATGACCAGGATCGAGTCAAAGCCATCAGAAAGGGGTAGATCAGTGATAAAATCGAGGGTCACTTGTTGGAAAGGGCAGGTTGCTTTTGACGGAATCGGGTGAAGGGCTGGTACATTTGGGTGTGTGTTAATCTTCATCTGTTGACAGAGGGCACATCCTTCAATCCATTCCCTGATGTGTTTGAACATTCCAGGCCACCAGTAATCACGCTTGAGGAGTTCAAGGGTCTTCAATTGTCCAGGGTGACCTGATGACCATGCTTCATGTGTTTCTTTGATCAATTTGGTCCATAATCCGTCCTGATCAGGGATGTAGGTTTTACTGAGATAATGAACAATACTGTTTGTATAAGACCAATCCTGTATATTTGATTTGATTGGTGGGGCCCAATGCATGGTGATAACCTCGATCAGAATATGTCCAAAATTGTCCTTTGACATTGCTTTCTGAATATCTGTGACTAGATCTTCTGCAATAAGACAAATAAAACAGTCTTCTGGCAAGACCATGACGTCTTCCTGTAATTCGCTATTTCCCATATGATCAGGGGTTCAAGATAGGGCATCCGCTTCGAACATCTTTGTGCCAGGGACATGCTCAATGTGTAGGTCAAATTCTGATAATAGGGATGACCATCTAGCTTGTCTGGGTGTCAGGCGTTGGGCGGTCCAATAGTAGGACAAATTCTTATGATTGCAATGAACTATGGTGGTATGGGGTGATCCATGCAATAGGTGTCGCCAAGTTGCTAATCCCTTGATGATTGCCAAGAGCTCTCGGTCGTAGATCTGGTAATTTTGCTCCATTTGTGTTAGGGCATGTGAAATAAATCCACAAGGATGTAAGGACCCTGTTTCATCAGCTTGTTTCAAAACTGCTCCTATTGCTTTGTTTGATGTGTCGGTTTGAAGGATAAAGGGTTGGGTTGGATCTGGCATTAATAACACTGGCATGGATGTGAACCGTTTCTTTAGAATTTCAGAGGCCTTGTTCCATTCAGCGGTCCAGTCAAATGGTTCAGTTTTCTTAGTGAGGTCGGTAAGTGGTTTAGCGATGGCAGCAAAATTTCCAATGAAGCATTGATAGAAGTTTCCAAATCTGAGGAATGATCGGATTTGTTTAACTGTGGTAGGGACTGGCCAATCGGCAAGTCCTGCTAATTTTATCGGGTCCATCTGAATACGTCCAGGGGTGATGATCATTCCTAGGAACTCAACTTCCTGTGTGGCGAACTTGCACTTTTCTAGTTTCAGGAATAGATCGTTGTCTTGTAACCGTTGTAAAATTTGTTTTGTCTGCTCTTCTAGTTGTTCCAGTGTTTCTGTGCAGATTAACATGTCATCCATGTAAATGATTAACCATCCTTCATTGATCATGTCTCTGAAGTATTTGTTCATCATAGTTTGAAAGGTTGATGGTGAATTGCATAATCCAAAGAACATAACTGTTGGTTCATAGAGCCCTTGATTGGTAATAAAGGCTGCTTTCCATTCGTCTCCCTTCTTGATGCGAACATTGTTGTATCCCCATTGAAGGTCTAATTTGGTGAAATACTTGGCACCTCACAATTTAGTCATAAGATCAGAAACAAGGGGAAGGGGGTATGCATTTTTGACAGTCCATTCATTCAGGTATCGGTAATCTTGACAGGGTTGGAGCATCCCACTTTCTTTCTTTGCTACAAAGAAGAATGGTGATGCCTGTGGTGATGTAGATGGTTTAATATATCCTTTCTTGAGCTGTTCATCAATCCATTCATCTAACAGTTCTTGTTCTTTGATGGATAGAGGGTAAAGTTTACTAGCTTTCGAGACAAAACCCTCTTTCGTGTTGATTGCATGATCCCATGGTCAACTAGACAGGAAGTGTTCTGATGCTTTCTTGTCAAAGATGGTGCGCCATTGCTCATATTCTGTTGGTAGAGTGGTAGATGGTTTGTCCTTCTTTAGCCTGTGTTCTAGTTCCTGTGATGCTGATGTTTTTACTCTAATCCAATAGTCATCTTTGCCCCATTGTTGGGAGTTGAGGGCTAGCTGCCAGATTGCTTTTGGCGATGTGTTTAGATCTCCAATCTTTAGAGATTTCTCTCGCCAATTGATAATTGGGTTATTCTCCTCTAACCAAGGTATTCCTAAGATCATTCATTGATTGCCTAGCTTAGTGATCCAGAACCAATTGATAAATTGCTGTCCTTCAATCATGTAGCATATTTTGGTTTGATGTGTGATCATTCCTTTTGCATTTACTGTTCCATCTGCCTTTCTGACCTTAATCGGTTTTTTGAGTCGTTCTTTCCTGAGCCCCTTCACTGCTCCTTCATCTACAAAGTTTCCTTCTGCTCCACAATTGATTAGGGCAGATGTTCCAGCGGGTAAATTGGTCAATTTGATAGTTAATGAAATGCGCTTGTCATTGTTGGATAATACTATTACAGAATCAAGTGCTAACTGTTCAGATCTCAATAATAAGGAAGGGCCAACCGCTGCATGATGCTTCCTAACTAAAAACCCTCATTTTCAAATTTGTTTAAGAGGGCATTCTTCTCTTCAGTAGTCATTGCTGAAAAGATGGCTCTAATTTTCTTTGCTGGTTTGTCCTCTTCCTTCTGTTGTTCCTCAGTGACGGAGTGGACAGCTTTATTCTGGTAAGAAGACCTGGATGAAGACGTGTCATTACGTTTTGGGCAGTTCCTGGAGATGTGTCCCTGTGTTCCACATCTGAAACACTTGCCAGTCTTTTGGTATTCCTCCTTTTGATCATCTGTCAATTGGCTGGGAGTCGTGGTATTTATAGCTCTGATTGTTCCGGATCGATTATTGTTTCGATTGAAATGTGTTCCAGATCCATCATTGGTTCTCCTGTTTCCTTGCCCTGTCATATCCCAGGCATTATGGTGATCCTCAGCCTTGTCATAGGCTTCTTGCATTGTTTTGATCTTCCTCTGGTCCTGTAAGATTGTCCTAGCAAGTTCTAAGGGTAATCCTTTGACAAATGCCTGCAACTGAGTGGGTATTCCTGTGAGCCCAGAGGTTCCTATATCCATGCAAAATTTCCTAATGTATTCTGGGACTGAAATGCCATTTCCAACTCTCTATTTGGATAGATTGTTCAGGGCTCGAAGGGCGCTGTTAACTTCTCCCCAGTCATTGATGAAACGCATTTCAAATGCTTCATAGTTGCTCCATTTGAACATGGCTGTGGTACTGCCTCTATTGTCGTTCAATTCGCCTCGAATAATGGTTTTCCAGTTGTCCAATTCTGGTCCCATGCATGCAAGCGCATACCTGACTTTTTTTTCATCTTTTCCTTCATAGTTCTGTTCGTTGAGGGTAAAGTAATCTTCAAGCTGTCCTAAAAATGATCTTGCTTCGATTTGTTTACCTGTAAAAGGTTGTATAGGCTGCGGTTTGATATCTCCTTTAGCACTGGTTTCAGACGCCATTCGTGGTTCAGGAGTAATTGGTGGTTCGAGGTTGATTGGTGGTTCAGGGGTTGGTGTTCTGGTGATTGGTTTCGGTTCTGGAGTAGGAGTTCTACTTGGGGTTCTTGGTTTTGGAGATGGGGGTGGTCCTTGTTTCGAGTAATCTGTATCAAATGGATTTTCCTCAAGCTTGGCTTGTTCAATTCATAGTAATTCCTCCCACTCTGCTAAAAGGCTAGCTGTGATTCCATGTCAGTTGCTGTCTCTAAAACATTCTTTGTAGAGGGTCCTTCCTGGGTTGTTTTCTGGTTCCTTGACAAGGTAGAGAGGTTCTCCTTGTACTTCACTACCCCAGTCTAGGTAGATTTGATCAGGTAAATCAAATTCAAAGGCTCCTGAGTAGAAGTCTCCTGAAAAATATTTGTCTGGGACTGGTTCGTTTTGTTTCCATCCTTCTGTAACAAAATACCAGGTTCATTGGTAGAGAAAAACTTCTCGTTGTCCAAGGTAGTATTTCCCCATATAGATGACAGATCCATTCGGGGGTCATTCCTGAGAGCTGCGGGTCTCAATGGTGTCGGCTAGGGATGATACCCTGAGCTAGTCCTGAGTTCCAACTTATGTTATGGTCAATGTCCACAACGTTGTTCAGCATCCAAGTCTACAGTGACAAGCAGAGTCTCGGTCTGTTCCCAATCACTGGACAAGGGTTCTAGGCACTAAGTCTGACGATGACCAAGGCTAGTGAGTGAGCGAGGAGAGCAGTTGAGGCAATGAGCAAAAGAGCATTCAAGTTATGGATAAGATTCAACTAAGTTGGAACTAAAGAACTACGATACATGAGAGGGGTTTATATACATTAAGAGAACAATAGAAACTAAAGGGGAAAGAGCATAGCTATCTAGGAAAGGAAAGGTGAAGGTAGCTATAAAAGGAGATAACATCCAAGCGTAACTATGGGTTTGTAACTAGTAAATGTAGTCCGTTAACAAAGAGAAAAGAGAACTGTAACAGGTGTTACCTGGGTCCTATATGACAGCTATTCCCAAAATGGCACCCTGGAAAGTGAATGGGTATTGCTACCTGTATTTGTTCAAGAAAGAATTTCATAATCAATTCCATTGACCAGAATGGCCTACATTGGAACAGATCCTATCTTGGGAACCAGAGCTTAGGGATTACTCCACAGTCTTTGGGTTACAAGACAACATAAAGCCGGATAAATGCCATGTGTTAGAATGGGCAGAATTAAGTCTCAAAAAGGATGAGGTCTATACATGGAAAGATCTGGAGCATTTGGAATGCCATGGAAAATTTAACAAACAAGCCAAATTTGGAGGACAAGGGAAGTCAAAGAAACCTAGATCCAAATTGCCCATCACCATATCCTTGTTTGTACAAGGGGCCTCTAAAAATCCCTCTGTTAGATCTCTCCCTGAACTAGGACAAGTCACAGTTAAAAAATCATACTCCCAAGCAGTCATCAGCGCATTTGGACCGAGTAAAGCATTAACTAGAACTCAGGGAGCAGACTGGACTTGGAATGGAGGATTGGTCGCAAATCCATTAGACTGGTTAAAAGAGGATTTGGATGCACCTAGCTCATCCAATACTGAAGCAAGGAGACGGGAAATGGACAATTGGAAGAGGGAAATTAAAAAGGACATTTCTACCCCTTACCTGTATCCAAAACCCCAATATGACAGGCATATGCTTCATCCAGATATTCCGGGATTTTGTTACCTGTTCCTGATCAAAACACAATATTGGGATGAGTATAACTGGCCAGCATACCCCCAGATTCATGAGGTGATATCATGGGACCCAAACCTAAGAAACAAACGAATTAGAATCTCAAATATCGAAAGGTATTTGAGAAAGAAACTTTTGACGAGCTACCACCGAGGCAGCCATGGGATCAAGTTTATTCCAGGAGGACAGCCGATGGATTGCAAGGTGTACCCATTGAATAAAGAAGAACAGGAACAGTTGGATGAATTCCTAGAGGAAAACTTAAGGTCCGGATGGATAAGACCAAGCACTTCTGAACAGGCATCACCATTCTTCTTTGTCAAGAAAAAAGATGGAAAATTGAGACTGGTACAGGACTACTGGAAATTAAATGACATCACAAGGAAGAATTGATACCCACTACCCCTGATTGGTGAATTGATTGATTGGTTATCAAAAGCCAAAGTATTTTCCAAAATGGACATTCAATGGGGGTATAACAACATTAGGATTAAAGAAGGCGATGAGTGGAAAGCGGCTTTCAAAACTCATCAAGGCTTGTTTGAACCCCTGGTTATGTTCTTTGGTCTCTGTAATTCCCCAGCAATGTTTCAGATGATGATGAATGACATCTTTAGGCAAGAGATTGCTGAAGAATGGGTTGTCATTTATATGGATGATATTTTGGTGTTTTCCAAGTCACAGGACGCACACACAATGCATGTTACTTGCATTCTAGCCAAATTGGAAAATCACAAGTTGTCATTAAAACCAGAGAAATGTTGGTTCAATCAGCCTCAGATCAATTTCCTAGGGTTACTTATCAGTCAAGATTCTATCCAAATGGAAAAGGGCAAAGTCCAGGCTGTGGTTGATTGGCCGACCCCTACTTGCAAACATGAACTACAGCAGTTTTTGGGTTTCATCAACCTTTATTGGCATTTTGTGCCAGGGTTTTGTTATGAGCTCATGCTCAACACAAACCAACAAGCCTCGCAGAGAAGGGAGGAGGATAAGAACAGAGAGAAGGAAATGGTATTGAGACTACATTAGACAGAATCTAATGCCCATACAATGAGCGTAAGATAAACTATCTTAAGTCTTGGGGAACCAAGACTACCTACAGCTGGTCTTATATACTATTCTACTAAGACCCCTTGCGACTCTTCCCACTGGCACCTCTACAGCCTCAGTGACTCATACTGCTTGAGCACTGCTTCTAGACCCTTGGGCGCTGCCTCTGGACTTCATCTATCTTTAGCAATGCTGTGCGCCCTTGACAGTTCCACATGTGCCCATGGCCTAGAACCTTCCCCTCAGCCTGGCGCTCCCACAGTCTCCGTCTGGGCCCTATTCCATGAGGCATACTGCTCACAGGCCTCCCGCAATCCCCAACAGGGAGTTGCTGTTGCCATATCAAGCTGTTGAGCATTGCCGCTGATCCCATGCATTATTGGGGTGATGTACTGATGCGCTGATGTGATCCGTGCGCACTGCCACCCAGGGTTGCGATCTCTTTCCTAATATGTAGGTGGTTGGCCCAACCAACCATCGTCTCGTCTTCTAGTGAGCACTCCCATGCGCTAACCCACACAAAGTGTTCCTATAGTCCCTTCCATGATCCCAGATCATGTATAGATGTCCCAGAGTGGTCCCAGACCACTAGCAAGATAAAAAGAAGAAAAAGATGCATTAGGATGGATTCCTAACAGGTTTGCTAAAATGGCAAAGCCCTTGATGGGTCTTACAGGCAAGGTTGAGTGGAACTGGATGGATCAACAGACCATGGCCTTTCAGGGACTGAAAGACCTTGTGGCGAGGGAGGTAGTCCTCAAAATTCCCAATGACGACGGTCAATTTCATGTTGAAGTAGACGCATCTGATTTTGCGATTGGTGGAATTTTGTCTCAGCAGAGCAAGGACGGTACTTGGAGGCTGGTAGCCTTTATTTCCAAGTCATTAAACAAAGTGGAACACAATTACAAGATTTACAACAAGGAAATGCTTGCAGTAATGCATGCATTCTATGAATGGTCCCATTACCTCAAGGGTGCAAAGGAGCAGATCAAGGTTTTAACGGATCATCAAAACCTCACGTATTTCCGAAAACTGCAGAACTTAAATAGACAACAGGCATGATGGGTCACTGTTACAATATGGACTTTTTCTACTGTTCCTTTATTTTTCTCTATTTTATTCAGAGACCTACAGACGTATAATGGGATGCAAGCATATGGCGAGGGACCTCTATCCAGATATGGCAGGAGGATTACATAACCCAGGGTGGCTATATGATCAAGGCTATTAGGGGATATTGGGTGAGACAGCATTCGCAGGAAGGGACCTGTACATGTTACAGCACGTGTCTACAGACAGCCTCGAGGAATCTAGGCAACAATGACTACGACAACAGATAGCCTCATTCTACCGTTGTAGAGTGACTATGGCCAATTGGCTACTGGCGATAAAACAGTACTAGACAAGAGCTTGGAGCATGCTGTAGTCGACTGGGCAGGGTCTTGCAGGCACCAGCACTAGTATTGCGGAAAAGGGAGCAGAACTCCTGAAGAAAATCCATTTGTGTGTTGTGTAGCAAGGAGAACAGTCTGAGAATACCAATCACGTATCAGATCTATTGATCTGAGCACGAGGACATCTCAGTGAAGCCCTGGGCACCACACATTTGGGTCACTTGTTGGAATTAAATCAAAGATTTGAGTGTGGGTGCATTATTGACCACATCGAACAGTGGTAGTATTAGGAAGTACTGCTGCGGAAGAAGAGTCAACATCCCTCTACTTGAGGCATCATCAGAATCGTGGATCTAAAGAAGATCAAACAAAGATAGGAATGGCAGGGCTGTTCAAATTCGTATTGCCAAGGGCCAACTTGACCCTTGTTCAAATTGGGAAAGCATTTTTGATCGAATGGGCGCAAGGATGCGCAGTAGAGAAGTCATCCAAACCAGTACAAGTCCAGACCGATAACCGGCAATGCAATGCTCATGTACAAGCATGGAGGCTCTTGGTTAAAGAGCAGAAACATCTCAATAAGGAACAAAGACGTCAGGAGAAATTAGCGGCACGGCGCACTGAGGAAGTGGCCATCAAGGAACAAGAAGATGCATGGCAGGAGTTACTACAAAAAATATGCCATGAACAATTGTTACAAAAGCACCAGTTCAAGGAACTCGAGCAGCAGATAGCCAGGGAAAGGAAGACCCTGGAAGACGTCCTAAACCAGTTAGAACCAGGGTTGGCAGTACGGGAGGTGCTGTTCAATACACCATCAAATATTGAATTACTGTTAATCAGATGGCCTGGTTTTGACAGCAAAAGAGCAAAACCGGTTGATGCATGCTCTAAACAGCAATATTATGAATGCAGGGCGAGTCATGAGAAACAAAAGGCAACTCCAGTATGAGGAAAGACTCCAAGGAGAAAGATACAATCCATATCTTTCCACATATATTCAATGGAGGTTGCCAAGGAACTACACACCACCTCACATATCTCAGTATGGGGAAGAGGAAATTTTCACGCTGCCCAATCATGATTATTTCTTGTCCAAATTAGGAGAGGACAAGGAATTTACACAGTGCTGGGTCCAAGGAATCTTAAAGGAGAAACCAGTGTTACCTGGATCCTATACAATGGCTATTCCTAAAATGGCACCGTGGAAGGTGAATGGATACTGCTACCTGTATCTGTTCAAAAAGGAATTCCATAATCAGTTTCATTGGCCAGAGTGGCCCACATTGGAATGAATTCTTTCATGGGAACCAGAACTTAGGGATTATTCCGTGGTCTTTGGATTGCAGGATAACGTGAAACCAGATAAATTCCATGTGCTAGAATGGGCAGAAATAAGTCTCAAAAAGGACAAGATCTATACATGGAAAGACCTGGAATGCCTGGAGCAACATGGGAAATTTAACAAATGAGCCAGATTTGGAGGACAGGGGAAGTCAAAGAAACCAAGATCCAAATCACCTACAACCATATCCTTGTTTGTACAAAGAGTCTCCAAAAACCCATCTGTCAGATCTCTACCTGAACTAGGACAAGTCACAGTTAAAAAATCATACTCCCAAGCAGTCATTAGCGCATTTGGACCAAGTAAAGCATTAACTAGAACTCAGGGAGCAGACTGGACTTGGAATGGAGGATTGGTCGCAAATCCATTAGACTGGTTAAAGGAGGATCTGGTGGCACCTAGTTCATCTAATACAGAGGCACAGAAATGGGAAATTGACAATTGGAGAAGGGAAATTAAAAAGGATATTTCCACTCCTTACCCATATCCAAAACCCAGATACGACAGACACATGCTCCATCCAGATATTCCTGGATTTTGTTATTTGTTCCTAATTAAAGCACAATACTGGGATGAATACAACTGGCCAGCATACCCCCAAATTCATGAAGTAATATCATGGGACCCAAACCTGCAAAACGAATGAATCAGGATCTCAATTCGTCGAACCCATCGTCTAGACCATTGCTATCATATTGATAAGCAGATGAGCAGATATGATGGATAGGCACATTTGGATCTGATGAATCGGTCTGGCTCAGGACACAAACAACTCGGGGTATTCTGGTTTACTGCTGATATGCTTGCAAATATGTATAATGCATTAACTGGATGGTGGACAGTATGGGCAGAAGACACAGAACTACCGGCTCCTCAAGGCACCACAGTGGCACAGATTGCCGCTCAGGAGGATATCATCCAAAGACAGCAAATGCAGTGAGAGGAAACTATTATGGCAATTGGACAGGTAGTGGCCAGAATTGTAAACAAGTATCAACATGCTAACCCAATACCGCCACCAGCCCCTCTCACTAAAGCCAAGATGCCAGACTACTATGAGGGAGATCCTCACATGGTTGATGGATGGCTGAGGCAAATGAGAACGTACTTCACGCTGGCACGGGAAGTCCAATTGGATCGGAAGATTTTGATTTGCCTGTACTGAATCTGGAAAGGAAAAGATAACCGAGCAGGAGATTGGGCAGGAGTTAAACTCAAAGCAGTCCAAGATGCAGAACAAGAGTACCAAAATGAGGCAGTCAACTCCGGATGGCCAGTTAACCTGTCATGGGCATCTCTCAATCAAGGTGTTATTGTAAATGACCATGAGATTCGGCAACCCTTGTGAAATCAGTTTCCTTTTACTTCCTGGGAGGACTTTGCAACACAGATGCACAAGTTCTTCATGTCAACTGAGACCCAAGAAAAGGTGACTGATGTGATCCTAGCATTAAAACAAGGGAATATGATGATTGAGGATCACATAGTCAGGTTCAATGCCCTACTACCATTGGTTGGTTGGGACAATAGGGCTCTGATTGCATTATTCAAGAAAAACATCAACCCTGCACTTGGACAAGACCTAATTAGGCATGGAAATCTAGGGGATGATGCGACCCTAAAACAGATCCAGGATTGGGCAATAGAGTTGGCATGAACCTATTGCAAAGCAACAGAAGCATATGGGCCAGATAGACAAAAAGGTGGATACAAAGAAAAATGGTTGCTAAGGACAGTAAACCAAACCAGTTTCAATACAGTACACCGACAACATCCAAAGATCCGAATGCCATGGATGCTGATAAGTGTAAAAAAACAAGTAGCGGGAAGTTGCTATAACTGCGGAAAGGAAGGACATTTTGCACGAGAATGTCCAGAGCCCTGAAAATCTTGATGGAAGGATAAGGGGAAGTGAAAGGCAAGAGAGGTTAAGATAGAAGAGCTCACTGAGGAGCAATGGAAGGAACTCGGAAAAGAGAAGGGTTTTGGCGAAAGCCAGTAGGCAAGCCCTCAGTGCTGCTGGCTAATAGAGTTTCGAAATTGGACAATGACTCTTGTGTAAATGTACAAGACTTGTTATATGAATATTCTTCTCATATTCATTGGATTTGAAACTTAAGTGTGAGTGCAAAACCCAGAATTAAGCAGTGGACTCCTGCTTGGGTGATGAGATGGATATGGCAACAAAACAAAACTGTTGCTATAGATTGTCTGAAAGGATGGGTTCATGAGAAGTGTTTATCTGAGGTGACACCACAATTGTTGAAGGAACTAAATCAACAATCAGAATCAGAAGCAATGTGGAATCTAGCACAGTTGCAACAACAAATTGTCAAAGCCTCAGGAAAGCAGGAAATGAATCTAAAAGGGATAATAACCACTATGGATACAGGATCCACAATTCCTGTCACAGCTTTAGTTGATTCAGGATGCACAGGATTGTGCATTAATGATGAATTTGTGGAAAAACACTGGATGAACAAACGGCGCCTCATGAGACCAGTACCAGTTTATAATGCAGATGGAACTTGTAATACCATGGGTAATATCAAGTATATGGTGCAGTTTAAATTACGAATTGGAGACCACAAAGAAGTAATGGACTGCTGTGTCACACGACTGGGAAAAACAGACTTGTTCTTGGGTCATGACTGGTTACAACTGCATAATCCAAGTATGAACTGGAAAAAGCAGGAAGTGACGTTTAGCCGGTGTCCAGGAACATGCTGGCATCAATCCAGTGTGAGCAAACCTGAGGAGGAGGTGGAAGAAACCAAATCCTTAGAAGATGGGGAACGTCTGTTTGCCATACATATAGGACCAAGAGAGTTAAAGCTATGACCACTTTCAACAGACATTGCGGCAAAAGAGGCATTGGCCAGTAAAAAGCAGTCCCTAGAGGAAACCGTACCAGGGCATTATCTCAAATATCGAAAGGTATTTGAGAAAGAAACTTTTGACAAGCTACTGCCAAGACGGCCATGGGATCATGCCATCAAATTTATTCCAGGAGGACAGCCGATGGATTGCAAAGTGTACCGTTGAATAAAGAAGAACAGGAACAGTTGGATGAATTCCTGGAGGAAAACCTAAGGTCCGGATGGATCAGACCAAGCACTTCCGAACAAGTGTCACCATTCTTCTTTGTCAAGAAAAAAGATGGAAAGTTGAGACCAGTACAGGACTACTGGAAATTAAATGACATCACAAGGAAGAACCAATACCCCCTAACCCTGATTGGAGAATTGATTGATTGGTTATCAAAAGCCAAAGTATTTTCCAAAATGGATATCCGATGGGGATATAACAACATTAGGATCAAGGAAGGCGATGAATGGAAAGCAGCTTTCAAAACTCATCGAGGCCTGTTCGAACCCCTGGTTATGTTTTTTGGTCTTTGCAATTCCCCAGCAATGTTCCAGACAATGATGAATGACATCTTTAGGCAAGAGATTGCTGAGGGATGGGTCGTCATCTACATGGATGATATCTTGGTGTTCTCCCAGTCACAAGACGCACACACAATGCATGTTAATCACATCCTAGCAAAACTGGAGAATCACAAGTTGTCATTAAAACCAGAGAAATGTTGGTTTGATCAGCCTCAGATCAATTTCCTGGGGCTAGTCATTAGTCAAGATTTTATCCAAATGGAAAAGGGCAAGGTGCAGGCTGTGGTTGATTGGCCGATCCCTACATGCAAGCGTGAACTTCAGCAGTTCTTGGGTTTTGTTAACTTTTATTGGTGTTTTGTGCTGGGATTTGCCAAAACCACGAAACCCTTGACAGGTCTTACAGGCAAGGTTGAGTGGAATTGGACGGACCAGCAGACTTTGGCCTTTCAGGGACTGAAAGACCTTGTGGTGAGGGAGGTAATCCTCAAAATTCCCAATGATGACAGTCAATTTCGTGTTGAAGTAGATGCATCTGATTTTGCAATTGGCAGAATTCTGTCCCAGCAGAGCAAGGACAGCACATGGAGACCTGTGGCTTTTATTTCAAAGTCATTAAACGAGGCTGAGCAAAATTATGAGATCTATGACAAGGAAATGCTTGCAGTCATGCATGTGTTTTATGAATGGTCTCACTACCTTAAAGGTGCAAAGGAACAGATCGAGGTTTTAACGGATCATCAAAACCTCACATACTTCCGAAAACCACAGAACTTAAATAGACAACAAGCATGATGGGTCACAGACTTGCAGGAATTCAACTTTGTCATTAAACACCAGTCCGGAAAATCTAACTCAAAAGCAGATTTATTGTCAAGAAGAGCAGGGCACGAAAAGGGACAAAATGATAATGAAGGAGTGATACTCCTGAAAGATCATTTGTTTGTAAGGATCTATGATGATGATTGGGCAATTGAAGATATCATTAAAGCAATTCAGAAGGTCTTGGCTCAGCAATGGGAAATTCAGGTTCAACAAGGCCTTGAACAGCAAGACCCTGACTTTAAAACTGAGAAGGGATTGGTTGAATGGAAGGGTCGGATTTACATACCAGCGGATGTGCAGATCAGGGGCAACTTGATTCAGATTCACCATTCCTGGGGACACTCAGGGGTAGCCAAGACTGTGGAAAGTCTCACCTGCAACTTCTGGTGGCCGCAAATGTGAAAGGACATTGAGTGCTTTATACGAGGATGTGAAATGTGTCAAAAGGCAAAGCCAAATCAACAGCCAAGGGCAGCACCATTAATTCCAAATGAAATCCCCAACACACCATGGGAAGTCATCTCAGTAGATCTAATCGGACCATTGCCAGACTCAAAGGGCAACGACATGATCATGGTTGTGGTAGATTGGTTCACAAAAAAGGCATATTTCCTTCCAACAACATCATCGATTACTTCACAAGGGGTAGCTGTTCTGTTCAGAGACAATGTTTTCAGGGAACACAGCTTGCCAAGGAAGGTTATCAGCAATCAAGGACCGCAGTTTATCTCAAAGTTCATGGACGATCTATATGGGATTCTAGGAATACAGGCTAATAGATCTACAGCTTATCACCTGCAAACAGATGGACAAACAGAACGTGTTAATCAGGAAGTCAAGGAATTCCTGACAATGTTTGTCAATCATCGGCAGGATAACTGGAGTGACTGGCTTGCGGTGGCTCAATTTTGCCATAACGACTGAGTACATTTGTCCACTGGGTTTTCACCATTTTTTATGAACTATGGAAGACATCCGAACAAGGGGATGAACCCGTTATACCAGCCAAGAACTGTTGTAATGGAGGAATTAGTCAAAGAAATCGAGGATGTCCATGCCAAGACTAAAATTGCACTCGAAAGAACTGCTGAAGCAATGAAACAGCGGTGGGATGCTCATAGAACACTGGCACAAAATTATCAACTGGGTGATAAGGTGTACCTCAGCACAGAGAATTTGCCAACGCTTCAAGCAACTAAGAAGTTCAACAGCAAGTTTGTGGGTCCCTTAGAGGTGGTTGAGAAGGTTGGTGAGTCTGCATACCGGCTAAAGATCCCTGCTGCATGGAAGATCTACAACGTCTTTAATGAAGTATTCCTAAAGCCATATATTGCTCCGGAATTCCCCAATCAAATTGAAAAAGCTGCCAAATGTAAAGAGGCACAGATGGTGGAGGAATCAGAGGATGATGAGTATGAAGTTGAAGAAGTCATGGATAGCAGAGTTAGTGGATGAAACAGTGGTAGATTGGGGTATTTGGTCAAATGGAAAAACTACCCTGTGGAAGAATCAACATGGGAACCAGCAGAAAACCTCGCTAATGCTAAGAAAGAGGTTCAGAAATTCCATAGACAAAACCCAAGCACACCTTGGTGACTGGCATCCTTGGACTTATGGTTTAAAAATTGGCATAACTACACAGATACAAAGGCTCCCAAATGGTTGTTTGGTTGGGAAGATGGCAAATTTGAGCGTGACTACCTCAACAAGTTAAAACGGAATTGGCAACGATGGAAAGGTGACCACAAACTCATCTATGTGGAACCCAACACGGAAGGGGCATTCTCAAGAGACCTTGAGTGCGGTGGGCCGGTTAAACCCACACTTGATTCCCCTAGGCCAACCAATGCATGACTTCCCAGGACATGAAGTCTTAAGGAGGAGGTCATGTTACAATATGGACTTTTGCTACTGTTCCTTTATTTTTCTCTATTTTATTCAGAGACCTACGGACGTATAATGGGACACAAGCATATGGCAAGGGACCCCTATCCAGATATGGCAGGAGGATTACATAACCCAGGGTGGCTATACAATCAAGGCTATTAGGGGATATTGGGTGAGACAGTGTTCATGGGAAGGGACTGGGAGTCTGGGTAAGTCCAGACAGGTCTGGGAGATGGGTCTGGATCTTGTTGCTGTGCATGCATAGCCTTAGTGGCTGCACAGACTGTGCACACAGACCAGCAACTCAGGTATATAAGGTGTGCATTCTGTAGGTAGGAGTCCTTAAGACTCTAGATTGTTTCCTCCTTGTAGGTCACAGACTATTGTGTCTTAGCTTTGTCTCTCTATATATTTCTCCTCTTGAAGCTTGTGATTGTGTATAAGGATTAGTCCTAACAGTCACAGACTTGCAGGAATTCAACTTCGTCATTAAACACTGATCCGGAAAATCTAACTCAAAAGCAGATTTATTGTCAAGAAGAGCAGGGCACGAAAAGGGACAAAATGATAATGAAGGAGTAATACTCCTGAAGGATCATTTGTTTGTAAGGATCTACAATGATGATCGGGCAATTGAGGACATCATTAAGGCAATCCAGAAGGTCTCAGCTCGGCAATGAGAAACTCAGGTTTGGCAAGGAATTGAGCAGCAGGACCCTGACTTTAAGACCAAGAAAGGGTTGGTTGAGTGGAAGGGTCAGATTTATGTTCCAGCAGATGCGCAAATCAGGGGTGACTTGATTCAAATTCACCATTCCTGAGGACATTCAGGGGTAGCCAAGACTGTGGAAAGTCTCACCTGCAACTTCTGGTGGCTGCAAATGCAAAAGGACATTGAGCACTTTATACAAGGATGTGAAACATGTCAAAAGGCAAAGCCAAACTGACAACCAAGGGCAGCACCATTAAATCCGAATGAAATCCCTGATGCACCATGGGAAGTAATTTTGGTAGATCTAATTGGACCATTGCCGGACTCAAAGGGCAACAACATGATCATGGTCATGGTAGATCAGTTCACAAAAAAAGCATATTTCCTTCCAGCAATGTCATCAATTACTTTGCAAGGAGTGGCCATCTTGTTCACGGATAACATCTTCAGGGAACACAGCTTACCAAGGAAGGTTATCAGTGATTGAGGACCACAGTTTGTCTCTAAGTTCATGGACAATTTATATGGGATCTGTTACAATTCTCTTTTCCCTTTGTTAACGGACTACATTTACTTGTTACAAATCCATAGTTACACTTGGACGTTATCTCCTTTTTATAGCTACCTTCACCTTTCCTTTCTTAGATAGCTATGCTCTTTCCCCTTTAGTTTCTCTTGTTCTCTTAACGTATATAAACCCCTCTCATGTACCATAATTCCTTAGTTCCAACTTAGTTGAATCTTATCCATAACTTGAATGCTCTTTTGC
>JAEBUO010000119.1:0-26502 GCA_023014395.1 Amanita rimosa | reverse complement strand
TAGATAGATTTTCTCAAGGGTCATGCTGAGATGGACTTCCATCGTACATGCAGACTAATGTGGGGTGTCTAAACAACACTCATCACTAGATTAGGATCTCTGAGGAGATCACTTTAGAACACTGATTACATACACACATACACTAGATTAGTTGGTGGATTTTCGTATGCAGGGATTTGAAGGAGCCCCTGGTACAATCTTTGGCATAGTGTAACGGTGTTGGTGTTTATACTTAATTCTCGCCGTGCGCCATACACTGGACCAATTTTATTGGTGTGTAGCGCTGTGGTACAAGAAAAGTAGAACTAATTACATAATTATTTTGACGCGCGACAAAAGGTCTGCGCGTCCAAACATTGCAATATTATATATACATATTGATGCATATACATACGCATCGGCACGAATAAGAAATCAGACAACGAGGGCGAGGCTCTCCCTAAGACGAAGTAGAGCCCTTACACCCTCCCCAGCAAGATTGTACCAAGGGTGCAATCTGAAATTAAAGATAAGGAAAGGCATAGCTTTCCTTGAGAAGATGACGAGGTGATGGCCTCGAATTTCAAACCGGACCCATAGGCGATCCTTCGACCTCCATGTCGTGACGCGACAGCTCCTCGTGATCTGGGAGCTGCTCGATGTTTACTGTCTCCGGGTTGTATTGAGCGTCCCCGGCCGGAGGTCCCTTATCATGTGGGAGGACCGAGAGGTTGGTCCTCGAATCAATTTTTAAGCCTTTTTCAAGGCGTTCGAAGAGGGGTTTCCCTCTCTTTCCCTTTGCTTTCCTCCTTTGAGATAAGGAGGGTCTTGAGACCCTTGGCACCGGGTAAACCCTGCTCCATGTGGGTTCGGGTGGCAGCTTCATGCTCGTCAGATGATTTCTTGCGAAATCTCTGAACAGGGAATCGCAGTCCCTGGAAGTTAGTCCGCACTTGTGAAAGTGCGTGACTATGTCGTCGAGCGTGTATTCGCCCGTGTGTACTAGTCGGTACGGGGCGTACGCGACCAAGCACCCTTCATCCTCCACGAGCCTTAGACGGGCCAGAGTACCCTTGAATAGGCCCAGTTTCTCAAAGAGATGACAGGACAGCCACCAGAACCAAGCGGTAGTACCTTCACTTGGATGGGGTTCTGTCATCTTGAGGAACATCCACGCCGTAACGTCCAGGACATTATAGCGGCCGTCTGTTCCTCGCCGGATAGAAGTGGGGAGCTCGCCCCTCATCGCGAGCTCTTCAACGTCGGGTTCCCTCGACAAGTCGCTGAGGGGAAGGAATCCCGACGCTGTGACGTCCCTCACCGCCCAACGTTGAGCGGCGGATCTTTGATCGAGAGGCACCTTAGATGCCTCTCTAGCCATCTACATGGGCTTCCCGTTCTCCCAGTACCACTTGCCAGCAGCTGGTCGTTTAGCCCATAGATGAGCGGCGTCCTCATCCCAGTAGGTTTTTACGTCCATGTGGACGTGCCCGAATTTGCTCAACTTGTAAAGTCTACTGACTTTATTGAGCCTAAAAGACGCTGGGTCCCCTAGAGGAGAGCTTTGGCAGCCCGGGGGAAATTGCCCGGTCTTCGTTCTCCTAGAGCCTGTGGGAGGCTCATATTTCTTTGAATGAGACTGGGCTCCCTCAATTCTTGAGACGAGGGAGGCTTCGTCTACCATCATTCTAGAGGAGGAGGAAGGGTTTTCCCCCTCTACTCTGTGGAATTCCCGGGTGTGCTCGCGCCTAGATTTGCTAAGCGCCATTCCGAGCTCCTCCTCATCACCCGACAGAGAAGGAGCCTTCGCATCGACTTTGCTGTCGAAGTCTGAGTCCGTTTTGTACATCGTCCTTTTCCCTTTTCCTTTTGACGAGGGAAGGGGGGCAGACAAGGACGGAAATGTCGGAGGAGGAACGCGTGAACAATCCTCCTCAGCCGGGACAATAGGCGCGGGGGAGATTTGATGACGTGGGGCTGCGGAGCGGCGAGCTCTGGGGGAAGGGCTTTCGCGCTTCCGCTTGCCCTGATGCTCGCTCTGGTGAGCCTCTTCCCCGCCAGCATAGGCCAACCTAGAGGAGTTTTCACTCCTCGACGTTCGCAATAATTCTTCGACTCTCTTTTCGAGAGTCTCTTTCTCTTTTGAGAGTTTTGCAACTCTCTGATGATACTTGTCAAGCTCGTCATCGAGCTCGCGGAGTCTCCTCTCACTCCTCCTTAGACCGTCGTCGTAGGCCCGGTCTACTTCCTTTCTCAGGTGCAGGACATCCTCCCAATGCCTGCGTTGTTTTTCGACAAAGAGGGCTAGAGCGCCCCCTTGGGTGTTGTCCAGGACATGCCTGGAAAAACGAGCACAATCCCCGCATTGTTTCGGATGCAAGGGAAGGTGGACGACCGGGTGGATAACCCAGTCCGGGATTAGGTTCGAAAGGATGTCTGCAGCATCCATATTATCGTGAGGAGATGAAGATCTCCTCGGTTGTTTTGAGCCGTGATGGCTCGATTCTCCTGCGCGAGGAGAGGGGCTACGCTCTTCGCGTTGCTCATCTCTCCTGGTACGTTCAAAACAACTGTAGCTGTCAGCGGACATGTCGTTTGGGTAAATTTGTCGTGTGGGAAATTTCCGCGCGTTTTGTTTCGGAGTTGAAACAAATTCCCAGGACACCTGGTTGGCCAATCGGCTGTTTCACTGCCACCGTCGCGTTTTTACTCGCGACGTAAATCCGAGGGTGTTTTCACACCCTCAAGCTCTAGATATTGATCTAGAGCTTCAAGTTCTTCTACTACTTCCAGAGGTTCCCAAGTGGAATCTCCAAGTTCCCATCGCACCTTGAAAAGGAGTTTAGGAGACCATCGGTGGTCTTCTATCGCTTGGATGACCCATTCTTGATCAGGGTCATTTCCAACGTCGTAATGTACTCGAGTTTCCCTCTTAGGGAATTTGTTCGAGTCGTTCTCAACAAACGGTTTTAGAACCTTTTCGTGGAAGACATCGTGAATACGCCTTGCCTTCAGATCTGGTGGTAGATCGATCTTATATGTAGATCGTTCCGGAAAAATTTCTAGGACCTCATAGGGTCCTAAGTACTTTGGGCAAAGCTTTCGAGCTCGTCCCTTTGGAAGATTTATGTTTTCTGTTGAGAGGAAAACTAAGTCACCCTTATGGAAGGCTTGCCCTTCCCAGCGATGTCTGTTCGCTGCTACCGCTTGACGCGTACGTTGAGCGGTCAATTTATCAAATGTTTTATCGAGAACATCCTTGATGTTCTCTATGAATTGCTTAACTCCCGTATGTGATGCTCCGTGGTCGATTCCTTGAATCATCCTGGGCATCCATCCATAATTGGATTCGAACGGAGAGTAGCCAGTGGATTCACTGACTGCTGAGTTCATAGCGAACTCAACCATCGGCAATTGTGACTTCCAGTTGTCCTGGTAGTCATTTACCAACGACCCCAGTATCTGGGACATTGTTTGGATAGCTCTTTCGGAAGAGCCATCAGTTTGAGGGTGATAGGACGACGACATGAGCAGTCTTTGTCCTAGGATTTTGCTAAGTTCACTCCAGAACATAGAGGTGAACTTCATATCTCTGTCAGATACAACAGACTCCGGTATACCATGGAGTCTAACAATTTCTTTAACGAATAGTTCAGCTATTTCTTTAGCCGATGCATTCGTTCTAGTAGGGAGTAGGTGAACCATGGCGGTCATCCTACAAATAGCTAGAAGGACATAATCAGATCCTTCTATTTCAGTGAACGGACCAACAAAGTCCATTCCTATGCTTTCCCAAGGTCTCGACGGAATAGGCATCGTATGAAGCCATCCCGGGGTCTTCTGCCTCGAGACCTTCGTTGTTTGGCATTTTCCGCAGGACTTGCAGAAATCCTCCACATCTGTGGTGATATTAGGCCACCAGAACCAACGCCGGGTATATCCTAGCGTTCTTTGTGTTCCGAGATGGCCCAACGTGATGTGGCAGGTGTCAATGATGACACCTCGAGTACTCTTCCCTTCGAGTAGTCCATTCGGTACACAGACTACTCTTTGTCCGATCCTATTGGTAGTCCATAGGATCCCTTTCTTTAGATCGAATCTTTCGTATCGATCTACATTCTTCCAAATTTCTGTGAAGAATTTATCATTTATGTATTCCTTAGGAATACATTTCAAGACAACTTTTAACGAATTGTCGTCTAGGTTGAGGCCTGGGACCTCGGTTGTTCCGACTTCCTTGTTGGAAGTTAGCTCTTTTGACTCGATTTCTCGAGTCTCTAGTTTATCTTGAATTGGAATGTCCTCCGATTCAATAATTGCTAAACAGGCATGAGACTGAGTTAATTCGTCTCGCCTGTTTAAGGAGAGATCTTCTCCTTCCGGGTCTAATCTCGAGTCAGCGTTAACATACGCAGCAACATCATGGACCTCATTTGGTCCATCATTTGTATAGTAGCGCGATAAACTATCCGCTACTTTGTTTTTCTCTCCCTTGAGATATTTCATCTCAAAGTTAAATCGAGATAGGTATTCCCACCATCTCATATGTCTTTGAGACCCGGTTTGAGTCTCTTTAAAGAAAGTTAATGCTTGGTGATCCGTAACTACTGTGAATCGGAGACCCAGCAGCTTGTCTTCCCAACGTAATAGAGCTTCTAGGATCCCTAGTAGCTCTTGTTCCCAAGTGCAGTAGTTCATCTGCGCTGAGGTGAATTTGCGGGATATGAATCCTGCAGGCATGCAGGTATCCCAAGTAGGGCCTTGCCCATACCAGGCGCCTATTCCACTAGCGGAGGCATCTGTAATAACCCAGATGGGAACATCTAGGTTTTTGTTTATCGGTTTACAGACTGGTGCTTTAGCTACCAATCTTTTCAGTCCACAGAAGCAGTTTTCGTGGTAGTCTGTCCAGACGAACTCCTGATTGTTGCTGCACATTCCTGATAATGGAGCGGTTAACTCCATAACATTTGGCAGGAATTGTGACAGATATTGGATCACTCCGTTGAACCTGAGAACGTCTGTATAGTCTCTAGGCGTTCTCCAATTTAGGATCTTGTCGATCTTCGAGGGATCAATGTGAATTCCTTCATCATCGATAATAAATCCAAGACAGTCCATTCTAGTGGACAGAACGTCTATCTTCTTAAGATTGCGACTCAAGTATAGCTTGAGTTTACGCAGTCTGTTAAAAGTCACTTCGAGGTGACTATTGTGTTCCTCCAATGTATTGGAATACACAAATATATCGTCCTGATAGCAGTGCAAGAAATTTGCTATCATATCTGCAAAGGAGACGTTCATGAGCCTCTGAAACGTTGGAGGTCCATTCTTATCTCCTTGTTGCATTACACGGCTAATCATGTTGCCGTATATTGTTGCAAATACCGAGCGTTGTTCATGCTCAGGCAAAATGCAAATTTGTTCATATGCATCTGAGAGGTCGATTTTTGTTCTAAATCGAGCTCTCGCTAGATCATTCCTGATCGTTTCTTGATCAGGCATCGGAGTAACATCTGCCAAGGTGTTATCGTTTCGTTGCCTAGCATCGATGACGGTTCTTATTTTCCCGTCTCGTTTAATTACAATTAATAGAGGTGCTGATGACGGAAGGCTAGTCCTTTCCCACCATCCAGCCTCTAGGTAGCGGTCAACTTTCGCTTTAAGCTCATCTCTGAGCGGTTCAGGGCATTTGGGTGCCCTATGATTTATCTTAAGATTTGGGTTTATTAAAGGAATCTCATGATTTATTTCCCTTAAGGGCGGTAAATCCGGCTTTTCGGGAATGAATAAATCTTGGATCTCATCGATCCATTTTTGGCGCAGTTTAAGACGATCCTCCACGGTGATGGAGGTGGTACCCTCTGTGCGCACGCCGGCTAGCATCTGAGGGTTGGCGTCCTCTAGTCAATGAGAACGTTTGTTAGGCTTGAATTTGCCCTTCGCGTTCTCTTTAAATTTTATGGGTTCTTTAAGGGACCCTTTTGAAGGCGGTGTTATGCTGCCTGATCCCTCCCCCACCTTGCCAAGAGGAATTGAAAATTCCCCTTCACGTACTGGGAACCATTTATCTCCCAGTTTAAAGGAACCGCTGCCCGCATAATTGAGCAGCACATTGTGTTCTTTTAGGAACGGTGTTCCTAATATAACCTGGTACCTATCCAGGTTTACAATATCAAAGTAGCGATTTTGTTTTAAATTGCCTACTCGTAATTCTGCTCTTGCTCTGTAATTTATTGTGGATCTCGAGCCTGAAGTTGCCATTTGCAACTTGACTGGTTTCTTAAGCTGGAACATGTCCAGCTTATTGACGGTAGCGAAGTTCGCTGATATCATGTCCAGCGTGCTTCCACCGTCGAGGAGCACATGCGCCTTCTGTCCGTTAATGTGCATGTATCCCTCGATTACGCCCAAGCGTCTGAAATCTTGCTTGGGACCATCCTCGATGCGGTTTTGGGCCACATCCTTGGTCGATCTGAATCAATAAGCGACTTGGTCGACCGACTCTGTTACTTTAGAGGATTTCAGACAATCCTCAGATTCTTCCTCTAGAAGTCGCATAACCGCTACCTCTAAAGTAATATCAGGTTTGGAAGAGAGTTCTATTGAATTCTCTTTCTTAAGGTCCATCTCCTCCTGAGTGAAACCTTTCGATAATGACCAATCCATTAAGTTGGTCCTATCATTCCCAGACTCATGCTCCGAGTCTGTCGGTTCTTCTAATCTGGTGCAAGCGCACCAGTCCTCTAGAGATAACTCATCATTATCTCCATCATTTTCTGAGGCATCTCCCTGTTGCGCCTTGTGTGCTTCTTCAGCGGAGGCATATCGCTCTTCTGCGTCAGAAAGTTCTTCGGCTTCTGCAGCATTTACAGTGCCGTCTTTAAGCTCTCCGTCATCGAGAACTTCAGCATTAGCAGATTTCTTAAATCTGCTGTTTTTCTTTGGGCAGTTGGGGCTAGTATGCCCTTTCTGCTTGCAAAAATAACACTCGATAGATTTCGAGTCGTTATTGTTGGTTTTATTAAAGGCACCCTTCTCAGGAGCCTTGTAACTCGTCTGTTTCTTAGACGAGTCTTTAGACGTCGATGGTTTCCCCAATGTCTTCGTTGTTGAGCGCTTTTGTCGGTCGCGCTCCTCCCAAGTTTCATAGAGATAAGCCTCCTCTATAAACTTAGCTGCTTCGAAAATAGCACTTAGATTGCTATTTTCAGGGTTGTAGCCGTGTCTCACAACCTTGGTTGAGATTTCCGGCTTCAAGGCGCTGAGAAATCTCCTCGCCATATCATATTCAGAAGGTATCTGAATCATCTGTTGGCTCAGACGCTCCAAATCCTTCTTTAATTCGGTTACTGACCGTCCCTTCTGGGAGAGACGGTCAAATTTCATAGCGGCATCTCGTGAAGAGGCGTCCCTAACGAAATATCTCTTGAGGGCTACCATAGAGTCCTCAAAATTCCAACTGCGATCAGTATTAGAGTTGATCGTATGTTGATACCATTTTAGGGCTTTCCCTTTCAGGATCTGCCCTAGGAAGGTGACTCTAAATAAATCAGCTTCCAGTTTCAGCAGCGAGTAGATGCTGAAGAAATTGAGGAGTTGCCTCTCGAATTTGAGGAACTTGTCGATGGTTTCTCCTCCTTCATATTCAGGAGGAGATAGTTTAACCCCGAGTTTACCGAGGTTAATCGGTTCAAGAGAAGAGTTGTATGCCGATTCCGCATCTCTTATTTCTTTACGGACCATCTCATCCGTTCTTTCAGAAGTCTTGTCTGAATGTGTTAGAGGATTTGCTGTTAGCGATCCTCTACCCAAATTGCTAATGGAGAAACTCGGTCTCGGGCCTCTCCAAGTCTCCCTTTGTCTGTGAGGAAGGTTTGAACTCTCCTCTCTGATATCCGAGACCTTCTCTCTGAACCTCGTTCGTTGGGGCGGCGCGGTTATTTCTGGGCTAGAACGTCCGTCGTTGCTAGTCCGTTTGACAGGAACTGCGTTAGATCCTGTCAAAAATTGAGGTCTCTCGAGAGCCTCCTGAATCCGAACCGGTCTCTGGAACGGATTCATTCTGTGAAACAGAGTTTCAGGAGATACTCCGTTTCGTATTTCGACAATGACCAAGTTTCTGGCACTTGCGGTCATTCTCATTTCGTAGTTGAACGAAGTTTCATTTGTTCCTTGCCTATTGGCAATGTCAGATGATTTTGATATCATCTCTTGCTTCTTGAGGCCGACTAAAACCTCAAGCTGCGAATCGCTTATAGGTAGACTTTCGTCCTGCCTATTATCACGAGACAATCTCGTTTCCGGGACAGTCTCAACAGCAGGTTCTCCCTCGCTGATATAGTCAAGAGCAGAGTCTTGACTAGCAGATTGGTAACCGAAGTTCCTGCTATAATTTGATCTGGCTCGCTTGCGCGAGTCAGAACGCCCTCGGTGATGTCAAGGTGAATCGCTTCGCCTCTCAAGAAGCATTGCGATATGTTCTAGGAGATTATTAGTCTCCTTCGTTTTCTCTTCCAATTTCTGGAAGTTATGGGAAAGGCTCACATGGTTTATGGCCATGAGCCTTTCTAGGTCCTTTTGCCCTTGGACCAGTTGTCCTAGGACTTCTATGGTTTTGGGCTGCGATACCGCAATGGTGTGCGACCCTTGTCCCTCCGTTTCGGTGGGCTGAGATAGTCTGGTCAAATTTGCCAGATCCTCTCTAATAGAGTCTTCGTCGACTCTTTCAGATTCAAAATTCAACGGAGAGATTGAATCTTCAACCTCTCTTTCATCATCAGATTCTTCTCTGATGTCCTGAAACTTGACCGTTCTTGGGTCGGGTTTTGTAGTGGTTCCAAAGCACTTGGCCAAGGTATCACTGAATAAATCATCAGTGATAGAGGTAGCAGGTACCTCTAGTTGCTTGGGAGCCGATCCGGTTCCCTTTGGTAGTACCGTCGGCTCTCTGCTCAACGGCGGTTGTTGTTTCCCCGTTTGGGGCTTTACATGGTCGACGTGTTGATGCGCCTTGGGCGCCATTCTTGCAGCCGTTGGAGATCGATTTAAATCGATCTCTGTGCTTGTTGTTTTAACCACCGCTGAATAGGGTGGTTTCTTTGGTGACTGCGCTGTTCTCGGTAACAGTCGAGTCGGTGAGGTTCCTTTGGGAGCCTCCATGGTTCTTCGGCCGCTTGGGGAAGGCGTCAGCCGAGCCTTTGGTTGAGAAGTGCTAGCACTTCTTTTGGTGACGTGTTGATCGTCGAGAGGCTTGTAACCTCCCGGAACGCTCAGGCTCACTGAGCGTGGCACCATCACTGGGGAACTCTCCCTCGTATTCGAAGGAGAGTTTGAGAGGTCCTCTCGCCGCTTGTGCGAGGGTTTCCTCGGGGGACTGAACGACATCGTCTAGTGACGTCTTGTCCGGTTGTGCGCTACACTACCAATTGGTAGTGTAAAAAAGTGTAACGTTGTTGGTGTTTATACTTAATTCTCGCTGTGCGCTGTACACTGGACCAATTTTATTGGTGTGTAGCGCTGTGGTACAAGAATAAAAAAATCTAATTACATAATTATTTTGACGCGCGACAAAAGGTCTGCGCGTCCAAACATTGCAATATTATATATACATATTGATGCGTATACATACGCATCGGCACGAATAAGAAATCAGACGACGAGGGCGAGGCTCTCCCTAAGACGAAGTAGAGCCCTTACAGGCTGCCTTGGCAGTAGTTCATCAAAAGTTTCCTTTTCAAACACCTTTCGATATTTGAGGTACTGCCTTGGTACGGTTTCTTCTAGTGACCGCTTCTTACTAGCCAATGCCTCTTTTGCTGCAATGTCAGTTGAGAGTGGTCTTAGTTTTAACTCTTCTGGTCCTATATGTACAGCAAACAGATGTTCCCCATCCTTTAAGGATTCGGTTTCATCTACCTCCTCCTCAGGTTCGCTCACACTGGACTGATTCCAGCATGTTCCCGGACAATGGCTGAAAGTTACTTCATGCTTTTTCCAATTCATACTGGGATTATGCAATTGTAACCAGTCATGACCCAAAAATAAGTCTGTTTTCCCTAGTTGTGCGACACAACAATCCATAACTTCCTCATGACCTCCAATTTGTAGCTTAAACTGGACCATGTATTCGATGCTTCCCATTGTGTTACAGGTTCCATCTGCATTATAGACTGGCACTGGTCGTAAGAGGTGTCGCTTGTTCATCCGGTGTTTTTCCACAAACTCGTCGTTGATACACGATCCTGTGCACCCTGAGTCAACTAAAGCCATAACAGGAATTGTGGATCCTGTATCCATAGTGGTTATGATTCCTTTGAGGTTCATTTCTTGTTTTCCTGAAGCTTTGACGATTTGTTGTTGCAACTGTGCCAAGTTCCACATGGCCTCGGATTCGGATTGCTGGTTCAGCTCCTTTACTGTGTTTTTCACATCACATGACGGTAGCCGGTTTTCAAAAAAAAAAATCTCGGAAAAACGGAATTGTCATAGCTCACCAAATTCTCAACGGAATTCAATGAAAATTGGCGGAATCAACTCGCAAAGCATCCTAGGTTATTTCTGGTGTAGACCGAGACTGAAATAAAAACTTTTAAAAAAATGTGTATTTGCCGAGGCCCGAGGCCTGCTCAGAACTACATATCTACAAGTAACTAGTATGTATCTCTAAATGATGCCACTTGCCTTGAACTTCTCGATATCCTCCTCCGCATACTGGAAAATTAGTACAGCAATACCTTCCTTGATTCCCAACCATTGCGCCAGATGCTTCAATTTGATGAATTTTGGTGAAAGTTGAGTGATCTTGAAGAACCCTCTGTTGCTTAGCAAAGGCCCAAAATCCAAAAAACATATGCCGTCAAGATGGCGTTTTTCGTCAGCATCCAATGCCTGCAGCCACTTGGTGATTCCCAGGAGTTCTGGGTTGAGTGCAGATTGAGGTGGCAAAGCTGGGACTGTCGCCATTGGGACGGGAAAGTTGCTATTGGGCTGAAAACTAGGCATCCCTGGCTGAGTTGGGGGCTGATATGTCCATGGGGGTATAATAAATTGATAATTGGGAGCAGCCGGCGCCGTGCCAGTGACCAGCCGCTCGTCAAGATTTTTCATCTTCATTTGAGACTGGCGCTCTAAACCCAAATCCCTTGCCTTGAGTACAAGATTTTTTGGCTTGCTTTTGACAGTTGTCAACTCCCTGGCCTATGGTGCATTAAGAGCAATTATGATATCATAGTTACTAGTACTCACAATCTCGCTTGCCCACATACCAAGGTCGCTGAATGAAAGTCCATAACAAGGCCCATCGGGAGGCTCTTTGTAGCAGTATGCAGCGCTGAATTCACCTTTGGAATGGGTCGGGCAATGCCACTTCTCCTGTAGGTCTTTTATGGCTTCTATGTTTGCTCAATTATCTCGGGAAATTTCAGTCGTTGCAGACGCGGTGGACGAATTGGGCTTATTCTAGTTGTTATATGCTTCGTCAACATGAACATGTAGCGCAGTGGTACAGGACTTGCCTTCTTTTTCCCACTGCCAGCCTGAGTGCCCTCAGGTGCATTTGTCCTGTCATCCGCTCCATCCTCAAAGAAAACAGTTACGATCTTGGGCTTTCGACCCGAAATCTTTCCACTTGGAAGTCACTGAGGCACCAGAAGTAGCCTCATTGTTTGCTCGAATATCTCAAGTTTGTCAGAGGACTGAATTGAGGTGGTTGATGTCTTTGGCTTGTCGTCAAGTTTGTAGCGTAGTTGGACAATGTTAGGGTGTCTTCCAAGCTTCTCTGCCACAGTATTACGAAGGTCTTCATATGAGATTGATGATCTGACAATGAAGGGGACATTACTTCCATCTGGCTTCTTCACCGCAGCTGATATCTTGAAAACTGAAACGTGTCAGCATGCCACATGATATTCTTCCATTTGTGGACGTACCACATGTTTCCAGATCCGAGACATCACTCGTAACTGACTCAACATCCGCAACCGAGACAGAGCGCTTTTGGCCCTGAACAGCTGCCCCAGTTGTTTGTCTTTTCACAGCTGGTGGCATGGAATGCACTGGCTGCCGGGTTCCAACTGCCAGCGGTATCAATGTGCCATCATTATACGATTCAATCCTATCATCATTATCATCATAATCTGCAGCCATCCTGAGTGCACCAACAATCATCGAGGCATTATCTGAAGCATCACCATCCCACATCATGCCATCGTCTGAATCCTTCATGTCTTCATCTTCGTCGCATTCGGCAATAGAGGTTCCCATCAGTGAGCTAGTCGTGAATGAAGATGAGGTCGCATTGCTTGTTGAACCCAAAGATCCCAGGTTACCTGGACCCTTACGTCGGGTGCGGCGTGTGGTGGATGGTTTATTTGATGGTGTATCCGAGTCGTTGCCAATTTCTGACTCACTGGCATAGCCTCGCTTTCTGCTAGCTGGCCGACGCTCAGGGAGAATTCCCTGCCACTGGCTAATTGAACTTGAAGGGGCCACTGAGATTACAGGCTGACTCGGAGGGAGGGAGCGTCCACAGGTAGTAGTTTGGTTCGCTGGTGCAGCTGTTGAGCATAGCTCTTTCTTTCCACTTTTGGTGCAGGCACTACAGGCATCACCATTCCACTGGCACTTGATTTTTCGGGTCCGACACTGTGAGCATGCGCTGTGTTTGGCATCCGGTAAAGCCTGCTGAGCCGGAGCATGGGATTGAGCAACATCTAGGTCATAGCAGTGAGATACAAGCAGAGTTGCTGACATTTGATGTACTTACAGTCACTAGGACCTGTCTGCGAGTCAACCGCTGCCTTTGACAGCTTCCTTGACTTGGGCGGCATGCTTGAGAGCAGCTGCAAGGCTTCCACATGTTCAACATGGCCTACTATATGGTGTCACTTATGCTATAATATCAAAATAATGCTCGACAGATATTGAAAGTACAATGCTTAAGAACTAAGTACAAGACAGGTTACAGGGTATAGGGTATCACTGATAACACAACATAGGAATTCTTAAATGTACTCGCAATACCTGTACCAGCCATAGCAATCTTCAGGAGTTATGACATAGAGTGCTGTGCACAAAGAAGCACAAATCTCACGATCTGACATCTGGGTCATTGCCATGCGCACATAGTCGCCGTTTCGCTGTAAATGATATTTCATGGCCAAGAATGCTAGTTCAATGGGATTGAGGTCAGGCAAGTACGGTGGTAGGAACTCGCAACACATACCCCTAATGCAGCATGAGAAGCATCTTGTAATTTATAAGACAACAACCAACTCACCTTGATTCAATCATCTCAATGATGTCGGCATGTTTGTGAATACGACAGTTGTCCATAATGATAACCGAATTGGTGAGGGAAGGGGTTCATTTGATCCAGTAAACCACAGATAAAACTTGAGAATGTATCTGTGCAGAATGACCCTTCAATAATCTCACAATGTAAAATGCCATCATTCATTGATATTGCAGGTAACACAGAGAAGCTTGAGGACGTGAAAAACTTCAATATTGAATATATTTGATCACTCACCAACGACCCCGCACAAAAAAGGCCTTCCTTTGAGCCTTAGTACCACGAATAGACCATGTGTGACCTCTGTATGTTGTCCTGCGATCAACCGAGCTTTCGTCCACAAAAACAAGTTGACTGGTGTCATACTGGCTAATCCTTGCAATATATTCGAGTCGTTTCTCAGCTGAACACTCTGCCGCAACACAGGTGAGCTATCAAATAGATGGGTCAGTGCTGGACTTGTATTCGGGTGTCGTATGACTCACCTTCTTCAGTGTGAACCCTCCCGACCTCAAGGCACGCCAAACCGTTGATTTCGACACTTGTACACCACAGGTCACCACCAGCATCTCTTGTAGTTCGTCGAGATATGTATCTGGCATATCCTTGATTTTGCCAAACAGTAGCTACGACGTTTTTAGCTTATCATTGCCAAAGATAAAGAAATATGGGAACTTACGGCTAGTTCCACATCCCGAAGTGCCTTCCGGGTCCTCCCAGGCCGTTCCTTCGCTTCCGGGAGAGTGCCATGGGACTTGAAATGTTGCAAGATGCGCTCAACAGAACAGAGTGAAACTCCAGTATAATATGCGATATCTTCATTTGGTAAAAGTGATGATAGTCATAGGACTATCTCTTGCACTGTGCGGCTGATGGTTTGACCTTGAGGCATCAATGACATGGTATGTGGAGGTTGAGCACAGCAGTAGCACAGCCCCGCTAATCTCCCCAGTGTCCCACGGGGCTCATTTTTAAAAGTGCTTATTTCAGGTTTGGTCTACATAAAAAAATAAACTAGATTGCTTTGCGAGTCGATTCCGACTATTTTCATCGAATTCCGTTGAGAATTCGGTGAGCTATGACAATTCCGTTTTTCCGAGATTTTTTTTTTCCGAAAACCGGCTACCGTCATGTGATGTGAAAAACACAGTAACAATTGCAGTGTTACTTCAGATAAACATTTTTCATGAACCCATCCCTTCAAACAGTCTATAGCAACCATTTCACTTTGTTGCCATATCCTTCTCATTACCCACGCAGGGGTCCATTGCTTAATCCTGGGTTTGGTGCTCACACTTAAGTTTCGAATCCGATGAATATGAGAAGAATATTCATGTAACAATCCTTGTACAATTACACAAGAGTCATTGTTCAATTTCGAAACTCTATCAGCCAGCAGCGCTGAGCGCTCACCTACTGGCTTTTGCCAAAACTCTTTTCCTTTCCAAGTTCTTTCCATTGCTCCTCAGTGAGCTCTTCTATTCTAACTTCTCTTGCCCTCCACTTCCCCTTATCCTTCCACCATGGTTTCTTGGGCTCCAGACATTCTCGTGCAAAATGTCCTTCCTTTCCACAATTGTAGCAACTTCCTGTGATTTGCTTTTTACTCTTATCAACATCCATGGCATTCGGGTCTTTGGATGTTGTCGGCATACTGTATTGAAACTGGTTTGGTTTGCTATCCTTAGCAACTGTTTTCTCCTTATACCTGCCTTTTTGTCTATCTGGTCCATATGCCTCCGTTGCTTTGCGATAGGCTCATGCCAACTCTATTGCCCGATCCTGAATCTGCTTCAGGGTTGTGTCATCCCCTAAGTTGCCATGCCTAATCAAATCTCATCCTAATGCAGGGTTGATGTTTTGTTTGAACAATGCAATCAACGCCCTGTTCTGCATCTTGGACTGCTTTAAGTTTAACTCCTGCCCAATCTCCTGCTTGGTTGTCCTTTCCTTTCCAGATTCGGTAGAGACAGATTGAAATCTTCCGATCTAACTGGACTTCCCACACCAACGTGAAATACGTTCTCATTTGCCTCAACCACCCATCAACCATGTGGGGATCTCCTTCATAATAATCGGGCATCTCGGCTTTAGTGAGAGGGGCGGGTGGCGGTATTGGGTTGGCTCGTCGATATTCGTTTACTATTCCAGCCACTACTTGTCCAATTGCTGTAACAGTTTCTTCATGCTGCATCTGCTGTCTCTGAATAACGTCTTCCTGAGCGGCTACCTGTGCCGGAGTTGCACTGTTAGGAGCGGGTAGTTCTGTCTCTTCTGCCCATACTGTCCGCCACCCAGTCAATGCATTATACATGTTGGCAAGCATGTCAGCAGTGAACCGGAATGCTCCAAGTCATTTGTGTCCTGACCCAGATCGATTCATTAAGTCTAGATGCGCCCCTCCGTCATACCCATTCATTTGCTTATCAATATGATAGCAATGCTCCAGGCCGTGAGTTCGACGAATCGAGATCCTGATCCGTTCATTTCGTAGACTAGGGTCCCAGGATATTACTTTGTGAATCTGAGGGTAAGCGGGCCAGTTGTACTCATCCCAATATTGTGCTTTGATTAGGAACAAGTAACAGAATCCTGGAATATCTGGGTGGAGCATATGTCTGTTGTATCTGGGTTTTGGATATGGGTATGGAGTGGAAATATCCTTTTTAATCTCCCTTCTCCAATTGTCGATTTCCCGTTTCTGTGCTTCTGTGTTGGACGAGCTGGGTGCATTGAGATCCTCTTTTAGCCAGTCCAAAGGGTTGGCGACGGATCCTCCGTTCCAAGTCCAATCGGCTCCTTGAGTCCTGGTGAGTGCTTTACTCAGCCCGAATGCACTGATGACAGCTTGAGAGTACGATTTTTTGACCACGACCTGTCCTAATTCTGGTAAAAATCAGACAGATGGATTTTTGGACACCCCTTGTACAAACAAGGATATGGTTGCAGGTGATTTGGATCTTGGTTTCTTTGATTTCCCCTGTCCTCCAAATCTAGCTTGTTTGTTAAATTTCCCATGCCGCTCTAGACATTCCAGATCTTTCCAAGTATAAATCTCATCCTTTTTGAGACTTAATTCCACCCATTCCAGTACATGGAACCTATCCGGCTTTACATTGTCTTGTAAACCAAAAACTGCAGAGTAGTCCCTGAGTTCGGGTTCCCATGAAAGAATCCGCTCTAACGTAGGCCACTCTGGCCAATGGAATTGATTATGGAACTCCTTTTTGAACAGATATAAGTAACAGTATCCGTTCACTTTCCATGGTGCCATCTTGGGAATAGCCATTGTGTAGGATCCAGGTAACGCCGGTTTCTCCTTTGAGATCCCTTGGACCCAACGCTGTGTGAATTCAACGTCCTCTCCTAGTTTGGACAGGAAATAATCATGATCGGGCAGTGTGAAGATTTCGTCCTCCCCATACTGGGATATGCGGGGCGGTGTATAGTTCCTTGGCAACCTCCATTGAATATATGCAGAAAGATATGGATCATATCTTTCTCCTCAGAGACGTTCCTCGTTTTGGAGTTGCCTTTCATTTCTCATGACGCGCCCTGCATTCATAATATTCCCATTTAAGGCATGCATCAGCCTGTTCCTTTCTTTGGTCGTCAGCACAAGCCCATTGTGTTTCAACGTATAGATGTTGAAACTGATTAACAATAACTTGATGTTGGAGGGGGTATTGAATAGTGCCTCTCATACAGTCGATCCTGGTTCTAACTGGTTTAGGACGTCTTCCAGGGTTTTCTTTTCCCTGGCGATTTGTTGTTCCAGTTCTCTGAACCAGCGCTTTTGCATTAATTGTTTGTGGCGTATTTTTAAGAGTTCTTGCCATGCATCCTCTTGTTCCTGATGGCTGCTTCTTCAGCACGCCATGCCGCTAATTGTTCTTGACATTTCAATTCCTTTCTGAGACATCTCTGCTCCTTTTGCCAGTGCTGCCAAGCCCTGACATGTGCGTCACGAGGTCGGTTATCAGTCCGTACCTCTGTAATTGATTTGATGGGTAACTTCTTTACTGCGCACCCCTGTGCCCATTCAGTCGAGAAAGTGATCCCAATTTCTTCAAGGGTCATGCTGGCCCTTGGCAATACGTAGTTAAACAGCCCTGCCATTCTGATTGTGTTTTTGATCTTCTCAGATCCGCGATTCCAATGACGCCTCAAGTAGAGGGATGTCACCTCTTCTTCCGTAAATGTACTTCCTAATACGTCCACTGTCTGATGCGGTCAATAACGCACCCGCACTCAGATCTTCGATTTAATTCCTTCAACTGACCCAGATGTGTGGTGCCCGGGTTTTCACTGAGATGTCCTCGTGCTCAGATCAATAGGTCCAATACGTAATTGGTATTCTCAGACTGTATCTCCTTGATACACGACACACAAATGGATTGTCTTCAAGGGTTCTGCCCCCTTTTCCGCAATACTAGTGCTGGTGTCTGCAAGACCCTGCCCGGTCAACTACAGCATGCTCCGAGCTCTTGTCTAGTACTGTTTGGTTGCCAGTAGCCAATTGGCCATAGTCACCTTACGATGGTAAGATGAGGCTATCTGTTGTCGATGTTGATGTCACCTAGATTCCTCGAGGCTGTCTGTAGACACGTGCTGTAACGTGTACAGAGTCAGACGGTTTTACTGAAAACTTGAACTCTCTTTGTCACTGTCCGCGACAACGAGCAGGACTTGCTCCACGCTGTGACCAACGACGAAGGGTGTGATGTAGAAGACTCTAGATTATGTTAGGACTAATCCTTGACACAATCACAAGCTTCAGAGAAGAGAATGATATAAAGACGAAGCTAAAGACACAATAATCTGTGACCTACAAGGAGGAAACAATCTAGAGTCTTAAGGACTCCTACCTACAGAACGCACTCCTTATATACCTGAGTCGTTGGTCTGTGCGCACAGTCTGCACAGCCGTTAAGGCTATGCACATGCAGCAACAAGACCCAGACCCATCTCCCAGACTCCCGGTCCCTTCCTGCGAATGCCATTTCACCCAATATCCCCTAATAGCCTTGATTGTATAGCCATCCTGGGTTATATAATCCTCCTGCCATATCTGGATAGGGGTCCTGCACCATATGCTTGCGTCTTGTTATACGTCTGCAGGCCTCTGAATAAAATAGAGAAAAATAGAGAAAAAGGTCCATATCGTAACAAAGGATTACGAAAAAGCACTAAACAAAAAGTCAGCCAAGTGGCTGAATGAAATAATGGAGATGCGCAAATTGGTGGAGCTAGCCACCAATAGCAAAAATAAAGTGATGTACCAAAATCAGCTTAACCCTATAGCTGATCAATTGGTCATAGCAAACATCCATTGGGGTTCAATGAACCCAGATGCTCGTGACGAGGAAAGAACTTCGTCACAACCCAATTTTGTTTTTGCAGCTGGGGAAAAGATTATCCCCAGTAGAAGGAGAAAGGCCGGAATGAGCACTCTGGTCATCCCCGGAATTAATGCACCAACAGGATTAGTTGGTGGTGGGATATTACAAGGTCTGAATAAACCTTGTAATACTGCATGTACAGTAGCAGGCCCCTCAGGGGCAAATATGAACTTCTTTTCAATGTCTGATTATCCCAATCTGGATCCTGGAATGTTAGACGAGTTCATTAAATCCAATACTCTGCCTAACAAACAACCTTCTGACATTTGTTTCTCAGTTAATGGATATGAATTCATCTATGTACCAAAAGAAGTCTATAAGAAGTATTATCCAGATTCAGACTCAATATTTTCGGATTCAGACAAGGAAGAAAAGAAGGATGATAACCCATTCGTTCCTCAACCAACTGACTCTAATAAAGAATTAACTGTTCCTACCAATACTCCAGTTGATTCAATTCTTAAAGACCATGTTGATACTATTATCAAATGTCTTGAGAGAGTCTTTGCAAAGCAAAAAGTTGATGAATCAAAGGAATGGATGAATCAACCTCCTGAAGCAGAATCCTCATTACCAAAAGTTGAATCACCTCTCACTTTTGAACAAGAGGAATTTGGAATGTGGCATTTGAATAATCTTGCTAGGGATTATGAAAATCAAGGCTGGGGAAAACCAAAGCCCCATCACTTGAAATTCATTAAACAAAATTTTGCACCTAAACCTAATCGTGTTGAGCAATATAAGAATGAAATGGCTCAATATAAAGCTATGCGTGATAATCAAGGAACTCCAAATCTCTTTGATACTCGCAATAGTTATGATCAAGTAAAAGAACAACTTGATAAGAAAATGAATGATTATAGAGCCTGGAAAGAAGCTCAAGGTTTTGGTCCAGATAAAACCCCTATTCTTGATTATTTCAGATCTGCTGGGAGATTTGAAGAAGCACCTAATAACACATCTCAGGAGGAATCAAATAAGCCTAGATGGAATTCTGATACTCAACAATCTAATGCCTGGGTACCTAAATGGAAAAGGGACAGAGACAATAATCCTGACCTTAGTCGAAGGTCAGAAGAGGTTGTTTATCCCAAGAGAAGTACATCTCTACCCAGATCTATTAGAAGAACCCCCAAGTTTCAGAATCTCCATGCTTATATTCCATTCAAGAAGAATGTTGTACCTCCTAAGAAGAGTTTCTTCAAACAAGAATCATTATCTAGTAAATCTGACAAGAATATTCACACAAATTTCCAATTTCAAGCCAGAGAACAACAAGATAAATACCATGCCTTTAATTTTTCAGTCAAATACAAAGAATGTGGTTTGACGAAGATTAAAAGACATACTAAAGACCATCCTATTTGGGAAAAGCCTGGATTATGTTATTTAATCCTCATGGATCCTCTTGTCTTAAAAGGATTCATATGGCCAACATATCCTACTCTCAAGGATATAGTTGCATTACCCAAATCTTACCATAGAGATGTCCAGTTTTATTATCAAAAGAATGAATCTTTGAAGTTATTACACTTCATAGAACAGCCTGGATCCAACGTCTCATGGTGGACTTTAGAAGATCTTGTTACATCTTTTAACAGGCTTTCATCTTGGAAATGTGGAGGTTCAGATCCTGCTGAAAAATCAATGGAAAGATTAGTTACTGTCTATGGTGGCATAACTGATTACAAGAAGTGGAAAGATGTTCTCATTGCATACCTTCAAATGAAAGGATATGAGAAATATCTTACTAGCACTAAACCACTATTACTAGCAGAACCACCCAGTGGTGCTAGTCTTTCTACTAAAACACTTTGGGAGTTGGAGTATAAAACTGCTTATAACAAAAGAACAGATTGGGATGAAAATATGAAGAAATGTCAAGCCATTATCAAATTGGCTTTACAACCATCTCTCTGGACTTACATTAAAGATACTCCACAGGCTACAATGACAGCCTTAGATACAATGTTTGGCACCAAAGGCATTGCAAAGTATTTCATACTTTACAAAGCTATATTCAATTGGTCCATGAAATCTAGTTCAGATCCCATTCTAGCAATTACTAAACTTATGAAGTTAGTATCTGACTTAGGAACAGAAGAGAAATATCAAATTCCTGATTTTGTCATTTGTTTCTTCATCTTGCACAATCTTAATCATTTATATAGTAACCTTGTTACTAATATAATTGATACCAAGATAGAAGACTTCACCATTGACAAAATAGTTCCTAGGATTCAGAATGAATGGAATCTTATGCAGTCTAAAGGAAAACCTAGAACTGCATATAACAATATTGCAAACATTGGATCTAGTATCAACAAGAATCCCAATACAAATCCTAATTGGAGGGATCAACACTCCAATAACACATTCAGACCCAGAGGTTCTTTCAGAGGACGATTCAATTGTAGAAAGAGCTTCACACCTCGTCAAAATTATGATCGTTTTAATAATGATTCTTCTTTATCAAAGGATGATAAGAAGAAAAGGAATCAACAAAACAGAGCTAACAAGAAAGCAAAAAATAAGGCTCTTGTTACAGAATTGAAAGAGTTGAAGAAACAAGGCAAATCTTCAACTACTATTCATTTTGCAAATCCAATGATTGTGGATTCATACCCAACTCAGACAGTTGGGAACATTGATGAAGAAATCTCTGAACCTACTTCTAGCAGAAAATTGTTAGATAGGATTGGAGATGTTCACATATCTTTATCAGATGATAAGGATGAAGAACAAATCGATTATGGTGAAACTGACACTGATTATAGCACTGGTGTGTTTTACAGAACACATAATACACCAGATGTATCCACACCAAGTGGATTTCATACTCCAGAACCACAGTATCTCAATCCCGAAGAGGAATTAGAATACTTTGGTGAACCTATGAACATGATGGATAATAGTAACATTGGGTCAGTAAATTTCACTAATCATAATTACTCATCTAATACTGCTTTAGTGCTTGATGACTTAACTAACAAGCAAGTGCTTGATGCACAATATCGAGACCAAATAAGTAGTAGCAGTACTTACAAATATGTATATGAGAATTATGAATCTAAAGTTCCTGGTGAACAAATTATGATTCTTAACAAGCATGATAAGTGGGTTATAGACTCTGGTGCTACACGTCATTGTACACTGTTTATAACTGATTTCACCAAGTATAAGAAATTTATTACACCAATCAAAGTTACTACTGCAGATAAAAATGCAAAGACACTTATTGAAGGTGAAGGACAAATATGTTTTCGTCATGAAAAACATGTTCTTAACTGGAATGTGTGCTATATGCCAATGTTACCATACAGAATTATTTCTGTACCACAACTAACTAGTATGGACTATCACGTCCACCACACAAAACACAAAACTATCATACATAAAGGAAACATTACACTAACTGGATATCCTATGGAAACCAACTCCATTCATTGGTTATCTACTATTATTAAAAGACCTTCTCAACATTTGTTAATCAACAAAAGTCCTAAGACTGTTGATTATTTCATTTGGCATCGAAGGATGGCACATCCAAGTGATAATGTCTTAAGTCATATGTTTCAGAATACTGAAAATAGTGTTAAAATTAATAAATCACATGAAGGACGTATTTGTAAGACATGTGTTATGGGTAAACTTGATAATAAACCTTATCATATATCAACACATAGAGCAACTCAACTATTAGAGTTGATTCATGTTGATCTTATTGAATTACCCATTCAGTCTTATCATAAACAGAAATATGCCTTATTAATCTTAGAAGACTATTCTTCTTTTGCCTATTTGGCATTACTACAATCTAAATCTGACACTTTCAATGCTATAAAAGCTTATGTTGTGTTCACTGAAAATCAGTTGAATCAGAAGCTTAAAAGTGTGTGTTCAGATCAAGGGGGAGAATTCGTCAATAAGAAGTTGATAGACTATTTTCAGGAGAAAGGTATTAACCATGAACTTAGTGCTCCACATGTTCATCAACAAAATGGTCGAGCTGAACGATTAAATGAAACCATTCTAAAGAAAGCACATACACTTTTATTAGAATCTGGTTGTCCTAAATCATGGTGGTCATTTGCATTTGAAACTGCAGTCCACATATATAATTGTACACCATTAGGAAGAACAAAATGGAAAACACCTTATGAAAACATGATGATGAAGAAACCTGACATATCACACTTTAAAATATTTGGGTGTTTGGCATATGTTTATGTTGTTAAAGAATGACGTAAAGATAAGTTATCACCAAGAGCTGAACCAATGATATTCATTGGGTATGAAAGCAAATCATATAAATTCATGAATGATAAAAATACAATTGTCATTGCCACACATGCTATCTTTGATGAAAATATATTTCCCAAGTTATCCAAGAATACAAATATTCACAAGCAACAACAATACCCAACTTTAGAGTCTGACATAACAATTCCAACAAACAAACATAATCATTCTAATCATGACACTACAAAAAATGATAAAAGGCTATCATTTCATGATAATAATGATTCAAGTGATAGTGATTCGTCAGATTCAGATGATCATAAGTCTAATAGGAAATTGGACAATCATTTGAAAGACAGTACTTCAAAACATAGCAAGGAAATACCAAAGACAAAAGCTGCCAGAAGACTTAAATCTAAAGCTGATAGAAAATATGATAAAGAGTTTAAGAAATGGCAGATTAAAAATCTTGGTCACTATGATCCTAAACTAGATGATCATGATGAATCAGCATCTGATCATTCAAGTGACCATTCAGATTTAAATCAAGAAGTTGAAGAACCTATTGAATCTTCTACAGTTATTGATAAAGGAAAAGGAAAACATAGAGATGATCCTCCTTCACAATTAAAATCATCTCATAGTAATCCTGATGTTGATCTTAGAAAAATTAGAAGTATATTTGATAAACATGATCAAAGTCCTTCGAAAAACATTAATGATCAAATAAATAAGGTCATTAATAAATCTAAAACAACATTTCCTAAATCAAAATTTGTAATTCCTAAAAGCAAAGTATGCTTTGCTAATGATGATTTATGGAGAGATATTCAAAAGGATATCACACCTAGTCATGAAATGTACAGGAGTCAGAATTTAACTGATAGTCAAAGAGGTTATCTAGTACCAACAGGCGGTAAACGCATTGGTAAAAAATTAGATCTCACAGCTGCAAAAAGAGATAAACTGCAAGCTGGTAGACCTAAGTTAATTCAGAAACCTAATATTCCAGATCAATCAACACATCCATTTGGTTTTAGAGAAAAAGAAAGAGAAGTTATACAGCAAAAATTAGCAACTAGGAAAACTACTAGAAGACCAAAAGTTAAGGTCATTGCTGATAATGTTTATGGAGATAAACATATAGCTCAGATTGAAGCTGAAATTCGAAAAGAAACCAATTGGAATAAAGTGATTGAAAAGGATAAAGATAAACAAGTTGACAAACTTAGTCAACAACCACAATCATCTCAGGAAAAAGAATCCTTATATACTAAGGAAAGGTTTCAAGATATGACTCTTGATGATCTCAGAACTACTAGAGAAATCAGTAGATCTGTGCAACCAAGATTATTTCCTAGAAATGAATCATCTTTAACATCACTTTCTGAAACACCTATAAGAGATTTAGATGAAACTGCCAGGCCTTTGCCTGAACCAGTACAAACATACTTTGATAATAATGCTTGGATTCAAAGAAGAAATCAAAGAAGAGATAAACTTCTTTTATCCAGAGCAGCATCTAAACTTATAGATCAAGAAAACAGAAAGAAAGGGATACCTGTTGTATATAGAGATCTTTTGAGGATGAAAGATAATGATCCTCAACTATATCAAAAATGGGTAGATGCTATGAAAGAAGAAATTAAGTCTATTGAAAGTAGACATGTTTGGGAATTGGTCAATAGACCTAAAGACCGTAAACCTATAGGTTGTAGATGGGTTTATGCTATAAAGCAATCAGATAACAGATACAAAGCGCGATTGGTTGCTCAAGGCTTTTCACAAGTACCAGGAATAGACTTTGGAGCCACATTTAGCCCGGTTTCAAGATTCAAAACTGTCAGAATCTTATTAGCACTTGCAGCTTTAGAGGGATGGGTACTCAAAGCTCTAGATGTTAAAACTGCTTTTCTATATGGCCAATTAGAAGAGGAGATTTATATGGAACAACTGGATGGTTTCAAAACCAATGATAAAGACAAAGTATACAAATTGAATAGAGCTTTATATGGTTTGAAACAAGCATCTTTAGCTTGGAATATACAAGCACATACTAGTATAACCAAGTTAGGATTCAAAAGATTATTTGCCGATACAGGAATATATGTACAATGCAATGGAGATGATATAATTGTAATTATCTTATATGTTGATGACATAATATTCATGGGCAATAATGAAGTTGCAGTGAACAATTTCAAGAAGAAATTTATGGAAAAATGGGAAAGTAGAGACTTAGGTGATCTAAGTGAATATTTGGGAATGAACATTGTGATTGACAAAAAACAACACACTGTTACTATTGACCAAACCAAGTATGCTAAGAAGATAGTAGAAAGGTTTGGATTAATCAATGCAAAACCAGTAAACACACCTTTACCAGCTGGTTATGTCCCAAATAAATATACAGAAGGTAAAGCCACACAAGAAATGATCACATACTATCAACAATTGATAGGATCATTATTATTTCTTGCAATGTGTACTAGATTGGATATTGTATATGCAACAATCTTAATGTCTCGATTTGTTAGTAATCCATCAATGGATCATATCAAAAAGACATTGCATATTATACAATATGTTGGCAGTACACTTAATTATTGCATTAAATATGATGGAAGAGATGCATATGGATTGATTTGTTATGCAGATGCTGATTGGGCTTCTAATCCAATTGATAGGAAGTCAACAACTGGTATGGTTGTAAAATTAGCTGGAGCACCTGTATATTGGAAATCAGCAAAACAGAAAACCATAGCATTATCTTCAACAGAAGCTGAATACATGGCAGCCTCTGATGCATGTCGTCAAATATCTTGGTTAAAGAATTTGTTTGAAGAGTTAGGATATAACATTAAATCCATTCCCTTGATAATGGATAATCAAGCAGCTATCTATATGGCTTCTAATCCAGCTCAAGAACAAAGAATGAAGCACATGGATGTAAGATATCATTATATAAGACAATGTGTCAAAGATGACCTGGTTGATCTCTATTATATTAAAACTGATGATCAAGCAGCTGATATCTTAACTAAGAACCTAATGTTGAATAAGCATAGCAAAATGCTGGACCTCTGTGGAATATATGTTCAGTAAAATATTCAACAAGGGGGAGTTGTTACAGTTCTCTTTTCCCTTTGTTAATGGACTACATTTACCTGTTACAAACCCATAGCTACGCTTGGACATTATCTCCTTTTATAGCTACCTTCATCTTTCCTTTCTTAGATAGCTATGCTCTTTCCCCTTATATTCTTATTGTTCTCTTAACGTATATAAACCCCTCTCATGTACCGTAGTTCTTTAGTTCCAACTTAGTCGAATCTTATCCATAACTTGAACGCTCTTTCGCTCGTCGCCTCAACCGCTCTCCTCACTCTCTCTCTAGCCTTCGTCATCGTCAGACTTAGTGCCTAGAACCCTTGTCCAGTGGCTGGGAACAGACCGAGACTCTGTTTGTCGCTGTAGACTTGGACGCTGAACAACGTTGTGGACATCGACCGTAACATAAGTTGGAACTCAGGACTAGCTCAGGGTATCATCCCTAGCCGACACCATTGAGACCCGCAGCTCTCA
>JAEBUO010000118.1:0-27907 GCA_023014395.1 Amanita rimosa | reverse complement strand
AACTTTATTGGGTCCATCTGAATGTGTCCAGGAGTGATGATCATTCCTAGGAATTTGACTTCCTGCATGGCGAACTTGCATTTTTCAAGTTTCAGGAATAGATCATTATTTTGTAACCGTTGTAAAATTCGTTTTGTCCGCTCCTCCAGCTGTTCTAGTGTTTCTGCGCAGATTAACATGTCGTCCATGTAAATGATCAGCCATCCTTCATTGATCATGTCTCTAAAGTATTCGTTCATCATAGTTTGAAAAGTTGACAGCAAGTTGCATAATCCAAAGAACATTACTGTTGGTTTGTAGAGTCCTCAGTTAGTAATAAAGGCTGCTTTCCATTCGTCTCCTTTCTTGATGCGAACATTGTTGTATCCCCATCGGAGGTCCAGTTTGGTGAAATATTTGGCGCCTCGTAATTTAGTCATGAGATTGGAAACAAGGGGAAGGGGATATGCGTTTTTGACGGTCCATTCATTCAGGTATCGGTAGTCTTGACAGGGTCAGAGTGCTCCACTTTCTTTCTTTGCTACAAAGAAGAATGGTGACGCTTGTGGTGATGTAGATGGTTTAATGTATCCTTTCTTGAGTTGTTCATCAATCCATTCGTCTAACAGTCCTTGTTCCTTGACCAATAGAGGGTAAAGTTTACTAGCTTTTGGGATAAAACCCTCTTTTGTGTTGATTGCATGATCCCACGGTCGACTGGATGGGAAGCGTTCTGATGCTTTCTTATCAAAGATGGTGCGCCATTGCTCATATTCTGTAGGTAGAGTGGTGGATGGTTCGTCTTTCTTTAGCCTATGCTCTAGTTTCTGTGATGCCGATGTTTTAACTCTAATCCAATAGTCATCTTCGCCCCATTGCTGGGAGTCAAGGGCTAGCTGCCAGATCGCCTTTGGGGATGTGTCCTGGTCTCCAATTTTCAAAGATTTCTCTCACCAATTGATGATCGGGTTATTTTCTTCTAACCAGGGTATTCCTAGGATCATTCGTTGATCGCCTAGCTTAGTGATCCAGAACCAATTGATAAATTGTTGTCCTTCGATCATGTAGCATATCTTGGTCCGATGGGTGATCATTCCTTTCACATTTACTGTTCCATCTGCGTTTCTGACTTTAATTGGTTTCCTAAGTTGTTCTTTCCTTAGCTCCTTCACTGCTCCTTCATCTACAAAGTTTCCTTCTGCTCCACAATTGATTAGGGCAGATGTTCCAGCAGGTAAATCGGTCAATTTGATAGTTAATGAAATGCGCTTGTCATTGTTGGATAATACTATTACAGAATCAAGCGCTAACTGTTCAGATCTCGATAATAAGGAAGAGCCAACCACTGAGTGACGCTTCCTAACTAAAAACCCTCATTTTCGAATTTGTTTAATAAGAGGGCATTCTTCTCTTCAGTAGACATTGCTGAAAAGATTGCTCTAATCTTCTTTGCTGGTTCGTCTTCTTCCTTCTGTTGTTCCTCAGTGACAGAACAAACTGCCTTATTCTGATAAGAAGACCAGGATGAAGACACATCATTGCGCTTCGGGCAGTTCCTGGAGATGTGTCCCTGTGTTCCACATCTGAAACACTTGCCAGTTTTTCGGTATTCCTCCTTTTGATTGTCTGTCAAGTGGCTAGGAGTCGTGGTATTTATAGCTCTGATTGCTCCGGATCGATTATTGTTTCGATTGAAACGTGTTCCAGATCCATCAGTGGTTCTCCTGTTCCCTTGTCCTGTCATATCCCAGGCGTTATGGTGATCCTCAGCCTTATCATAGGCTTCTTGCATCGTCTTAATCTTCCTTTGGTCCTGTAAGATTGTCCTAGCGAGTTCCAAGGGTAATCCTTTAACAAATGCCTGTAACTGAGCGGGTATTCCTGTAAGCCCAGAGGTTCCTATGTCCATGCGAAATTTTCTGATGTATTCTGGGACTGAAACGCTGTTTCCAACTCTTAATTTGGATAGATTGTTCAGGGCTCGAAGGGCGCTGTTGACTTCTCCCCAGTCATTGATGAAACGTGTTTCGAATGCTTCATAGTTGCTCCATTTGAACGTGGCTGTGGTACTGCTTCTGTTGTCATTCAATTCGCTTCGGATAATAGTTTTCCAGTCGTCTAGTTCTGGTCCCATGCATGCAAGCGCATACCTGACTTTCTTTTCGTCTTTTCCTTCATAGTTCTGTTCATTGAGGGTAAAGTAATCCTCAAGCTGTCCTGAGAATGATCTTGCTTCGATTCGTTTGCCTGTAAAAGGTCGTATAGGCTGCGGTTTGATATCTCCTTTAGAGCTAGCACTGGTTTCAGACGCCATTCTTGGTTCAGCAGTGATTGGTGGTTTGGGGTTGATTGGTGGTTCAGGAGTAGGGGTTCTACTCAGAGTTCCTAGCTGTGATTCCGTGTCGATCGCTTCCACTAAAGAATTTCTTATAGAGGGTCCTTCCTGGTTTGTTTTCTGGTTCCTTAACAAAGTAGAGCAGTTCTCCTTGTACTTCACTACCCCAGTCTAGGTAGATTTGATTGGGTAAATCGAATTCAAAGGCTCCTGAGTAGAAGTCTCCTGAAAAATATCTGTCTGGGACTGGTTCGTTTCATTTCCGTCCTTCTGTAACAAAGTACCAGGTTCGTTGGTAGAGAAAAACTTCTCATCGTCCAAGGTAGGTTTTCCCCTTATAGGTGACAGATCTGTTTGGGGGTCGTTCCTGAGAGCTGCAGGTCTCAATGGTGTCGGCTAGAAATGATACCCTGAGCTGGTCCTGAGTTCCAACTTATGTTATGGTCGATGTCCACAATGTCATTCAGTGTCCAAGTCTACAGCGACAAACAGAGTCTCAGTCTGTTCCCAGTCACTGGACGAGGGTTCTAGGCACTAAGTCTGACGATGACAAAGGCTAGAGAGAGAGCGAGGAGAGCGGTTGAGGCGACGAGCGAAAGAGTGTTCAAGTTATGGATATGATTCAACTAAGTTGGAACTAAAGAACTACGGTACATGAGAGGGGTTTATATACGTTAAGAGAACAATAGAAACTAAAGGGGAAAGAGCATAGCTATCTAGAAAAGGAAAGGTGAAGGTAGCTATGAAAGGAGATAACGTCCAAGCGTAACTATGGGTTTGTAACAAGTAAATGTAGTCCACTAACAAGGGGAAAAGAGAATTGTAACAGATCCTATCTACAGACAATTATACCAACAACCTTTGCTACTTGCTAGACAAGCGGAAAGACCTAGTACTTGACATTGTCAGAAGGATTAGAAGATTCCTCTCCAAACCCGTCACTGACCTCAGTACCTATCAGTTCATGGCTTTAGAAATGTTTATCAGGGAAGATCACGAGCTTCTCACAAACCTGGATATACTGAATCAAATAGAAATGGATGATGAGGATCTAGATCCAGATTTCGATGAGGACGACCTATAAAGGAACAGTTAAACTGACACTAACGAATCATCCCACTCACACCTGACGCAATGTTCACCTTTTTTGCCCTTGCCGCCTACTTCACTGTCCTGGTCCTCCTCTCTTGTGCTCACTGGTGCATCAACGAAACCGTTGTCACCCTCTCACCCTTCATTGCCGTCCCGGACCTCCCGCTCGAGGTCTTTATTGAAAATACAACCGTCATCCACTTTGAGGATGACAACCTTCACATCCACCCAGCCAACCTCCTCCCCCAGATACACCCAGACAATCACCACCTTCCCCACTTTGCCCAATTTGCCAAACAAAACACCACGCTCACCGTCATTGCTGACGCCCTCGCCGCCGCCACTTGCTCCATCACTAACCTATCCTCTGCCACCAATAATCTCGCCGCCCTCACCCTCACCATTGACCCACACGAGATGACCTATGAGGAATGTGATTCTTTCCTACAAAATGCACAAAACTTACACCGGGCTGCTGAAGCTCTCAAATGGAAGGTGGAAACATTGACAAAAGCACTGGACAACGCCGTTAAATGGGCCGAGTCTAGGACGGATCATGGTTGGACAATCTCTGGCTGGTAGAAGTCAGTGACTTCTCGCATACAAAGAGGGTAATGTTACAGTTCTCTTTTCCCTTTGTTAACAGACTACATTTACTTGTTACAAACCCATAGTTACGCTTGGATGTTATCTCCTTTCATAGCTACCTTCACCTTTCCTTTTCTAGATAGCTATGCTCTTTCCCCTTTAATTTCTATTGTTCTCCTAGCATATATAAACCCCTTCCATGTACCATAGTTCTTTAGTTCCAACTTAGTCAAATCTTATTCATAACTTGAACGCTCTTTCTGTTACAATTCTCTTTTCCCCTTGTTAGCGGACTACATTTACTTGATACAAACCCATAGTTATGCTTGAACATTATCTCCTTTCATAGCTACCTTCACCTTTCCTTTTCTAGATAGCTATGCTCTTTCCCCTTTAGTTTCTATTGTTCTCTTAACGTATATAAACCCCTCTCATGTACTGTAGTTCTTTAGTTCCAACTTAGTTGAATCTTATCCATAACTTGAGCGTTCTTTTGCTCATCGCCTCAACCGCTCTCCTCGCTCTCTCTCTAGCCTTTGTCATTGTCAGACTTAGTGCCTAGAACCCTTGTCCAGTGATTGGGAACAGACCGAGACTCTGTTTGTCACTGTAGACTTGGACGCTGAACGACGTTGTGGACATTGACCGTAACATAAGTTGGAACTCAGGACCAGCTCAGGGTATCACCCCTAGCCGACACCATTGAGACCCGCAGCTCTCAGGAATGACCCCCGAATGGATCCGTCACCCATAAGGGGAAAACCTACCTTGGACAACGAGAAGTTTTTCTCTACCAACGAACCTGGTACTTTGTTACAGAAGGACGGAAACGAAACGAACCAGTCCCAGACAGATATTTTTCAGGAGACTTCTACTCAGGAGCCTTTGAATTCGATTTACCCGATCAAATCTACCTAGACTGGGGTAGTGAAGTACAAGGAGAACCACTCTACCTTGTTAAAGAACCAGAAAACAAACCAGGAAGGACCCTCTATAGAAATTTCCTTGGAGACAACAACTGATACGGAATCACAGCTAGCCTTTTAGCAGAGTGGGAGGAATTATTACGAATTGAACAAGCCAAGCTTGAGGAAAACCCGTTTGATACAGATTACTCGAAACAAGGACCACCCCCATCTCTGAAACCCAGAACCCCGAGTAGAACCCCTACTCCAGAACCGAAACCGATCACCAGAGAAAAGACGAAAAGAAAGTCAGGTATGCGCTTGCATGCATGGGACCAGAACTAGACGACTGGAAAACTATTATCCGAAGCGAATTGAATGACAACAGAGGCAGTACCACAGCCACGTTCAAATGGAGCAACTACGAAGCATTTGAAACACGTTTCATCAATGACTGGGGAGAAGTCAATAGTGCCCTTCGAGCCCTGAACAATCTATCTAAATTAAAAGTTGGAAATGGTGTTTCAGTTCCAGAATACATTAGAAAATTTTGCATGGACATAGGAACCTCTGGGCTCACTGGAATACCTGCTCAGCTGCAGGCATTCGTCAAAGGATTACCCTTAGAACTTGCTAGAACGATCTTACAGGACCAAAGGAAGATCAGGACGATGCAAGAAGCCTATGATAAGGCTGAGGATCACCATAACGCTTGGGACATGACAGGACAGGGAAACAGGAGAACCAATGATGGATCTGGAACATGTTTCAATCAAAACAACAACTGATCTGGAACAATCAGAGCTATAAATACTACGACCCCTAGCCGATTGACAGATGATCAGAAGGAGGAATATCGAAAGACTGGCAAGTGTTTCAGATGTGGAACACAGGGACACATCTCCAGGAACTGCCCAAAAGGTCAAGATGCATCTTCATCCAGGTCTTCTTATCAGAATAAGGCTGTCCGTTCCGTCACTGAGGAACAACAGAAGGAAGAAGACGAACCAGCAAAGAAAATTAGAGCCAACGAACCAACAGTAATGTTCTTTGGATTATGCAATTCGCCGTCAACCTTTCAAACTATGATGAACGAGTACTTTAGGGACATGATCAATGAAGGATGGCTGATCATTTACATGGACGACATGTTAATCTGTGCGGAAACACTAGAACAACTGGAGGAGCGGACAAAACGAATTTTACAATGGCTACAAGATAACGATCTATTCCTAAAACTAGAAAAGTGCAAGTTCACCACGCAGGAAGTTGAATTCCTAGGAATGATCATTACCCCTGGACGCATTCAGATGGACCCAATAAAGTTAGCAGGGATCGCCAATTGGCCAGTTCCTACCACAGTCAAACAAGTCCGATCATTCCTCAGATTTGGGAACTTTTACCGACGTTTCATTGGAAATTTTGCTGCCATCGCTAAACCACTTACCAACCTCACTAAGAAAACGGAACCATTTGACTGGACCACTGAACGGAACAACGCTTTTGAAATTCTGAAGAAACGATTTGCATCTATGCTGGTATTATTAATGCCAGATCCTACTCGACCCTTGATCCTTCAAACCGATGCATCGAATAAGGCAATAGGAGCAGTCTTGAAACAAGCAGATGAAACAGGATCTCTACATCCCTGCGGATTTATCTCACATGCATTAACACAAACGGAACAGAATTACCAGATCTACGATCAAGAACTCTTGGCAATTATCAAAGGATTGATGACCTGGCGACATTTACTACATGGATCACCCCACACCACTATAGTTCACTGCGATCACAAGAATCTGTCCTACTATCAAACCACCCAACGTTTAACGCCCAGACAAGCTAGATGGTCATCCCTATTATCAGAATTTGACCTACGCATTGAGCATGCCCCTGGCACAAAAATGTTTGAAGCAGATGCCCTATCCCAACGCCCTGATCATATGGGAAACAGTGAAATACAAGAAGACATTGTAGTCCTACCAGAGGATCGTTTTATTCGTCTTATTGCAGAAGATCTAGTCACAGAAATTCAGAAAGCAATGTCAAAGGACGATTTCGGACGCATTCTAATCAAGGTTATCACCATGCACCGTGCCCCACCGATCAAATCGAACATACAAGATTGGTCTTATACCAATGGCATTGTTCACTATCTCGGAAAAACCTACATCCCTGACCAAGATGGGTTACGAACCAAATTGATTAAGGAAACGCATGAGGCACAGTCATCAGGTCACCCTGGACGACTAAAGACCCTTGAACTCCTTAGGCACGACTACTGGTGGCCCGGAATGTTCAAACATGTCAGGGAATGGATAGAAGGATGCGCCCTTTGTCAGCAGATGAAGATTAACACACACCCAAATGTACCAGCCCTTCACCCGAGTCCGTCGAAAGCAACCCGTCCCTTTCAACAAGTAACCCTTGATTTCATCACTGATCTACCCCTTTCTGATGGCTTTGACTCAATCCTGGTCACGGTGGACCATGGTCTTACAAAGGGGGTAATTTTCACACCTTGCAAGAAGACAATCAACGCTCTAGGCACTGCAGAACTTTATGTCTCTGAAATTTTCAAACGATTTGGCCTACCTGACATTTTAATCTCGGATCGAGGACCACAGTTCTCCGCAAAAGTATTTCAGGAAATACCGAAAGCACTAGGAATTGACCATAGAATGAGCACAGCTTATCATCCCCAAACCGACGGAGAAACAGAACGAGTCAACCAGGAACTGGAAGTCTACCTTCGAATGTTCTGCTTCAATGAACCACATCTATGGAAACCGCTTCTCCCAATAGCTGAGTTTGCTCACAATAACCAACATCATGACACAATCAAAACTTCCCCATTCAGACTAATGTATGGGACGGACCCTGTTGTGCTTCCCACAGCTACTACACGAATGACCACACCAGCAGCAGAGGAGTGCCTTCAGTTCCTAAGGAAAGCCAGAGAAGAAGCACTAGCAGCACATGAACTAGCAAGACAACTGGTGGCAAGACGATGCAAAGACAAAGCAATACGATTTGAAAAGGGCACCAAAGTATGGCTTGAGAACTGAAATCTTCACATACCATATCAGTCCAGAAAGCTAGCACCAAAACGAGAAGGACCCTTTGAAATCGAACAAGTGATGGGACCAGTAACATACAAATTGAAACTCCCGAAACAATGGCGCCTTCACCCTGTGTTTCATACGTCACTCCTTACCCTGTATAGAGAGACGACCACGCATGGCCCGAACTATGTGAAACCACCCCCTGATCTCGTAAATGGACAAGAGGAATTCGAGGTAGAGGCAATTCTAGCTCACAGGAAACGAGGTGCAGGCTACCATTACCTGGTTAAATGGAAAGGCTATGGATCGAATGATAACTCTTGGGAACCCGCTCGCAATCTTGCAAACGCCACTGACATCCTAACAAAATACCAGCAACGCCAACACCTCTGAACCATGACTCGATACAGAAACTGCCATGTCTTGAAACAAAATTACCACTATACAAAACGGAACTGCTCAACACTCTCTCGATACACTATAGCTCTTAAAGAAAAGACCGTCTACACCCGCATACAATACCTCCCCTTCCGACATGCTCTTAGAGCACTGAACCCATCGGGAAAACTCACCCGAACTGTGGCATTGGTCACACGATACTACCGCACCCCTCGACTTGATCACTGTCACCGAAAGAACCCTTCAGGAACGACAGAGTTCCCCTGCAATGACATCCGGAACTATCTTCCCAAGTACCACGACCTATGATTCTCAACCAACGATCTACCTCCCTATAATAAGGATCCACCTGCCTACCCACTTCTAGCCATCAGAAGCAGTAACGTTTATGAAAGCGCTCATGGAAGACTGCTTTGTCCTGAAGAATATAAACAGATGGATGAAATCACTAAACAGATACGGGAGTGTAGCACACAAATTTGGCTGATTAATCGAAGAATCAGAATACCAGGGAGGCCTCGCATTCTCATAGAAGACATCCTTGATGAACTTCAATATTTGTCTGTTGCATTGACAGAGGTAATAGCAGACATTATCAGGCGAATCAGAAGATTCTTAGTCACCCCAACAATGACACCAGGAATCCAACATCTAGATTCATTAACCAGGTTTATCACAGAGGAACAAGAACTCCTCACCAACCCTGCAATCAAAGATCCACTAGATACAGAAAGTTGGGATTCGGACACGGAAATCAGCAACCTGGAATCCGTATAAATTTTCAGGTATCACCACTTTACACCCAACCTACCTCATAACAAGAAACCATGTTCACCTTCTTCGCCCTTGCCGCCTACTTCATCGCCTTGGCACTCCTCTCCTGCGCTCACTGGCGCATCGACAAAACCGCTGCTGCCTTCTTGCCCTTCCTTGCCATTCCAGACCTCCCGCTCGAGGTCCTCATTGAAAATACCACTGTCGTCCACTTCGAGGACGACGATCTACATATCCATCCTGCCGCCCTGCTTCCCCAGGTATACCCTGACAATCACCACCTCCCGCATTTTGCCCAATTTGTCAAAAGAAATACCACACTCACTGTCGTCGCTGACACCCTCGCCGCCGCCACATGTTCCATCACCAATCTCTCCTCCGCCACCGACAACCTTGCCGCCCTCACCCTCACCATTGACCTGCATGAGATGACCTATGAGGAGCGCGATTCCTTCCTCCGGAACGCACAAAATTTACACAGAGCTGCTGAAGCTCTCAAATGGAAGGTGGAAATGTCGACGAAAGAACTAGATAACGCTGTCAAATGGGCCGAGTCTAGAACGGACCATGGTTGGACAACTTCTGGTTGGTAGAAGTCGGTGACTTCTCGCATACAAAGGGGGTAATGTTACAATTCTCTTTTCCCCTTGTTAGCGGACTACATTTACTTGATACAAACCCATAGTTACACTTGAACATTATCTCCTTTCATAGCTACCTTCACCTTTCCTTTTCTAGATAGCTATGCTCTTTCCCCTTTAGTTTCTATTGTTCTCTTAACGTATATAAACCCCTCTCATGTACCGTAGTTCTTTAGTTCCAACTTAGTTGAATCATATCCATAACTTGAACACTCTTTCGCTCATCGCCTCAACCGCCCTCCTCGCTCTCTCTCTAGCCTTTGTCATCGTCAGACTTAGTGCCTAGAACCCTTGTCCAGTGACTGGGAACAGACTGAGACTCTGTTTGTCGCTGTAGACTTGGACGCTGAACGACATTGTGGACATCGACCGTAACATTTTCGCTTGTCACCTCAACCGCTCTCCTCGCTCTCTCGCTAGCCTTTGTCATCGTCAGACTTAGTGCCTAGAACCCTTGTCCAGTGATTGGGAACAGACCGAGACTCTGTTTATCACTGTAGACTTGGACGCTGAATGACGTTGTGGACATTGACCGTAACATGACCCCTTTGTGCCTTGGCAATCTGCTTGTGAATGACTTGACAATGGTCTGAGGTCAGGAACCCAGGAGCTGTGCTGCGACTTCGATGTACAGTCCCAGCCTTGTTGAGATACTTTTCATAGCACCTTGGGCACAAATGACAACCAGGCTTCATCAGATTCTTGTGGTGCATATATTTCAAATTTGAAGCTTTTTGTCCACAAGTGTCACAGGAGTCTCTGCCTGTAGTAGTGAACTCAGCGGCATATGAGCCTTGAGGCTCTCCCATTTTGGGAATGGCTAGAAGCCAAACTGTAGTGTGGCAGTAAAGATGAACTTGAATGTTGGTTATGACTCAGCTACATTGGTTGAAAATTGGGAATAGTGGAATTACTTTCAGGGACAACCTGTTTCACTAGTACACTAGTATTGAGGAATCAGGATACAATGTATGTGCTATTTTTCTGCCTCGTTGTCTGAGTCTGTAAAATCTGCATAGATATTCACACCATCCAAGTCATACCCATGATCATTAATTGACACATCATTGTTGTCAATGTCCAAATCTGTGAATTCTGCTTCATATTCACCAATAATGGCTACATCCCCAATGGCATCATCAGGATTCTGTAATTCTTGCAATCCAGGCATAAGCTCCATCTCATCATCAGCGTCAAGATTGGCGAGCTCAAATTCATGTCGTAGTGATGGATCACTTGGGCCGGCATGGAAACAATCAAGGAGTCTCATGTACACATCCCAGAAATTGCTCGGGGAGATGGCAGGATGTCCAAGAGAGATATAGTGAGCATCCACTTGAGCATGGAATATGGGCGGCGTCAAATGAAACATGGCATAGTTGGGATGGGCCCATTCCTCCTGTAATTTATCAAACATTTCTGCCAATATGATCACCTAAATGTCATTAACATTTGTCAAAAAGAATGATCAGTAACTGGCAACTCAACTTGGAATTTTTTTGATTTGAATTGTTCTGGTTTCTGGTGTATGAGATCCGGTATCCCATGAGGGAGAAGCTTATTCTTGTTTGCTTGTCTTGTGCTGGAGTTGTATTCCTGAACCCAGTTGTCAATTTCAACTTGAAGCCAGGGAATGGCAATCCAATGAAACACCAAACTGTGCAAACAAATTGATGCAGGATAAAACACGGCCAAAATACAGCATACTTTTGGAGAGGATCTGAAGGATCATAGATGCTGGTATTTATGCCATGATCAAGGATATCCTCAAAGCCAGGAGTCCACTGTGCACGAAGCTGAGACCAAGTGGCTTCTGCTTTGATATTGGTTTTGTCAATGCACCAATGATGCTGCTGTTAAAAGATACATAGTAAATGTATTTACTTAATACTCATCCATTTCACTTCTTATCTTATCTTATCTAATCTCATTAATCAATATCTTATCAGAGTATTATATAATCATTGATTAAAGATTAGATAACGATTAACGGATTAGATATGAGCAAGATAATGAATTAATAGTAAATATTTAGTGTGTTTTATATTTAACTGTTATTATATTCATAATCTAGAACATCTATTGATAGAGATGATACATATCATAAGGCATGATATGATATCATCAGGTACATAATGAAGTCATAGTGACATCATTAAGATAACTATCAGTAGATAATGAAGTCATAAAGAACTTTATGATATCATATAGAACATATTAGAAGGAATATAATAAGACAAGGTACAGAATGACCTCATCCACAGCAATGCACAGCAATGCACAGTCATCTGCTGTGCAAAGAACAGCAATTGCATTGCATTTGGATAGCTCTTACACAGCAATAGCTGTGTGTACATAGCCTTGTAGTTACTCCATTGGTAGAATAATGTGTATGTAAGCTAGGGTTCCAAAATGCATAAAAGGAGGGCATTCTGGACAACTGTCCCTCAGTTCCAAGAACTACAGTTGACTAACTAAGGCAACACAAGCTAAGAACAAGTAAGTTGAATCCTTACTTAGCTAGTGTCCTGTGCTACTCTCCCCTGATTTAACAGGTTATGGGCCCTGAGCAACAGCCTTGAAATGATGACCTTTGTTGTCATTGGATGTTGACTGTGCCAATGATGGAGTATGGATAGTGTACACATGTATATTTATGTAGTTTTGTGTTTGATCTGCTAAAACCCCTCAAGAATATCAGATATACAATATGGCTCTAGGCCCTCTATTGGTCTGATGGGGTCCCACACTGGATCGTGTGTGTATGTATGGTGTCTCCTCTTACTAATCTTTCCCACATTTGTCTAGCAGCTAACCCATGACCATGGGATAAATGGTCCACTTAATGGTAGCAGGGATACCATTTCAGTCACCCTTGTGGCTGACAGTGTGGGAGCACTGACTAAACATCTGAAGTGGCGCTTCTGAGTCGCCCTGTGTTGTGGAACACAGAAATCAAAATTCTCACATGGGCTGACTACCCCAAATAGTCGTGGTTTTGACAGACCACACAGTAAAACTGTCACGGATTTGGGGCCACCTCATGGTGGATATCAGGGTCCAACCCCCTGTAAAGGCTTCGTGCACCCCCCATTGGCCAATAGTTAATGCCCTTATACCATTATTAGAGTTTTCATCTCCATTTTCTCTTTTTGGCTGCTAGATAGTTTTCTCAAGGGTCATGCTGAGGTGGACTTCCGTTGTACATGCAGACTAACATGGGGTGTCTAAACAACACTCATCACTAGATTAGGATCTCTGAGGAGATCACTTTAGAACACTGATTACATACACACATACACTAGATTAGTTGGTGGACTTTTGTACACAGGGATTTGAAGGAGCCCCTGGTACAATCTTTGGCATAGCAACATTCAATGACCTCAACAGGTTGTTTGCATTGCTTGCAAGTTCATAACATGTTCAAATCTGGAGGATTGCACAGCCTAAGATATTTTCCTTCTCTCATGTATCATTCAAGATTAGGAATCTTGGCTAATGCAATTTTTCTAGATGTCTCAAACTTTCACTACCGGATTCCTCAAGAACCAGGTTTCATTCACTTCCTACTTCTTAGGCACTAAATACAAGACCGAGTATATTAACACTGGAGTAGTTAGAAGGGTTTTGTATTTAAATCCCTGGCTAGATGAAAATGATGTCAAAGATCTCATAGAAAAATACAAATCTGACAAAATGGTGTTCTCCAACCCTTACGATTGACTTGGTAGATTGGTCTGGCTTGCTCATTGCAGGGCTGGTTGGAATCATGTCAAAAATAATTCCGATGTTCGTGACATGTACCCTCCTATCAGTTGCATGACCTATCCCATTGAAAAGATCAATCTGGCACCTGAAGAGTTGCTTATGAAATTCATTGAAAACTGCTATGACATAGAAGAATTTAGGATGTCTGATGATCCTTGTCTCAGGATGATCGGCATCCAATATATTCTTTCCTTCAATCCATACCAGGAGAGCTGCCAATGCACTCCTATCATCAAAGGATCTATCTATGTCAGCAACAAGAATGAAGGTGTCAATCATAGGGAACTTTTGAAGAGAGAGGAAGAAGAAGAAGAAGTCGCCTATCTGGACACATTTGTTCCAGAAGAAGATATCGAGCTGGCAGATGATGATGATGATGATGAAATCGAGATCTCTGATATATCTGTACATGGTAGTCAACTGCCTGAGAAAGACGATGACTTACCATCTTTAAAGACGATTACAGATTCAGAGAGTGGCGCAGATGCAGATGCAGAAGGAGATGATGAAGACGTACATGCAGAGGAAGACAAATCCCTCCTCAAATATGAAGGTCCATCAGTTTATCAATTAGGACCTAACGGCAAACAAGGACCTTGCCTTGAGTCCCTTAAGGGACTAAAGAGTACCGAAATTAGCAATGAACTTGCTAAACAGAGACTCAGGGCTGAGAATGCCGTTTTCATATTAGATGGAAACATTTACCACGAGAGGAAGGATTACGAAAAGGCACTTAACGAAAGGTCAGCCAAGTGGCTGAATGAAATAATGGAGATGCACAAGTTGGTGGAGCTAGCCACCAATAGCAAAAATAAAGTGACATACCAAAATCAGCTGCTTAACCCTATAGCTGATCAATTGGTCATAGCAAACATCCATTGGGGTTCAACAAACCCAGACGCTTGTGACAAGGAAAGAACTTTGTCACAACCCAATTTCATTTTTGCGGCCAGGGAAAAGATTATCCCCAGTAGAAGGAGAAAGGCCCAAATGTGTGCTCCGGTCATCCCCAGAGTTAACGCACCAACAGGATTAGTTGGTGGCGGGATATTACAAGGTCTGAATAAATCTTGTAATACTGCATGTACAGTAGCTGGCCCCTCAGGGGCAAATATGAGTTTTTTCACAATGTCTGATTATCCCAATCTGGATCCTGGAATGTTAGATGAATTCATTAAATCCAATACTCTACCAAACAAACAACCAACTGACGTTTGTTTCTCAGTCAATGGATATGAATTCATCTATGTACCAAAGGAAGTCTATAAGAAGTACTATCCAGATTCAGACTCGATATTCTCAGATTCAGACAAGGAAAAGAAGGATGATAACCCATTTGTTCCTCAACCAACTGACTCTAATAAAGAATTAACTGTACCTACCAATACTCCAGTTGATTCAATTCTTAAAGACCATGTTGATACTATCATCAAACATCTTGAGAGAGTCTTTGCAAAGCAAAAAGTTGATGAATCAAAGGAATGGATGAATCAACCTCCTGAAGCAGAATCCTCATTACCAAAAGTTGAATCACCTCTCACTTTTGAACAAGAGGAATTTGGAATGTGACACTCAAATAATCTTGCTAGGGATTATGAAAATCAAGGTTGGGGAAAACCAAAGCCTCATCACTTGAAATTCATTAAACAACATACTGAGACCAAACATAATCCTATTGAGCAATATAAGGATGATATGGCTTGATACAAAGTTATGTGTAATAATCAAGGAATACCAAATTTCTTTGATACATGCAATAGTTATGATCAAGTAAAAGAAGAACTTGATAAGAAAATGAATGATCATAGAGCCTGGAAACAAGCTCAAGGATTTGGTCCAGATAAAACCCCTATTCTCAATTATTTCAGATCTGCTGGTAGATTTGAAGAAGCACCTAATGACAAATCTCAGGAGGAATCTAATAAGCCTAGATGGAATTCTGATACTCAACAATCTAATGCCTGGGTACTGAAATGGAAAAGGGACAGAGACAATAATCCTGACCTTAGTTGAAGGTCAGAAGAGGTTGTTTATCCCAAGAGAAGTACATCTCTACCCAGATCCATTAGAAGAACCCCCAAGTTTCAGAATCTCTGTGCTTATATTCCATTCAAGAAGAATGTTGTGCCTCCTAAGAAGAGTTTCTTTAAACCAGAATCATCATCTAGCAAATCTGATAAGAATATTCACACAAATTTCCAATTTCAAGCCAGAGAACAACAAGATAAATACCCTGCTTTTAATTTTTCTGTCAAATACAAAGAATGTGGTTTGACGAAGATTAAAAGACATACTAAAGACCATCCTATTTGGGAAAAGCCAGGATTATGTTATTTAATCCTTATGGATCCTCTTGTCTTAAAAGGATTCATATGGCCAACATATCCTACTGTTACAGTTCTCTTTTCCCTTTGTTAACGGACTACATTTACTTGTTACAAACCCATAGTTATGCTTGGACGTTATCTCCTTTCATAGCTACCTTCACCTTTCCATTCTTAGATAGCTATGCTCTTTCCCCTTTAGTTTCTATTGTTCTCTTAACGTATATAAACCCCTCTCATGTACCATAGTTCCTTAGTTCCAACTTAGTCGAATCTTATCCATAACTTTGAATGCTCTTTTGCTCATCGTCTCAACCGCTCTCCTCGCTCTCTTTCTAGCCTTCGTCATCGCCAGACTTAGTGCCTAGAACCCTCGTCCAGTGATTGGGAACGGACCGAGACTCTGTTTGTCGCTGTGAACTTGGACGCTGAACGACGTTGTGGACATCGACCATAACACCTACTCTTAAGGATATAGTTGCATTACCCAAATCTTATTGTTGAGACGTCCAGTTTTATTATCAAAAGAATGAGTCTTTGAAGTTATTACACTTTATAGAACAACCTGGATCAAATGTCTCATGGTGGACTTTAGAAGATCTTGTTACATCTTTTAACAGGCTTTCATCTTGGAAATGTGGAGGTTCAGATCCTGCTGAAAAATCAATGGAAAGATTGGTTACTGTCTATGGTGGTGTAACTGATTACAAAAAGTGGAAAGATGTTCTCATTGCATACCTTCAGATGAAAGGATATGAGAAATATCTCACTAGCACTAAACCACTACTACCAGCGGAACCAGCTAGTGGTGCTAGTCTTTCTACTAAAACACTTTGGGAATTGGAGTATAAAACTGCTTATAATGAAAGAACAGATTGGGATGAAAATATGAAGAAGTGTCAAGCCATTATTAAATTGGCTTTACAACCATCTCTCTGGACTTACGTTAAAGATACTCCACAGGCTACAATGACAGCCTTAGATACAATGTTTGGCACCAAAGGCATTGCGAAGTATTTCATACTTTACAAAGCTATATTCAATTGGTCCATGAAATCCAGTTCAGATCCCATTCTGGCAATTACTAAACTCATGAAGTTCATATCTGACTTAGGAACAGAATAGAAATATCAAATTCCTGATTTTGTCATTTGTTTCTTCATCTTGCATAATCTTAATCATTTATATAGTAACCTTGTTACTAATATAATTGATACCAAGATTGAAGACTTCACCATTGACAAAATTGTTCCTAGGATTCAGAATGAATGGAATCTTATGCAGTCTAAAGGAAAACCTAGACCTGCATACAACAATATTGCAAACATTGGATCTAGTATCAACAAGAATCCCAATACAAATCCTAATTGGAGGGATCAACACTCCAATAACACATTCAGACCTAGAGGTTCTTTCAGAGGATGATTCAATCGAAGGAAGAGCTTCACACCTTGTCAGAATTATAATCGTTTTAATAACAATTCTTCTTTATCAAAAGATGATAAGAAGAAAAGAAATCAACAAAACAGAGCTAACAAGAAAGCTAAAAATAAGGCTCTTGTTACAGAATTGAAAGAGTTGAAGAAACAAGGCAAATTTTCAACTACCATTCATTTTGAAAATCCAGTGATTGTTGATTCTTACCCAACTCAGACAGTTGGGAACATTGATGAAGAAATCTCTGAACCTACATCTAGCAGGAAATTGTTAGATAGGATTGGGGATGTTCATATATCTTTATCAGATGATAAGGATGAAGAACAACTTGATTATGGTGAGACTGACACTGATTACAGCACTGGTGTGTTTTATAGAACACATAATACACCAGATGTATCCACACCAAATGGATTTCACACTCCAGAACCACAGTATCTCAATCCTGAAGAGGAATTAGAATACTTTGTTGAACCTATGAACATGATGGATAATAGTAACATTGGGTCAGTAAATTTCACTAATCATAATTACTCATCTAATACTGCTTTAGTGCTTGATGACTTAACTAACAAGCAAGTGCTTGATGCACAATATCAAGACCAAATAAGTAGTAGCAGTACTTACAAATATGTATATGAGAATTATGAATCTAAAGTTCCTGGTGAACAAATTATGATTCTTAACAAGCATGATAAGTGGGTTAGTGCCCATGAATATTATGTCATCAACATATAAGATGATTACAATTATATCATCTCCATTGCATTGTACATATATTCCTGTATCAGCAAATAATCTTTTGAATCCTAACTTGGTTATACTAGTATGTGCTTGTATATTCCAAGCTAAAGATGCTTGTTTCAAACCATATAAAGCTCTATTCAATTTGTATACTTTGTCTTTATCATTGGTTTTGAAACCATCCAGTTGTTCCATATAAATCTCCTCTTCTAATTGGCCATATAGAAAAGCAGTTTTAACATCTAGAGCTTTGAGTACCCATCCCTCTAAAGCTGCAAGTGCTAATAAGATTCTGACAGTCTCAAATCCTGAAACCAGGCTAAATGTGGTTCCAAAGTCTATTCCTGGTACTTGTGAAAAGCCTTGAGCAACCAATTGTGCTTTGTATCCATTATCTGATTGCTTTATAGCATAAACCCATCTACAACCTATAGGTTTACGGTCTTTAGGTCTATTGACCAATTCCCAAACATGTCTACTTTCAATAGACTTAATTTCTTCTTTCATAGCATCTACCCATTTTTGATATAGATGAGGATCATTATCTTTCATCCTCAAAAGATCTCTATATACAACAGGTATCCCTTTCTTTCTGTTTTCTTGATCTATAAGTTTAGATGCTGCTCTGGATAAAAGAAGTTTATCTCGTCTTTGGTTTCTTCTTTGAATCCAGGCATTATTATCAAAATATGTTTGGACTGGTTCAGGTGAAGGCCTGGCAGTTTCATCTAAATCCCTTATAGATGTTTCAGAAAGTGGTGTTAAGGGTGATTCATTTCTGGGAAATAATCTTGGTTGCACAGATCTACTGATTTCTCTAGTAGTTCTGATATCATCAAGAGTCATATCTTGAAATCTTTCCTTAGTATATAAGGATTCTTCTTCCTGTGATGATTGTGGTTGTTGACTAGGTTTGTCAACTTGTTTACCTTTATCCTTTTCAATCACTTTATTCTAATTGGTTTCTTTGCGAATTTCAGCTTCAATCTGAGCTGGATATTTATCTCCATAAACATTATCAGCAATGACCTTAACTTTTGGTCTCCTAGCAGTTTTTCTAGTTGCTAGTTTTTGCTGTATAACTTCTCTTTCTTGTTCTCTAAAACCAAATGGATGTGTTGATTGATCTGGAATATTAGGTTTCTGAATTAACTTAGGTCTACCAGCTTGCAGTTTATCTCTTTTTGCAGCTGTGAGATCTAACTTTTTACCAATGCATTTACCACCTGTTGGTACTAGGTAATCTCTTTGACTATCAGTTAAATTCTGACTCCTATATATTTCATGACTAGGTGTGATATCCTTTTGGATATCTCTCCATAAATCATCATTAGCAAAGCGTACTTTGCTTTTAGGAATTACAAATTTTGATTTAGGAAATGTTGTTTTAGACTTATTAATGACCTTGTTTATTTGATCATTAATGTTTTTAGAAGGACTTTGATCATGTTTATCAAATATACTTCCAATCTTTCTAAGATCAACATCAGGATTGCTATGAGATGATTTTAATTGTGAAGGAGGATCATCTCTATGTTTTCCTTTTCCTTTATCAATAACTGTAGAAGATTCAATAGGTTCTTCAACTTCTTGATTTAGATCTGAATGATAACTTGAATGATCAGATGCTGATTCATCATAATCATCTAGTTTAGGATTATAGTGACCAAGATTTTTAATCTGCCATTTCTTAAACTCTTTATCATATTTTCTATCAGCTTTAGATTTAAGTCTTCTGGCAGTTTTTGTCTTGCTATGTTTTGAAGTACTGTCTTTCAAATGATTGTCCAATTTCTTATTAGACTTATGATCATCTGAATCTGACAAATCACTATCACTTGAATCATTATTATCATGAAATGATAGCCTTTTATCATTTTTTGTAGTGTCATGATTAGAATGATTATATTTGTTTGTTGGAATTGTTATGTCAGACTCTAAAGTTGGGTATTGTTGTTGCTTGTAAATATTTGTATTCTTGGATAACTTGGGAAATATGTTTTCATCAAAGATAGCATGTGTGGCAATGACTATTGTGTTTTTATCATTCATGAACTTGTATGATTTGCTTTCATACCCAATGAATATTATCAGGAACCCCCCAGCGTGACGCCTAGGAGCCCCAACAGAGAACTGAGGAGAGGAGAGGAAGGGAGGGATGAAACCCAAGAGAACTTGACTGAGGACTCTGGGTGCTGAATTGCACTCCTTATATACTATGACAGGTGGTCTGTGCACTACCCTAAGCCCTACTCTAAATATAGTACAGTATGAGTAAGACGACTGCACATGTAGTAATGGTAATGAGTCATCAGCGCCAGGCTCCGGTATCTTATCTACGGTTTTATCTAAGTGCCAAGCGATAGGCACCTGCTTAGTCAGCACGTGTTTATATAATATGAAGAAAATAAATAATAAAATGAAAATGACTTGGTGAAAAAGCCGAAGCTTTTCAGTTGGTCATGACAGTACCCCCTTTTTAAGATTTGGCTTCCAGACAAATTTAAACTTCATCGTCATCTTTCAGCGCATTGCGCTCTATCACGGATGGTTCCTCTATTTCTTTGATGATGGGGGAGAGTGGGTGTGAAGGTGGGGTGAGGTCTTCAATTGTTTCAGCGCGAGGCGCTATATCATGTGATTTACGTAGGCACATGTTGCATTGACATGGCCCTTCCACATCTCCTGGCTCTGTAAGGGTGTCTAAACCCTTTCTTCCTTTCCATTTTTGCCAGTTTTGTTCCCATTTTGCAGCTGGTGCTACTGCATTCACATCGATTTTGGACACTACTTTGTCTGAGGGTTGTGTGAAGTTTTCGTATGGTCTGAAAGTCAACCCGTTAAAGGTTGCTTTGGCAAGCCTTCTGATGGCTCCAGGGTTTTTATCATAAAACTTTTTTATTTTTCTTTTTGCGTTTTGTAAATTGTCCAATGGTTCCCAGGAGTTATGCTCAGCGGTGTATCCTTTCCACCTGACCAAGTACTCCAGTTTGTTCCTTTTCAGTCATACATCAATTATCTCCTCCACTTCATATTCTTTTTCACCATCTATCTCAATTGGCGGTGGAGGTTGTGCCTTTTGCCCTTTCATCGGTCGTTTCCAAGGGCGGATTTGTGAAATGTTTACCACAGGATGGATTTGTTGGGAGAAGGGTAGGTCCAACTCTACTGCATTTGATGACACTATTTTCTTGATTGGGTATGGCCCAATCCATCTTTCCACCAATTTCCTAGTTGGTCGGCCTGTTAACCTTAGATCTTTAGTTGACAGCCATACTTTATCCCCAACTTTGTATTCTGGTGCATCTGATCTGTGTCTATTGGCATATAGTTTCATATCACCTTGTGATTTTAACAAGGCTGCCTGAGTTTCCTCATGGATTTCTTTCATTTTCTGAGTGAAATCTGATGCTGCCAGGTGACTTCCTTCTCTTCTGGGCTCGATTCCCATCCTGGGGTGTTTACCATAGTTGACAAAGAAGGGGGTCTGTTTGGTGGACGCCTGTATTTTGTTATTATAACTAAATTTGGCAATTGCTAACCATCCAGACCAGGTTTCTTGTCTATGGTCTACGAAAATCCTCAGGTACTGTTCTAAGTCCTGATTCATTCGTTCTGTTTGTCCATCTGTCTGTGGATGGAATGCTGTGGACAAATTGGTGCTAATGCCCAACATTTGATTTAACTCCTTCATCATTTGTGCGGCAAACTGTGGACCGCGATCTGAGATTATAGATTCAGGAAGTCCATGGAGTTTCCAAACATGGTCCCTGAATAGGGTGGCTAGTCCTTGAGCCGATGTTTCTTCTGACGTGGGAACGAAGTGCGCCATCTTTGACATTTTGTCACAAACTACCAAAATTGCGTTGTGACCATGTGATTCTGGTAATTTTGTGATAAAGTTGGCAGAAATATGTGTCCAGGGCTTTGCTGGTGCCGAGTTTGGCATTAACTTTCCAGCAGGGGGCTCCGGGAAATTCTTGTTCTGCTGGCACTTGTCACATCCACTAACGTATTTTTTAATAAATCTGGTGATTCCAGGCCAATTTCTTGTGACGAGTTCAATCGTCTTCCACTGTCCTCCATGTCCAGCAATGGGTGTGTCATGGTGTAGGCGGACTATCTCCATCCGCAGCTTCTCATCCTTAGGTACATAGACTTTTCCTTGCCAGAGGATAAGTCCCTGCTCCATCTCCCATTCTCAAGTGTTTAGTGTTTTAACACCGGCCTTTTTCATGGCTTCCACTGCCTTTACTACTGCTTCGTCTCGTGCTTCAGAGTGTTGAATTTTGTTTAATAATTCTTTTTCTGAGCTATGGACAAATACATGCCCATGATGTAGTGCAGCAATTCTGAAAAAGTCCGGTCTGAGGAGCGTGATGTCCTTGTTGTCATCATCCACCCCCTTTTTATGGTCTGGCCTCCTGGACAGAGAATCAGCCTTTCCCATAGTAACACTGGCTTTATGGTGTAAGACAAAGTTAAACCAACTGAGGTACAAGGCCCATCTGGCTTGTCTGCAGTTCAATTTTTTTGCACTCATAAAGTACTCGAGGTTTTTGTGATCAGTTCATATATCGAACTGTTCACGTGCTCCTTCCAAATAGTGATGCCATGTTTCCAGGCAATGCATGATGCCTAGCATTTCCTTATCATGGACATCTTGATTGTGCTCGGTATCATTGAGCAACTTTGATAGGTAGGCCACTGGCCTTCATTTGTCATCCTTACAGAGCATAGATAATATGCCACCCATAGCGTAGTCTGATGCATCTGATTCCACTCTGAACTTTCTGTCGGAGTCTGGAGCAACTAGCAAGGGTTGCTCCGTGAATATCTTTTTCAGGCTTTGGAAAGCCTTTTCTTGGACCTCCGTTCATTCCCATGTTTTTTCTTTTCTGACCAGATCATGTAGTGGCCGTGCGATTTTAGCAAAGTTCTGTACAAAGCGCCTATAGTAATTGGCTAGGCCTAAGAACCTTTGCACGTCCTTGACACAAGAAGGGGTGGGCCAGCTAATAATAGCTTCGACCTTTTTTGTATCCATTTGAATTCCCTTGGGTCCTAGAACAATGCCCAAGAATTCTACTTCTTCTTCTATGCACCACACACATTTCTCTGGTTTTACATACAGATCATTTTCTTCCAATCGTTGCAAGACTTGTTGTACAATTGCGTCATGCTCCTCTTTTGTTTTAGTGAAGATGAGTATGTCATCAATGTACACAATGACTTTTCCTGCGTTGATCATGTCGCGGAAAATGTCATTCATCATTGCTTGGAAGGTGGCTGGCGAGTTGGTCAGCCCAAAGAACATTACTACCAGTTTGAAAGAACCTTCAGGGGTAGTGAATGCTGCTTTCCACTCATCACCTTCTTTGATCCGTATGTTATTATAACCCCATCTAAGATCTAGCTTAGTGAAGTATTTGGCACTGCCTGCTCGATCTACGAGCTCCGATATTAGTGGTAGTGGGTAGTTATTCTTAACTGTCCACTCGTTCAGGTATTGGTAGTCCTGAACCATCCGCTTCTCTCCATCCTTTTTGCTTACAAAGAAGACGGGTGACGTTTGTGGTGATTTTGAGGGTCGGATATACCCTTTTGCTAATTGATCATCCACAAAGTTCCGTACTTCTTGAAGCTCATCTGGGGATAGGGGATAGACCTTTCCTTTCCGGGGCTGGTAGCCAGGTTTGGTATCAATGGCGTGATCCCAAGGCTTCCTAGCCGGCATGTGCTCTGAGGCTCCTTTTTCGAAGATTTTAAGGTATTGATGGTATTGTTCAGGTACCATCTCTTTGGCTGTGAGTTTTGCCAACTCTCGCACATGTCTCATTGATCCAGTCTTTGATCCGGTGGATGATGGAAACACTGGCAGGAAGGGGTATTTATCCCCATACTTATATTGACCTGGGTGTTTCTTCTGTTCCATGTATGTGAGATGCTTCTCACTTTCCTCCTTTTCTTTGAGCCAATGCATGAAATCTAATTCTTTCTCCTGTTCCCACAGATACTCCAGAACATGCCAGTGTTCCGCTGATCGGACCTTCTGCTCCCGCTTCCTGGTCCATTCCCTTTGCCTATGTCCACAGCTTCGTGGACAACGCATCAATTTGACTTGACCGGTTTCCCAATTGATTTCTGGGTTGTGTTTTCGTAACCATGTTGATCCAATGATTACGTTGGTCTTTCCCAGCTCGCATATCTCAAAGGTGGCCTGTTCTTTGTGCCCTTGATAAGATAAAAGAAGATCAACCTCATGGGTGATCATTCCTCCTTCATTGTTTGTCCCGTCCACATTCCGAACTTGAATGGGACATTCCAAGGGTATCAACTTGAAGCCCATCTTTTTTGCATATGCAGCATGCATGAATAGCCCTGTTGCCCCTGAATCGAGCAACACGGTTTGTTGGGTTTGTTCATGCGTGTCCAACCTTTCCAACCCAATTTCCATCAAGATCTCATCCTTTCATCCTATTGACCTAACTAAAAATTCTTTTTCTCCTTTCTTTAATGCTCTTTTTGGACAAGCAGTTTCAGCGCTACATGCTATATCATGCTGCCTTCCTTTTAAGTCCTTTTGTCCCTTTGTAGATACTTGTACTATTGTATTTGGTAACGAGGAATTAAGCACAGGTTGTACCGCCCTGCGCGCTCCTTGGGAGTGACACTTTCAGCGCTGTGTGCTATATCACAGTGTTTCACCTGGGAGTTCACCTCTTGCAGGAACGTCTCAGAAGTCCTTGAGACTCCCGAGATTGTCCTTGCATCAACCCGGTCAGCGCTAGGTGCTATATCAAGGGGCTGTGCACTATCTACCATGTTATCTAGTACACTGTATCTATTACAAGAGTCCAGTATGGGACCTACTGACTCTCTTCCTCTTTTAAATTCTCTTCTCCTTTCTTGAAGTACTCCTTCATTTCATCAAACGTCATGGTGCGAATATCAAGTCCTGATCTGCAGTTTCTGGAAATGTGTCTGATCTTGCCGCATTTGTAACATCTGAGGGGCAGTCTTTGATTTTGATCAATGTCCATTGCGTTAGGGTCCAGCCGATTTGTCGTACTACTTGAACTTGTGGAGGCTCCTGCTCCCAATCGTCCCTGACTCGCTGATCCCGATCCAAATTTCCATCGGGGTTTTGGCTGGCCAGGGGCTACCAGCTTCACCATATCCAAGCCTTTGTGTAACGGATATACATTGTCTTTGACAATGTATCCCTTTATGTTCTAGATTCATTAATTCAAATGGACATGCATACTAGATATGCATGTCATTAATAAATATTAAAATTAAAATTATATTTATGTGTGGTCACGCAACCTTAAGTTGCGTGTCACTGATTATGTAAGGAGTTTGATTTACAAGTAACGGCCACAGCGCTACAGGTACAAGGTCCAATAAAGATTGGTTCAGTGTACGGCACACGGCAGGACTTAAGAAACCACCAAACCAGGGTCTATGGGTTTCAACTCATAGATCCTTTACACTTTGGATGCTCCTTCACTCCTATTGGCGGAGCTACTGCTCTGCGAGGAGTAGTACTTCTCCTCGGCTTTCGCCTGTCTCCACTGGCGGTCCAACTTCACTGCTTTCTGGTACCACCCTTCTATGGTTTCAGGTACCTCATCAGACTCCATTATCCTTTTTCGGAGTCCGGTATTCAAACTTCGTTTGAACTCTTCGATAAGAGCTCTTCCCAGGTACCTGGTGCCTCGTGATACCTTTTTAAATTTTTGCACGTGTTCCTCACACATACTGGACCCTTGTGTCATGGTCCGCATCTCCGAGATCTTTGATGATTGCTCATCAGTGTCACCAAAGTCCCTTCTGATCTGCCTGAACAACTGTTCCGCCGTTTGCGGAATTCCTTCGGGAATATTGAATACCGTCCCTGGCGGTATGTTAACAATATTGGCGGAGGGAGGGGTGTGTGCTGCTGTGGCCGCGGCGGCCTGTGCTGCATTTGTTTGCAGCTGTGTCAGCTGGTTTTGGAGGGCTTGAATGGTCGCAGCTTGCGCGTTGAGGAGATTCAGCAGTTCTGCTGATGTCATTTCTTGGGGCGCCGCCATACTGTGATAGTTTGGCGGTGGCAATGTAGGTGATGGTGTGAGTGGGGGTGGTGGTGATGAAAATGGTGGTGCAGGTTCTCCAATGAAATCTGCGTCAGAGTTGAAAAGTAGGTTTGGATTTAGGGTTGCTGGATTTGGTACTAGGATAGGAAATGGTGCTGCTTCCCACTGATGTGGTTCCTCTGTGATAGAGTTTGTTGAATGTGATGATGATGATGATGTTGTAGATTCTCCTTCAGAGGAACTAAAACCCACATCGTTTGGATCAAGATCGCCTGTGATGGTGTCCCAAAAAGTATTGTTATTGTTTGTATCTCCTATCTTGTACATAAAGGTGAGGGAGGTCTTGGCCTGTCACCTGCTTGGGAACGTAGATATGGAAACGTGCACTCAGGGTCTACAACCACCCCTGCAGTGCTACAATTTACAATACTGACTACTGGTTTATTTATGGATGAAAGGGTCTATCTAAGTTGGGTCCAAACAGTTGTCCAACTGCTGCTACACCGTATGGGTGCAGGCCTTTCTCAGAGATGCATGGGCAAGCGCCAGCTATCTCCAAGGGGTAGGGTGAAAGGGTATTTACGTATACTGAAACTATAGCCTTCAGAGGCCTAGGCCAGGGCAATTTAATGTGCTAGGGGGGTGGCGAGCCTTGTCCCTAGATATGGATCATGTATTGTGTGATCAGCCCAGCACTGGTATCCTGTGCACAGGTAACCCTATTGACCGGGTTAGGTCCTTCGGTTTGCATTGACCAGGAATGTAATGCAAAGCTAGTTTAAGGCTGCGATGCAGAGCCACTGATGCACAGTTTTTAATGGTGTCTGGCAACCAGTACCGCAATTTTATAGTTGGCATATGACTGTGTGATCCCCCAGTTCTCGTCCACTTAACCCTGTGGTCCGGGTATAACAAGCGTTGGGGCTGCTAGAGAGGAAAGTCGAGTTCTACTATCAGGAACCCCCCGGCATGACGCCTAGGAGCCCCAACAGAGAACTGAGGAGAGGAGAGAAAGGGAGGGATGAAACCCAAGAGAACTCGACTGAGGACTCTGGGTGCTGAATTGCACTCCTTATATACTATGACAGGTGGTCTGTGCACTACCCTAAGCTCTACTCTAAATATAGTACGGTATGAGTAAGACGACTGCACATGTAGTAATGGTAAAGAGTCATCAGCGCCAGGCTCCGGTATCTTATCTACGGTTTTATCTAAGCGCCAAGCGATAGGCGCCTGCTTAGTCAGCACGTGTTTATATAATATGAAGAAAATAAATAATAAAATGAAAATGACTTGGTGAAAAAGCTGAAGCTTTTCAGTCGGTCATGACAAATATCATTGGTTCAGCTCTTGGTGATAATTTATCTTTATATTGTTCTTTAACAACATAAACATATGCCAAACATCCAAATATCTTAAAGTGTGATATATCAGGTTTCTTCATCATCATGTTTTCATAAGGTGTTTTCCATTTTGTTCTTCTCAATGGTGTACGATTATATATGTGGACTGCAGTTTCAAATGCAAATGACCACCATGATTTAGGACAACCAGATTCTAATAAAAGTGTATGTGCTTTCTTTAGAATGGTTTCATTTAATTGTTCAGCTCAACCATTTTGTTGATGAACATGTGGAGCACTAAGTTCATGGTTAATACCTTTCTCCTGAAAATAGTCTATCAACTTCTTATTGACAAATTCTCCCCCTTGATCTGAACGCACACTTTTAAGCTTCTGATTCAACTGATTTTCAGTGAACACAACATAAGCT
>JAEBUO010000117.1:0-33099 GCA_023014395.1 Amanita rimosa | reverse complement strand
AAATCAACCGATTTACCCGCTGGAACATCTGCCCTAATCGATTGTGGAGCAGAAGGAAACTTTGTAGATGAAGGAGCAGTAAGGGAGCTCAGGAAAGAACGACTTAAAAAACCAATCAAAGTCAGAAACGCAGACGGAACAGTAAATGTGAAAGGAATGATCACACATCGAACCAAGATATGCTACATGATCAAAGGACAGCGGTTTATCAACTGGTTCTGGATCACTAAGCTAGGCGATCAACGAATGATTTTAGGAATACCCTGGTTAGAAGAAAATAACCCGATCATCAACTGGCGAGAGAAATCTCTGAAAATTGGGGATCTGGACACGACGCCAAAAGCAATCTGGCAGCTAGCCCTCGACTCCCAGCAATGGGGTGAAGACGACTACTGGATTAGAGTTAAAACATTGGCATCACAAGAACTAGAGCATAGGCTAAAGAAGGACGAACCATCCACTACGTTACCTACAGAATATGAGCAATGGCGCACTATCTTTGACAAGAAAGCATCAGAACGCTTCCCATCCAGTCGACCATGGGATCACGCGATCAACACAAAAGAAGGTTTTGTTCCAAAAGCTAGTAAACTTTACCCTCTATCGGTCAAGGAACAAGGGCTGTTAGACGAATGGATTGATGAACAACTCAAGAAAGGATACATTAAACCATCAACGTCACCACAAGCGTCACCATTCTTCTTTGTAGCAAAGAAAGAGAGCGGAGCACTTCGACCCTGTCAGGACTACCGATACCTGAATGAATGGACTGTCAAGAACGCATATCCCCTTCCCCTTGTTTCCGATCTCATGACTAAATTACGAGGCGCCAAGTACTTCACCAAACTTGACCTCAGATGGGGATACAACAATGTTCGCATCAAGAAGGGAGACGAATGGAAGGCAGCCTTTATCACCAATCGAGGGCTTTACGAACCAACAGTAATGTTCTTTGGACTATGCAACTCGCCGTCAACTTTTCAAACTATGATGAACGAGTACTTTAGAGACATGATCAATGAAGGATGGCTGATCATTTACATGGATGATATGTTAATCTGTGCGGAAACACTAGAACAGCTAGAAGAACGGACAAAACGAATTTTACAATGGCTACAAGATAACGATCTATTCCTGAAACTTGAAAAATGCAAGTTCGCCACGCAGGAAGTCGAATTCCTAGGAATGATCATCACCCCTGGACGCATTCAGATGGACCCAATAAAGCTAGCCGGGATCGCAGATTGGCCAGTCCCTACCACTGTCAAACAGGTCCGATCATTCCTCGGATTTGGGAACTTCTACCGACGTTTCATTGGGAACTTTGCTGCCATCACTAAACCACTTACCGACCTCACTAAGAAAACAGAACCATTTGACTGGACCATTGAACGGAACAACGCTTTTGAAATTCTAAAGAAACAATTTGCATCTATGCCAGTATTATTAATGCCAGATCCTACTCGACCCTTTATCCTCCAAACCGACGCATCAAATAAGGCAATAGGAGCAGTCTTGAAACAAGCCGATGAAACAGGATCTCTACATCCCTGTGGATTTATTTCACACGCATTGACACAAACGGAACAGAATTACCAGATCTATGATCGGGAACTCTTAGCAATTATCAAAGGACTGATGACCTGGCGACATTTGCTGCACAGATCACCCCACACCACGATAGTTCATTGCGATCACAAGAATCTGTCCTATTATCGAACCGCCCAACGCTTAACGCCCAGACAAGCTAGATGGTCATCCCTATTATCAGAGTTTGACCTATGGATTGAACACGTCCCTGGAACAAAAATGTTTGAAGCTGATGCCCTATCTCGACACCTTGATCATATGGGAAATAGTGAATCTCCAGAAGACGTCGTAGTCTTACCAGAAGATCGTTTTATTCGTCTTATTGCAGAAGACCTAGTCACGGAAATTCAAAAGGCAATGTCAAAAGACGATTTTGGACGCATTCTAATTGAGGTTATCACCACGCACCGGGCCCCACCGATCAAATCAAATATACAGGATTGGTCTTATACAAATGGCATTGTTCATTATCTCGGAAAAACCTATATCCCTGACCAAGACGGATTACGAACCAAATTAATCAAAGAAACACATGAAGCGCGATCATCTGGCCATCCTGGACGATTAAAAACCCTAGAACTCCTTAAGCGTGACTACTGGTGGCCCGGAATGTTCAAACATGTCAGAGAATGGATAGAAGGATGCACCCCCTGCCAGCAGATGAAAATTAACACACACCCGAACGTACCAGCCCTTCACCCAATTCCGTCAAAAGCAACCCGTCCCTTTCAGCAAGTGACCCTTGATTTCATCACTGATTTACCCCTTTCCGATGGCTTTGACTCGATCCTGGTCACGGTGGACCATGGCCTTACAAAGGGGGTAATTTTCACACCTTGCAAAAAGACAATCGATGCACTAGGAACTGCGGAACTTTACATATCGGAAATTTTCAAACGGTTTGGCCTACCTGACGTTTTAATCTCGGATCGAGGACCACAGTTCTCTGCAAAAGTATTTCAGGAAATACGAAAAGCATTAGGAATCGACCACAGAATGAGCACAGCCTACCATCCTCAGACTGATGGGGAAACGGAACGAGTCAACCAAGAACTAGAAGTCTATCTCCGAATGTTCTGCTCAAATGAACCACATCTATGGAAACCGCTTCTCCCAATAGCTGAATTTGCTCACAATAACCAACATCATGACACGATTAAAACTTCCCCATTCAGGCTAATGTATGGAACGGACCCTGTTGCGCTTCCCACAGCTACTACGCGAATGACCACGCCAGCAGCGGAAGAGCGCCTTCAGTTCCTAAGAAAAGCCAGAGAAGAAGCGCTAGCAGCACATGAACTAGCAAGACAACTAGTGGCAACACGACGCAGAGACAAAGCAATACAATTTGAAAAGGGTACCAAAGTTTGGCTTGAAAACCGAAATCTTCACATACCATACCCATCCAGAAAACTAGATCATCGGTTGAAAATCGTAGGTCGTGGTACTTGGGAAGATAATTCCGGGCATCATTGCAGGGGAATTCCGTTATCCCTGAAGGATTCTTTTGGTGACGGTGATCGAGACGAGGGGTGCGATAATATCATGTGACTAACGCCATAGTTCGGGTAAGTTTCCCTGGCGGGGTCGGTGCTCTAAGAGCGTGTTGGAAGGGGAGGTATTGTATGTGGGTATAGACGGTCTTTTCTTTAAGGGCTATAGTGTATTGAGAGATTGTAGAGCAGTTCCGTTTTGTATAATGGTAGTTTTGTTTCAAGACGTGGTGGTTCCTATATCGCGTCATGGTTCAGAGGTGTTGACGTTGTTGATATTCTGAGAGGATATCAGTGGCGTTTGCAAGATTGCGAGTGGGTTCCCAAGAGTTATCGTTTGATCCGTAGCCTTTCCATTTAACTAGATAATGGTAGCCTGCGCCTCGTTTCCTGTGGGCTAGAATTGCCTCTACTTCGAATTCCTCTTGTCCATTTACGAGATCAGGGGGTGGTTTCATATAATTCGGGCCGTGCGCAGTTGTTTCTCTGTACGGGGTAAGGAGTGACGCATGAAACACAGGGTGAATGCGCCATTGTTTTGGGAGTTTCAATTTGTACGTTACTGGTCCCATCACTTGTTTGATTTCGAAGGGTCCTTCTCGTTTTGGTGCTACCTCTCTACAATGAGAATCCGCCCGCCTACCAACTTTTAGCTGTCAAAAGCAGTGATGTTTATAAAAGCGCTCATGGAAGACTGCTTTGCCCAGAAGAATATAAACAGATGGATGAAATCACTAAACAGACACGGGAGTGTAGCGCGCAGATCTGGCAAATTAGCCGAGGAATCAGAATACCAGGAAGACCTCGCCTTTTCATGGAAGACATCCTCGATGAACTTGATTATCTATCTCTCGCGATGGTACAGGTAATAGTGGATATCGTCAAGCGAATCAGGAAATTCCGAATTACACCAACAATGACACCAGGGATTGAACATTTGAATTCATTAACCATATTCATAAGGGAAGAACGAGAGCTCCTCACTGACCCTGCAATTGAAGATCCGTTGAACACGGAAAATTGGGACTCCGACACGGAAATCAGCGATCCGGAATCTGTATAAATTCTCTAGGCATCGTCACTTCACACCAATAAACGCATTACAATAACCATGTTCACCTTCTTCGCCCTCGCCGCCTACTTCATCACCCTGGCTCTCCTCTCCTGCGCCCATTGGCACATCGACGAAACCGCCGCCGCCTTTTCACCCTTCCTCGCCGTCCCTGACCTCGCACTTGAGGTCTTCATTGAAAACACCACCATCGTCCACTTTGAGGACGACGACTTACATATTCACCCGGCCACCCTACTCCCTCAGGTACACCCCGACGACCATCATCTCCCCCACTTTGCCCAGTATATCAAACGAAACACCACGCTCACCGTTGTCACGGACGCCCTTGCTGCCGCCACCTGTTCTATAACCAACCTATCCTCCGCCACCGACAACCTTGCCGCCCTCACTCTTACTATCGACCCACACGAAATGACTTACGAGGAACGTGACTCTTTCCTACACAATGCTCAAAATCTGCATCGTGCTGCCGAAGCGCTCAAGTGGAAAGTAGAAACGTCGACAAAAGAACTTGACAATGCTGTCAAGTGGGCAGAATCTAGGACGGACCATGGCTGGACAACCTCTGGTTGGTAGAAGTTGGTGACTTCTCGCATACAAAGGGGGTAATGTTACAGTTCTCTTTTCCCCTTTGTTAACGGACTACATTTACTTGTTACAGACCCATAGTTACGCTTGGATGATTATCTCCTTTTATAGCTACCTTCATCTTTCCTTTCTTAGGTAGCTATGCTCTTTCCCCTTATATTCTTATTGTTCCCTTAACGTATATAAACCCCTCCCATGTACCGTAGTTCTTTAGTTCCAACTTAGTCAAATTTTATCCATAACTTGAACGATCCTTCGCTCGTCACCTCAACCGCTCTCCCCGCTCTCTCTCTAGCCTTCGTCATCGTCAGACTTAGTGCCTAGAACCCTTGTCCAGTGATTGGGAACAGACCGAGACTCTGTTTGTCGCTGTAGACTTGGACGCTGAACGACGTTGTGGACATCGACCGTAACAGAAATAATAGCAGACATTATCAGGAGAATCAGAAGACTCTTAGTCACTCCAACAACGACACCAGGAATTCAACACCTAAATTCGTTAACCAGGTTCATCACAGATGAACAAGAACTTCTTACTGACCCTGCAATTGAAGATCCACTGGATATGGAAAGCTCAGATTCAGACATGGATGTCAGCAATCTGGAGTACATATAAATTTTCCAAGTATGGTCACCTAATGCCAGATGCACATTGCAACAACATGTTCACCTTCTTTGCCCTTGCCACTTACTTCACCATCCTCCTCCTCCTCTCTTGCACTCATTGGCGCATCGACGAAGCCACCGCCACCCTCTCACCCTTCATTGCTGTCCTGGACCTCCCACTCGAGGTCTTCATAGAAAATACCACGGTTGTCCACTTTGAGGATGACGACCTCCACATCCACCCAGCCGACCTCCTTCCCCAGATACACCCCAAGGATCATCATCTCCCACATTTTGCCCAATTCATCAAAAGGAACACCACACTCACAGTTGTTGCTGATGCTCTCGCTGCCGCCACATGCTCCATCACCAATCTCTCCTCTGCAACAGACAATCTCACTGCCCTCACCCTCACTATCGATCCCCACGAGATGACCTATGAGGAACGTGATTCTTTCCTCCGAAATGCACAAAACTTGCATCGAGCTGCTGAAGCTCTCAAGTGGAAGGTAGAAACGTCAACAAAAGAACTAGACAATGCTGTCAAATGGGCTGAGTCTAGGACGGATCATGGTTGGACAACTTCTGGCTGGTAGAAGTTGGTGACTTCTCGCATACAAAGGGGGTAATGTTACAATTCTCTTTTCCCTTTGTTGACGGACTACGTTTACTTGCTACAAACCCATAGTCACACTTGGACATTATCTCCTTCTATAGCTACCTTCACCTTTCCTTTCTTGGATAGCTATGCTCTTTCCCCTTTAGTCCTTATTGTTCTCTTAACGTATATAAACCCCTCTCATGTACTGTAGTTCTTTAGTTTCAACTTAGTTGAATCTTATCCATAACTTGAATGCTCTTTTGCTCATTGCCTCAACCACTCTCCTCGCTCTCTCTCTAGCCTTCGTCATTGTCAAACTTAGTGCCTAGAACCCTCGTCCAGTGATTGGGAACAGACTGAGACTCTGTTTATCATTGTAGACTTGGACACTGAATGATGTTGTGGACATCGACTGTAACAACCGGCGTTAATCACTAGTGCCTTGGCACTTGTGCTAAGAGCCATGGTGGTGCCACTGCTGCTGCTGGTGCTGCAGTTACCCGCTGTGAGGGTGCGGGTAAGGGTTGGGGTACCCATTGGGCAGACCCCTACCTGTACTCCAGTGATACCCTACCTGTGACCCGTGTGGGTGTACCCTACCTGTGACCTGTGTGGGTGTACCCTACCTGTGACCCATGTGGGTGTACCCTACCTGTGCTCCTCCCTACTGACAGCTCTTTTCATAAATCTTGGGGCACAGCTGAATTTCTTTGTCATTCAATGTCTCATACATGGACATTGCCAGTCTCATTGTCATTTGAGATTGAACTTCATGCTATTGTGGGGCTTTTCCAATACATCACCTTGAACCAGTTTCATAGACATTTTATTGTCCTGGTCAATAATCAAGCTGCCATCAAATCCATTTTTGACATGTCAGTCCACAATGGACAACAAATTTGCATCACGGCTGTCAGCCACCTTACAGCTTGGCTCAGTAGCAACCTGGGAAACCAGATAACACTTGCCTGGTGTCCAAGTCATATGGGTGTACTGGAAAACAAACACATTGATGCACTTGTTCAAAAAGGTGCACCTTTGGGCACCTATTTTCAAACTGCAGCAGCAACTTGTAGAATTAAGCAGGCAGCTCAGGAGAACTGCCAATGCACTTGGGTAAAAAGTTCTTCCATGTTGCCAATGTGTGGTGGTTGCCAAGTCAGCCTGCCAAAGATTGGTAATCACAAATACATGATTGGATGCAATCATTCCATTTCATTATTTTCTCACTTTCTTCGAGTTGCTTCTAGTCATATGCCATCAGCAGATTATCATCAACGGTTTTTTCCTCTCACCAATGTTATCTGTCTTAGGTGTCAACCCCAAGGTCAACTGTACTCCCATTCCCACATTATGTGTAAGTGTACAAGGTATGTCTCTAAATTTTCCTCTATTATTTCTTTTCTTTGTACAAACAATAACACTATGAGCCTTATATCTTTTCTCAAACTCAACCCTGGTGTGGGGCTTTTTCATGATACAGACCATTGACATATGAAAATAGTACATGATACTTGTCTTTCATTTTATTTGTTTGATATCTGCTATTCCTTGTCGGTTATACTTGTAGGTCTTTGATCTCTTTGGTACACTACGGTTGTAGTTTTAAAGGGGATCCGAAGGATCCTCTGCCCCAATTGTATATTTCTATGCAGAAAAAAAAAAGGGTGGTTGGCAGATTGTACAGTGATCGGGGGCAGCAGGGAAGAACCGGTGGCGATATTCCGCAGAGGGCATGTGGCCTGTAGTAAAGCGGATGAAGCGAGCGGATTGTCATTGCACTGAGGTCGGACGACAAATGGTCGCTAGTCATCTCGTAGCTATAGGTTTTTTATTATGTACATATATCACACAAACGGTCGCCACAAATAAACACATTTCTATTCAAAAAAAAAAAAAAAAGGTGCAGACTACAGTAATGTCGAACTTGAATTGAGTAGGTAGCAATGAGGAAGTCAGAGAACAAAGCTGACGATGATGTGGATGAATACGCAGTGCTAGTGAATTGCAATTGCAATACATGCGTAGGGAGCCGAATTTGTCCGTGTTTGAGCGTCCAGCGTCACCATCACCTGCATGGGCGCGCTCCCATATCTTGCCCTTCTCCTCGTCTCTGTCTCTGCTGCAGCCCACGCCCAAAACATTTCTTGGGGAAGGCCGCAGCAAATTATATCTTCACTTGATGTATGTCTTTTCAACAGGTTCAACGTTATGAACCCAACTGACTTTCCACTTTAGAGTATTTCATTCGCAAGACCACGCAAGTATCTTGTAATCCACGGTTTCAATTGTGTCGTATCACTGACGAGGCACACAGCCAAATGTCCGCCGTGTTTCAACTGCCTGCTCCCGGCCTTCAATTGTGGACAATATGGTGAATGCGACCCGTATAACGGTCAATGCAAGTGTCCAGCGGGGTGGGGTGGAATCGATTGTTTGACGCCCCGTACTTTTGCCCTAAATTCTTGACAAACATCCCTCTGACGTGCGCGTGTTGCAGAATGTGATTCGTTAGCCGACGGAGAACACAGACGGTTACGAGAAGATGGCCGGTCGTGTGAGTGCAAAGATGGCTGGGGTGGTGTTAACTGCAACGGTGAGTCCAAAGAGCCTGATAAATGGCCTCATTTGACGAAATGGCAAGTATGCAAGAACGATGATTCGTGCAGGGGGTTCCCTCTCATGGGCGGCGTGCCCTCTAATAGCCTAGACGGCACTGCCAACATGACTTGCTACAAGGGTGGCGAAACCGTTTTCAACAATCACCAAATGTGTAATGTAACAAGTGAGTACAACTCCATCGTCTTCAAAACAATTATACACATATATCCGTATAGACCGCAAGATTCTAGACATGCTTCCCGAGCGGCCTCCCCAGGTGACATTTAGCTGTGATATCCGCGATCACACTTGCGCATTCCAATTCTGGACCGCCGAAGTCGAGTCGTTTTTTTGCTCATTAGAGCAGTGCAAATCGAAGGCGAAGCGCGGGTATGATGTTGATACTGTAACCTACTCATGCGAGAAGATCAAATGTAGCTGTGTGCCGGGCCGTTTTATATGTGGAGAGGATGGAAGTGTCGGTTAGTTGTGCTGCGCATTGATAACATTATCCTGACGAACCCTATCTTCTAGACATTGGCGACTTTTTGAAAGAGAAAATCAAGGGACCGGGAACTTTTAGCTGTAGAACTGGTCGAGGTTGTCGATTTGAAGAACCAGCCATGAATGAACTGATCGATAGCATTTTTGGCGATTCATATATAACCCTTGAATGCGATGGTGGTGAATGCTTACATTATTCCCAAGTTCCCGGTTACGTGGTAAACGCAGTCCATTTCACATGTTTCATTATCTCTAATACATGCATTACCTAGCGACCGCCGAAACCGGATCACACCAAGTGGGTGGCCCTTAGCGCTGCCAGTGCAGGATTAATTGTCATTCTCTCTTTTTTTCGTAAGTGCTTGGGCTTGTCTAACCAAAACAATGTCCTTAACAACCAGATAGTTCTATGGTACGCTGGCCGCGCCAGGAAGGGTGGTGACTTTGGCCAAATCCGTTTGCCTGAGAATGAGGCCGCAAAACTGATGACGGACCATGTACCCGCATCACTGTACTTCTCTAATCTCACGTACAACCTTGGCTCGCGCACGATCCTCGACGGTGTCACTGGCTCTGTAAAACCTGGCCAAGTCATGGCTATCATGGGCGCTTCTGGCGCCGGCAAGTCTACCCTGCTAGATATTTTGGCTAGGAAAAGCAAGCGTGGTACTGTCAGTGGGATGATCCTGATCAATGGTCGAGAAGTCCCCGACGAACAGCTCAAGGCTGTGGCGGGCTTTGTAGATCAGGAAGATACCCTGATGAGTACGTTGACCGTCTACGAGACGGTAATGTATAGCGCCCTGTTGAGGTTGCCAAGGGACATGAGCATCGAGGCGAAGAAATTTAGGACTTTGGAGACGCTGAACGAGCTGGGTATTTTGGGCATCAAGGACAGTAGGATTGGAGATACAGGTAATGTGCTACACTCGATTTGTGTCTAATCTCACGCTTGTGAAAGGTCATCGGTCAATATCTGGAGGAGAGAAGCGCCGAGTATCGATCGCATGTGAGCTTGTCACTAGTCCTTCCATCCTATTCCTAGACGAACCAACCAGCGGTAAGTCATCAACATCTGCCTGTTCGCACCTCACGCTTTTGTTAGGTTTGGACGCTTTTAACGCGTACAATGTGGTTGAGAGTCTAGTATCTCTCGCTCGTAACTACAACCGGACTGTTATTTTTACAATTCATCAACCTCGGAGCAATATTGTCGCGCTGTTTGACCAGCTTGTTGTGTTGGCTTCAGGAAAACTGGCCTACTCCGGAGAATACTCAAAATGTCAAGGATACTTTCAGTCCATTGGGCACCCTTGCCCGCCTGGATTCAACATTGCTGACTTCTTGAGTGCGTTCCCTCCGTTTCTTTTGAATAAAGCTAAGTGTGTCGTAGTTGACCTGACCATGAACGCTAGCATGGACACAAGCACAAGTGATACTACGACGGAGTACAATGCATCTCCTTCGGAGGATACGACGAATCTGGGGGATGAAGAACGAGGTCTGGCTAATCACTCAACGCGGATGGTTCCCTTGTCCATCCGATCACGGACTTCTACGGCCAGTAATAGAAATGGCGAGGAAACGCGTCAGCGCGCAGAGTCGGTCGTTGGCTCTATCAAGCGCAAGACATCCCAGCTTTTAGAGGCTGTCACGTCTTCGTCCACGGCGACGAGTCCTGCAGCTGTGGCACCGAAATTAGCGGAGCTGTTACAGGCTTATGCAAAGAGCGCTATTGCGCTTGGCATCCGTGAGGAAGGGGAGGCTTTGAGGAGGAATAGTGCTGGCGCATCTACGGAAGCTGGGGGAGCAAGGGTGGAGTCGGGACATCAGCTACCTGATGTAGCGGAAGAAACGACGTTGTTGAGGGGACGCAAGAAGGTTAGCTGGGGAACGCAGTTTAGGATTTTGAGTGGACGGGCATTCAAGAACCTGTATCGAGATCCGGCGTTGTTGACGGCACATTACATGGCCTCGATCACTCTTGCCAGTATGTGGTTTGACTCATTAATCTGGACCGGTATTAATGCGTGTTTGCAGTTGTCTGTGGCCTGTTCTTCCGGAACGTAACGTGAGCGTAGTTCTGTGGCCAGTGGAAGTTTAGACTTTTTAATTTGCTCCATAGGAATGATATCGCTGGCTTCCAGAACAGGCTGGGTAGGTTATTGCGTCAGTCAAGGGTGGAGCTAACGTCCAATAATAGGCTTATTTTTCTTCACGCTGGCTCTATTTGGGTTCTCTTGTCTATCGAGTCTTGGTTTGTTTGCGAACGAGCGGATTTTGTTCATGCGAGAGCGGTACGTTTGCAGCATGCAATACCAAGTAACAAGCTAACGTTAACACCAAGCGCAAATGGGTATTACTCGTCCTTTACGTATTTCTCTTCCAAGGTAGGTTGAGGCACATCGCTAGACGAACTATCTAATGTAAATGCAGGTGCTTTTCGATATACTCCCATTACGACTCGTTCCACCCTTGATGTTTGGCGGAATCGTGTATGGCCTCGTCGGGCTTGTGCCAACTGTTGAAGGATTCTGGAAGTTTATGTTGACGCTTGTGCTGTTCAACCTCACGACAGCGGCGGTCGTGCTGTGGTTGTCTATTGGGTTTGAGAGTATCAGCGTGGCGAGTTTGGTCGGAACCTTGGTTATGCTATACAAGTACGTGATCTACTACCCGCTTTGAGTGATCGTCCTCTTACACTATACGTTTTAAGCCTATTGTTTACAGGATTGTTGATAAATCGGGACACCGTGATCAAGCCTTTGCAGTTTCTGCATACACTATCGTTCTTTCACGCAGCATTTGAAGCGCTGGCTGTGAATGAACTAAGGTATTTGCAGCTCAAGGAAGTGAAGGTGAGGACCTTGTGACGCTATTACATCTCTCCCTAACTTGCGATTACAGTATGGTGTAGAGTTAGACGTTCCTGCCGCTACTATCCTATCTACGTTTGGGCTGCGTGCACAGGTGAGTCTGCGCTGAGCCTTCGGAGGACGCTCTCTGAGAACATCAACTTGTAGGCATTCTGGTGGCCAGATATATCCCTTCTCGGTATTTTTTTCGTCGTGTTCACAGCAGGAAGCTATCTCACATTGCATTTCTACGTACGAGAGAAGCGGTGAGCGATGGCTGATGGCGATGTTATAGTGTATCGTCGTTATGAATTAATACATGTTCTGTCCTACATGCGTGTGTATATGAGGTGAGGTCGAGTGAACAAGTATCGCGATTGTATACAACAACATTAGTCTATCGACATCCATACATTAGACGTATGGATGCTAAGTAAGGTATTGATGATGGTATTAGTACGGGTTTAATGCTAGTGCCACATACGTTGTCCCAAGAATGCTCCATACGCCTGCGTATAGGCCATGCTATATGAACCAAAAAATGCTTCGACTCTGATCGATGGTAAAATTTTCAAGAGAGGGGGCTAGGTAGCGGGTTTCCCAGAATATCACAACAAGGGATGGGGGTGCCAGCATCAATGAGTTGACGGTTATCATTATACGTCACGCGCCACTCGTCCGTATATTGAGCTCCGATTTCCCAAAGTTTGGGTGCGGAGAAGGGAAGTGGGTCCAACACTCTTCTTGATTCGAGGACCTATAATAAGCCATAGAAAAGTCAAAAGTCAAAAAAAAAAAAAAAACAAAAAAACCCCCTCCTGACTAACATGGAGATGAGAGAGAGGAGAGAAGCAAAAACGTACCATGAGAGCTTCGTATAACCAATCCAAGCAGTTCCAAAATGGATCTGCGTTATTGACCCAGACGTTACTGGCGAGGAGCGCGACCAGCACGTCATCCGTGACGGTATGGTCGAGCTTGCCAATATACACCAGGCCGACAAGGCGCATCGTGCGTGGGGTAATATGTTTTGTTTCGAACGTCCATGGCGCACCGGGCGAAGTGGTCGCGTGGAAGATGGTCGCGAGGTCGGATTTGTGTGGGTGCTTGCGGAAGGCGAGGAGGCCAGAGTGGTAGCGGTGGGGGTCGCGCGGGGAAAGGATGGGCCGTGTGTAGTATGCAATGTAAAGGCGGCGTTTGTTGTGTATGCCGTGTAGCATCTAAGGGGTGATAAAAGTGAGAAAATGAATGTATGAATGAAGATGCAAGCGAAGAAGGGCTCGGAGTGGGCGGCGGATGGAGCTCTTAAAGAGAGGGGTTGATGGTACTATCGCTTACGTTGTACTCGGTAAAGAGGAGCGAGGTTTGTCCATGAACGAGGGTGAAGAGGGTCTAATAAAGCTTGGATTGCATCCTGAGGCCGGGGGGTGCGAATTCTCGAAGAGCGTCGCTGGGATAGACTTTATAAAGTGAATTTGTCGTGGTATATTTAATTATGTAAATAATAAATACAACAGCTTTGTTTATCAATGCATCAACGTGTAGGTATGGTGGCAACAAATGTGATTTGTCAATACACTGCAGAGTCAATGTACCAAATGATTCGTTGCCATGGAAATGAATAGAAACACTTCAGCAAATGAAGAAACATGTTTGTGTGAATATCGGAAGCGACTCACGTCATCGATCATTTTAGGGATAGTTGCAGCGGGAAAGTGGACTGAGGTATGTCAGTCTCAGATTCCCAAAGAACAAAGACTGTTAAAATGGGCACAGATTCGGTAAGCAAGGTTAGGTCCAGTCCCAAGGAGTACAGTAAGTAAGCAAGGATAACCGCATTCCTCGATAATCTATCGCGATGAGCAAGGTGGGCCCGCACTGTCCAGTAGAGTGTTAGTACTGAGCACGCAAGAACTTGAAATGTGAGGAGAGAGGGGCGACAGACCTGGCGGGAGGCGGCACACTATTAAGAGAGTTGTGCTCACGCAGTTGGGCATGTCCCTCCCTCCAGATTAGAAACCGTAAACATGTTTAAAGAGTGCTATTATAGGGACAAATGCAAGATGCTCAGTGATTGTAAGGACCATAAAATAGACATACTTCGACCAGAACTGAAATGGGCGCTTTAGGAACCTATACCGGCCAGAATCTTGAACACGTCATCCTGCCGTTCTTTGAATGCGCGCAACTTGGTCATAGCCAGACTAAGCGCATTGATCCGGTTTGCGAACGTCACGGCTCGTCCCTCAATGCTCATCCTACCTTCCTTCCTGCCTCTTTCTCTCTCGTGGCCGACTCCATGCTCGAAAATGATCTTGACTCTGTCAAAGATAGCTTCGGGGATAGCTTCCCCTCGTTGAGCATGTTCCATCGCCACCTTGTTATCGATCCCTTCAATTTCCCGTGCTTGTGCACCAATAGCGATAACCTCCTCCATGAAGGGACGTAGTTCTGCAGGACAATCTTCCAAGCGAAGGGGTGTACCAAGAACGCCCACGATAGCCATGCCATCAGCTGTCACAGCTGTCGTGGCGACCTCAAGAAGAGCAAATGCAACAGATGCGAAGTATGCCCTGGGCGGATCGCGTTTGAGTAGCCGGCGAAGGGAGGGTCGCCGTTCAAGCGCATCGCCGATAGCTGCATACAGCGTTTCACGAATGAACTCGATGGCAGGAGAGTCGGGAGTGAGAATGGTAGGGTGGTCACTACGCTTGGGGAATTTTCCAGACGAAGAATATGAGGGTGAAAGTAGGCTAGGTGAAGGTGGCGGGGGTAAATCTTTGTTGTGATTGCGAATTGGGGAGGCAGGAGAAGCAGGAGAAGAAGATCGTGGGCGCGAGGAAGCGCGGCGTGAAGAACTGAGGGAGAGACGCGGAGATGGCGCTGGGGACGGTGTTGGTGACGGTGTTGGTGGATGGTGGGACTCTTCGTACGTGGGAGGTGGAACAAAGGACACTTTGCGATGGTGTGAATCTCCGCCTGCATCCAAGGCAGCTTGCAGATCGGAAGCGTACCGGTCCTGGAAAGAGCGGCGCTGGCTGATTTCAATGGCGACGGCACGCAGGTCTCCGGCGATCCCATTTATAGACGGGTGTACGGGGTTTGCAATAGGCGTCAGGCCGCATATAACGCGGGCAAGGTCGTGCTGATACTCTGGCGGTAGATCTTGGATCTTGGAGACTGCCTCTGCCCACACTCGGAGAAAATGGGCGAAAGCAGGTGGGCAGTTTTCGAAGGAAAGATCCATGGGCGGCGCATTTTTACCTGCACGGGGTAGAGGCACGGATGGTGGATTTGTGGTGCTCCTCAGAGCTGCAAAGTAAAGGCATAGAGCAGGCCCTGCGAGTCAAAAATGGTGAACGTTCAATGTACAATCTGCCACCATGTGACATTACCAGTGATACTAGTTGGTAGTACATACCTGTAATCATCAGATCACCCTGTGCACTGCTAAGAACCTCGGCATCGAGCAAGCGTTCAGCCTTTGCCTGTGCCAACGACGACCTTAGGTAGCTGTGGAAGCTGTCTTGGATGATCTGTTCATCCAGATATGAGCCTGCGCGCGATGGTTGCATTGGCTAGGTGGTGCCGTTTGACTCACGCAGCATCACTTTTATAGTTGCCCCGGCCCGTTCCCAAGCAGTCCGCTGCCACAGCCACGGTCAGATCGCATTTTGTTCTCGTCCGATTGTAAGCGGGGCACTCTCTGAAATTTAAATCCCCATCCAGATGAAGGTGTGAGATGCCTATCCCAATCCGACACCTTCTCAAAAATATAATTCCCAAAACCTCCATTGGTATCACAAAGCTAATTACAATTCTATAACGGTTGATATATGTAGTCCTGTAGGTTTACAACAATCCATCTTTCTTGATATTGTTTCTCGGGTATCGTGAAATTCAGGACGTAGCAGGTCGTCGCAGTCCCCTGCCTACACCCATACCAACACGTACCAATGTCTCTAGTGATGCGCGTCCATTAATTAGCAAGTCTTCATCCCATTCGAGAACGCCTTTCTCAAACAGGAGGACAATAGTAGAACCTCCTGTACCAATGTCAAAAGAGTTACTATCAATATATCTTGGACTTGGCGCACCGAATGCGAAGTACCCAAACTCTTGTCCTCTACAAACTTGCTCGCCTTCTTCTACCGTAGTCTTGATCGTACCTACCATCATGGCCCCGATACAAACTGCCATCACCCGGCCAAACTGAGGGCTGTCGATAGGCACGATCTTCCTCACATTCTCTCCATACACGTCCAAGGCCGTTCTAATCGCCTGCGGCTGAAGATGGGGGTCAAGGGATCAACCATGGTCATCATCTTCTGAATTCAAACCACATACGTTCACAGTATAATACTCTCCAGAAATGTAAGTCATTCGGCCAATCGTTCCATCCACCGGGGAGTGGAAACGATGATAGTCTTGAGGTGCAAGCCTAAAAATGCCCAATGCACCACCCACATACTTCTCCGCCTCTCCCTTGTAGGCGTCACCTAATAACCGAGAAACGGAGAATTCTCGGCCCTTGATCCAGATTTTGGTTGCGTCGTTCACAGTATCGAACGTCATCAGACGGCAATCAGCAACGCTCACGAGGCGGTAAGGATCATCCAGCTGTTCCACAGGTCGTGCGGCCGGTTTCAATTTCCTGTAACTCGAATGAATAACTGCATTATTCCCTCAGAGGGTGCCAAAAAAAAAAAAAAACCTGTAAAAGAATTGATTGAAGGATTCTTTACATCCCATATCAGCAACGATTCATCATGGAAAGAGCAGCTAACTGACTGAACGATTCAATAGGTTCAAGAATTTCGTCTACTCTAAGTTGATGGAATTGGATAAAAGCGGGTATCTCCTTGACCGATTCCTGTGAATCATATTTGATGCCTTGTTTGATAGTTAACGATTTTAATAGTTTGCGAGCCCTACTTCCTTCCATACGGCCCTTGGCTCCCTGCAGTTGTTTTGCTTTCCAAAAACGCGTCGATATCAAATTTTCCTCAAGCTCACCTTGTACAACAACCGAATTCCCAGCCTTACATAAACTTGCATCTTCTCTTCTTCAAGCTGTCCCGTGGTTCGGTTCTGGACAATGATGTTGGCCGAATTCTAAAAACGAATGACGGAATCAGCCAGTTCCCCCAATACATAAAATCTATCAACTCACTGCACCAAGCTTATAGCCTCCCGCAGAAATCTTGCCAAGCATATTCGTGTACCACTTCCTCTGCGCCTGGCTTGCCGTCACAAAATTGCCCACCACAATCCGGTCAACTTGATTCCAGTCCTGGCTAGCGCACACTGCCAGATGTGTCACAATGTCCATCTCCGCTTTCGAATTGAGCCGCGGTCGATGACAAAGAGGACAATTCTTGACATTGATAACGCGTTCTACTTGCGCCTCGTTGGGCTGTGCATTCGCAGCGGCATTCACACCAGTGGAACTCAGGTTGGAAGTCTGGTTTGGCTGTTTCGCTTTTTTTCTCCTAATCTGTCTGAATCGCGACTTTTTCTGGACTACATCGGAATCTGTCGTAGTCGCTGAAGTACCAGCCTGAATGCTAGGTCCGGACGACGCGCCTTCCTCTTCCTCTGACGATTCGACGGCAGTCCCAGGCGTGCTTGATGTGCTAGGTGTGTCTGTGGATAAAGGAACTTGGCTCGATTCACTCGGATACGGCGGAGCTACTAGCTTATGCTCGTCCAAATACCCTTGTTCGTGTACATGAAGCATCCTCTCCAGAGACTGAACAAAGTGATGTGAATGCTGATCGCCTTCTCCAAAACCAAACCAGTTGTGATGTTCCGGATGAGGATGAGCAGGACGTCCCGAAAAATCGAGCTGATCCAACGCCAACGGCACGCCGCCCAGTTCCTTTCCCATCTTGTCCATCACTGTCAGAATGGGCGTCGCACTAACGCTCGATCCATTGGTATGCCCCTCCCCATCCACATTCACTCTCTTCTTCTCACTCAACGGCTTACAAAGTTCCGTTTCGAGACATTGAATCGCCTCGTCCACCGTCAACTCATCCTCTTCCATCTTTTTCCCAAACCGGACAAAAAAGTTCTCAATGGTCGACTTGGTCAGCGTCGATCCAAGTGAATCGAGCATGGAAGTGAGCTCCAATAGGGATATACCACCCGAATCGTCCATCTCGTACTGATTGAGATACTGCCTCCAGAAACGCTGCCTCATCGCCGCGTAAGGCTGGTATTTGGCACGGATGGTGATCGTGGGGGTATTGTCCTGTGTCAACTCCCAGGGTATATCCTTGGCCATCGTCAACTCGAGCTCGATCTCCTTCATGGGATGGTCACCGCCATAATCCGGCGCATAGAGTCCTGTTATCGGATCTGGCTGAGGTGCGGTCTCGATTAAAGTATTCACGTCAAAACTGGCATTGCCAACGAGATCGTTCGAGGACAATTTGTCCCAATCAAGAATCGTGAGTTGAACTTGATAGGTAGTTTCATACTGGCGGACGTGGAACAACAGTTTCTCATCCCAGACCGGGTTCAGCGTGTGCCTCAATATCCGTGTACGAAAAACCTTCTTGCCAAAAGAAATGACAACAAAGGGATCCATGTCAAAACCAGTCCGCGTCACTGACACGGTGCGATACATAAATGAATAGAGCAAGTTAAACCTAAAATGAAGCACTTACCGTTCTTAAGCCTCGGAAGATTCTCCGCTTTGATAATCTCCAGCATAACAATTCCAACAATGTCGGCTCCAGCCTCAAACATATAATCTCCCTTGCCGGTCGTCGCCGTCGGTGCATGGGAGATCGATATAGGAGCACCACCAATGTTCTCACTTGGAGCGCTTTTATGACCACTGACTTGCGCTTCGTTCGAACCCGCAAGCGCAAGAACAGGGACGGACCGGCTCCCAGTACTCCACCTTTTCTTGAATACACGTCTCTTTTTCTCTTTGGCCGTGCTGTTGCCACCCGCGGTAGCCACACCTTCTGATGCAGACGCGGAAGATGACGTGGGGGAGATAGAAGGTGACCTTGATTCGTCCTGAGCGTTTGGCTTTCTCCGCGGGAACTTCATCTTGTTTATAAATCCTGTTCCACTCTTGGCGCTCAACAAGGGCGAAGCAACAAGAGGCGATGGCGGAGCAGACCGAGCCATTGACTGGGATGGCGAGGCCGAATCATCCTCAGATTTATCCACGACAGGGGACAACCCGGAGCCTGGAGGTTGCAACCCTGATATAGCGGTATGTGGTGGTGGTAGTGGTGGTGCCAGTTTTCTAGCCAAAGAGGGAGGGATTGCCGTACTAGGAGGTGAAAATGGCACAGAGGCAGCCGTAGGTGTCGTGGGCGAGTCTGTTTGAATAATCAACTTGGGAAGTCCCGCGGTCAAAGGATCCTGCTCTTCTTCCTCAACCTCACCCTCACCCTCACCCTCACCCTCACCCTCACCCTCAACCTCGCTTCCCTCCTCTTCTTCAGGCTCATACTCATCAGCGGACGATATCCCACCATCGTCTTCATAGATGGATGGATGACCCAGATGATGATAATTTGATCGTATCGTGCCAACGCCCTCGGTCTAGATCCCGATTTACATGAACAAAAAGAAAATAGAGATCGCGCGGAATCCTAGACTCACTGGCGGTGCACTGACCCACGACGGCCGCCCGCCTTTGACCTCCCGCTTCCTAAGCTCCTTAAGCACCTCACTGAAATCCATCAAATTCGTTGTATTCGGGGGTGGCACAAATCCAAGTTTCACCATTACGCTCCCCGTCGCAGTCGTATTTGCCCTAGTTGATTCCAGCGCAAGCGAGAATGACTAAAAATGACGAGAGAGAGAAAAGAGAGAGGGAGGGAAGACAAAACAACGCCCGCGACGGCATCACCGACAGTCTTGTTAGCCACTTTCAAAAACACTCAAAAAGTAGCCCAATAAATAAAAACACATTACCTTATTCCTTGCATCGTCCCACGCGAGCACCGTTGCTCCTGCCTTTTCTCCCTCGCCGCCTGAGGAAAACCAACCATCTAGCCCGACCCCAACCTCGCCCAAATAGTCCTTCTTCAGCAACAAATCGCGATCCCACACCACGAGCTCCACTATACCTACACCGCCCCTCCGCTCAACGACGCTCAGATAGATGGGAAAATCAAACGTCGATTCGCGGGCGGGAAAGACAGGGTTCAACGTCCGTTTACAAGTGGGAGTGGTATGTTTAGAATGTAAGAGCGAGACGACGATGAAACTGGATGATGAGAGGGGGAATGTATACTTTATCATCAGATCGGGGGTGGATGAAAAAACACGTACGGATCGCTGAATCCGTTTCGGTGATTAGAAAGAAGGCCCGTGCAGCTGACGACTTGGAGTCTGAGGATGACAATAGGACTCTCGCCTGGTACGGGTGTTAGCGCATGGCAAGCACGGCTGCTAAAGGGCACGGCGAGGCTGCTGCTTCCTATCACAGCTCGGACGGGCAAGCGAGCTGCTGATTTGAGGGCCTTCTTGAGCCTTTCACTGCTGGTCGCCATGATGGTTGTGTACAGGACAAAAGGGCAAGAGTCATGACTTTGTTTCTGTACGTAATTTGGCACGTGCAAAGCTCAAGATTAAATAATTTAATTTAAAAAATCAAATTCAGATAAATAACAAGCCGAAAAAGGGTATAAATTTATCACATTACAACTCAAGCTATTCGTGTCCGTGTAATGTATAATTTACCCAGGTCCGTACTGTAAATCTGCATTAGATCAAGATTCTCCTATGTCCCGTTCATGACAAGAAAAGAGCCGAGAAGACGACACCCATAAACGATAGTCCTGAAATCGCAAGCGTAGTTGCACCATTAGATTTACCCGATCCCTTGGAGCCAGAGCCAGAGCCAGAGCCAGAGCCAGAGCCAGAACCAGACTGTTTGGCGCCGCTGGACCCTGATCCAGACGCAGTCGATGTTGCACCTGGAGGGCTTACAGTTGCAATTGCCGTATAAAGCGAGCTACTCTGGTACTGGGTGCAGCTAGATGATGCAGGTACAACGGGCGTGTAAGGCATTGTCGTGATGGGACCCAAGGATTCAGGAGGTTGCGTGTATGTCATGACCACACCATTTGACGTGTAAATACCAGGGGGATCTTGGTTGTCCCCCATGCACACTTCAAACGTCCCGTTTTGAGCATTACTGGGGATGTTGTAGGCACAACCAATACGGTCGTAAATGTTCTGACAGTATTTTTTACTACCTGGAACAGACGGATCGCAGATTTTGAAGCAGAAAGTATTGGCCCCCATGAAGCTAAAATCGAGATTAGACCATGGATCTTTGGATTGGGCAATAACATATCCACGTACTTGTTCCATTCGATCACCTGTTCCCATTGACCAGGAGTAAAAGCCTGAGTAAAGACGAGACCGCCCTTAGGGTTACCACGCAAATCAGCGCCATTCGGATCCAATTCACCACCATAGTCCGTAGCATTCATGTCGATATCGACCTGGTTGATGAACCCGACAGCCGAAATATACGCAGGCGTCTTAATCCACTGTATACCCTGCAGAGCATTTGCAGGGATCAAGCGCGTACCGCGACCAGGCTTCGAACAATAGGCAACCATTTCGCCTTCATTATCCGAAACGAGCCCATTTAGAACAGGAGGACCCCACAAACAAAAGTCTAAATTAGCGCGTTAGCTATGCGCAGCAACGCATCATCGAACATGGCAATAGCAACATACCATCAATACTATTGAAGAACATTGTCTGGCACTCCGAATTCGGGCCTTCAGTAGTCGAATTACAAATGTTGTAGCCGGATTGAGGACCACGAATCAAATCAGTTTCAGGATCAACTTGGTAAGGCTAATTTTTACCGTCAGATCGGAATTGAAAAAACAAAAACAAAAACAAAAGTAAATGACTGGCTTACAATGCCACTGGGATACGTAAAGTGCTTGTCCACAAGAGGAGTGGCAGGGAAGGTGCTAAGTGGCGGCCCGCTACCTGCCGGTGGAGCAGAGGAGGTTGGCGGAGCGGTTGTTGCGCTTCCGGGGGCATTAGCAGCGCCGGTTGCGGTAGGAGATTGAGCAGCAGCATAGGATGTGAGGAGAACAGCGAAAGAAAAAAACCGAGAAAGAGCGACGGGGGCCATTGCGGCTCTAAAAAAGTTGGGAAGGAAGAGAGGCAGTTGAGAAGGAAGCTCAGGCACGTTCCCTCATATAGCCACAACTCGGTCGGAGTTGGAAATCCATTTCCACGGAAACGCACGGACCAAATAAACTGATACATCACAATGATGAATCGATGATTTACTAGTATGACTTTTAACATTGAACTTTAAGTGAAAAAACGACGACAAAAAAAAAAAAAACAAGTGCACCACGAGTGAAAAAAAATTTCAGGTTTAGCCTCACAAAGACGCCCATCCTTCTGCTATCCTGTCGACATCCTGCTCCACCCTCAGAGGTGTTGCACTCCACTCCTGCTCTTCAGGCGTCACTCTTCCGCTTCCGAGTCCTCCATTCCTCACCAAACTCCCATCCCCCGGTCTCCTTCTCCGACTCGAATGGTGGTGTCGCACCAATCCCTCCCTCTCACCTCCACTCTCACCTCCACTATCCGGACCTTCCCCATCCCCTTGGATAAACCCTCTCCGACTGATCCCAGCCTCTGCCTTATACCTCGCCTTATCAAGCTTGGGCTGCAGACTCGCAAACGTCCGTTGAAGCGCCCCAAGCGACGGATGCTCCGCACTGTCCAGTACGGTCCCATTATGCAAGTTGTGTGCATGAATCGAGTGGTGATGCCCATGCGAATGATGAGCCGCACCAGACGCAGGTGGTGCAGAAACAGCCGTACTGGTGTGTGACAACGAGGACCGTCTGAGCACACTCGATCCGCGCGGCGAATTCGGTACCGGCCCGCCATGAGACGATGTCCCGCCTTTGAAGGAGGAGGAGGCAAAGGTGCCCAATCCAGGGCTCGACAAGCTCAAATGTCTTGAAAGCATCTTTGTTCCCCGCCCATCCACATCGTCACCCTCATCCACGCCAACAGCACCAACATTCCCCCCTTCAAACCTAGTCACAAGCTCATGAAACATGGTCCCACCGCTGTCAGCACTCGCACTGGGAGCCGAATCAGCGGAGGCACTCAACACCTGCACACTCTCGGGCCTCCTCCTCCGCCTAAGTGGGAGCGGAACAGGCGGAGGTGTCGATGGCTGATACATCGACTTGGAACGGAACACGCGTGCAGTAGGCGACGGCGGCGGCTTGGTCGTAGTGGGCGTCGGTGAATCCGGAGAGACAGGCGTCAGTGGACCAGTGATCCCCTTAGGCAAAGCCGTAATTAGTGGTGGAAGCGGTGCTGGTGATTGAACCAATTCAGTAGGCGTTGCGTAACTCGAAGGCGCAGCCGTCGTGCATCCATCCTCCCGAATGTCTCCTGTGTTGATCGGCGAGACGAGAGCACCATATACTGAGTCAAAGGATCGCGTGTCCACATGCCCTGATAAAGGTTGACCTTGCGTTTGGGCCAAAGTCGGTGTCGGTGTCGGGGCAGGCCGTAGCAACATCGTTATTCTCCCTCCCTCTCTCGCTGTCTGGTTCGATTTGCCCAACTTGCTACTATATACAGGCACCGAACCGTAACGTTTGTCCCGGTCCCTTTCATCACGTTCACGACGGTCGGGGTGTGTCGGTGGAGGAATGGGAGGCAATACTGTCGTCAATCGAGCAGGCGATGAAGTAGCACTGGCAGCTACACTGCCAGGATGAGAATCCATGCCTGCCACAGATTGTGTTGTGTACGAATGCTCGGAACGCGCCCTCTCAGAGGTACTTGGCGGATGAGACTGTGATCTTCCTCGTTCAATAAGCCCTGAATGCGCATCGCTTTTCACGCTGCCAGCCAATGTTGTCGAGGGTTTATGCCGGGGAGACAGTCCTGCCATCGCAATTTGATCAAATGAACTTGAGGATTGAGGTGGCGAAGGATTCTGCGACCGTCCAGGCACAGAATTTTGCACGTGTTCACCTCTGCGTTTTGGAAGCGGTGGCGCGGCACGATCGTCAGAATTGGAGCGGGAGGATGAGGATACGGCCATTATATGGCCATAGCCCTTGTCAGGGCTCGAGCTGCGATTACGCACGGCGCCTTGTTGAGATATCAGTTAAGCAACAACTATAACGTAGTGAGAGATCAACCTGCTCCACCAGAACTGCTCTTCAAAACTTGCATGATCCTCTCCTTCTCCAGTTGTTCTTCAGCCTTTTTGAGAGATTGTGCAACTTTGCTTGCATGTAAACTTTGTTTGATGAGCGTAGAGGTGACGTGCGAAACAGGTTTGGGAGGAGGCGGTGCAGGGGCTGCTCCTGCAAGAAGCATGGCGCTAGTCCCCTGATGTATCGGCGAAGTGGAGCGTTTGACGAATACTTGAGGTGTAGCGTGGCGTATTGATGGAGGGACTGGGGGTGGCGGTTTCCGTGGCGGCAGAGGAGGTGATTTGTTAGTATTGGGGTCATGGGGCTTTTGTGTAAACGGATTGTGCGGCGGCGGCTGTGACTTGAAGGGATCCGTACGTAGCATAGGATGTTGAGGGGGTGCTTGGGAATTATGAGCAGAGTTGTTATCGGGAGTGGTGAGAGCGGTAAAAGGGTTGTTTGCGGTGGTGTGAGTGGAAGTGGAGGGCGCAGGCTCGGCAGACTTTGATGGGGGAGGCGGTTGACTGGAATTAACCAGTGAAACGTTGGACAAATGGTGTGCTATCATATAATGAGTCAAAGTGGTAGGAGCCAAGTCCAATTACATACCCTGGACGAAAGCAAGCGACCTATCTAACTGCTTCCCGTTATCTGCATGTACGGCTAACCGGAGGGCAGCGAAGAACTGCCCTCCTGATAAAAAATCATTGGCGCCCAACGAAGGGGAGAAAAATTTGAGAATGGCGTCGATGCTTGATGCGGGGATATGTGAAAACCTTCCCCTCAGCCATGCTCTCGCTTCGCGAAGGCCTATGATCATTTGTTCGTAGTGAGCGTCATCGTGAACGGTGCTGGAATCGCTTGGTTCGTCGGCAATATCGTTAAGATTTGATGTGTATATGTCGTACTCGACGTCGCTGAGGGCGGAGGCATGGAGGGTCAACGGCCTCATTGCTGTCTCGGAGCACCGTGATGCCAATTACATCTGTGTATTATGTCAGCAACGGAGACTACCATCCCACGGATTTGATGACTGTTAGTCACTTGGACTGAACTCAGATTCCACTCACTCAAAACATATGCACATCCAGCAATCACCTCACAAATTTATGTGCAAGTTGCTGAAATTAGATAAGCCAACCTTTGCTTTTATAGTGACAGTGATTTACTTATTCTTAACAGTAAAAACCTTAAATAATATCATTCCTAAATTTTACTTGTACAGTCTGTCAATGAACAATAGGGATTATTGTATGCAAATAACATTGCACAGGATGACAATGATCACCACTCATGTCCTTTGCTGCTTATTCAAGTCTTCCAATGCTGCATGAGATCTAATATGTAATGCATTCTGCAGAGGCATGCATTAGTCTAGCTAGACCTTCAAAGAACCCAGGATACTAACCTCCATGCTATACCGCACTTTCCGCCCCGACAACCCAACTTCCAATGTCTTTCCCGATAGCACAAGCTCAAACTCTCTGCGGGCCTCGGTCATATTGCCTTGGCAGCGTAGCAAGCGGCCATACTCGTAATCTATCTGAAGTTAGCAGGAAGGCATATAAGGAAAAGAAACTACTTACGAGCATGGTATACGAGGTGGTGATCCAACTCAATTTTTGGGCCATTCTCAAACACGAACTGGAAGGCGGCCGCGCTCCGAGTCTCAGCCTCCTCCCTAGGGATGCTAACGACTTCATTTGGGTCAATCTCTGCATCAGGGTCCTTCACAGTCATGAGAGTCCATTAGCGTCGTTTACAGACAATAGAGAAACCCACCGGATAAGCCACGTAGCGAAAGCACACACCCTCCAAGAACTTCGCCAAGCAATAGTCATCCCAGTAGCCAGCCCCGTCACCTTCATACTCGTTCACCCTGAGCTTCCCCTTTTCTCCTCTAGAACTACTACTTCCCATTGCCTTCTCACCCGCATGTAGGTCTGTATTACTGTAGAGCTCCAATTTGTCGACCGCACGATACACGTCTGGTAGCATCCGATGGATGATCACCTGCCTGGGAGCATGCGAAATAGCTAAAAATGTGTACGCCAACTCGAGGCCAGGCAGCACGAGCCGGTTCCTTTGCGAAAGAAACTTGCGAGCCTTCCTCGCCACCAATTTCTAGGCACATCATAAGCATAAAAGCAAAGAAAGGGATCCAAACAGGACACGAACCTCGAGCGGAATAGACTTCCCCGCGATTTTCTGCCTCAAACCCTGCACCCTCTGCATTGCCCTAATAGCCTCTTCCTTCTGCTTCTCATCCGTCCCGCAACTCTCCAACAAACATATGGCCATCCCATACGTGTATATGCTCTTGGACCATGTCGACTCCTTTTCTAGCACCCTCCAACAAGCCAACGACTCGCGCGGTTCCCAAAGTGCCAGCCGAGCCAGTCCAATTTCCCATATAGAGACATGGTGCAGATTACGGTATTGTGACTGCGACTCCATCGCTCGCGTGTAATACGCAATAGCGCGAAGTGGCTGCGAGTGGCACAATGAAATGCGGCCAGCACCAAAAAGGAAGAAAACCCCATTTGGGTACCGCTTCAGGTTCCAGTCGAGCACCTTCTGCGCGATGGCAATATCCACACCCTCAAAAGTGATGCTAGAGAGGACGAGGTGGAAGATAAGGAGCGCCATATCACATATGCTGCGTCGAACGCCTTCGGATTCTATCGGTGAAGACTTAAAAAATAGGAACTATAACAGGACAAAAAAACACGTACGCGCGCTCACTGACGGCTCGTCACTGTCATTTGACCACCCGCCCGCTTTCATGAGCAACTTGAGACCGAGCTGTCTGTCTCCTTTGTATCCAAAAAGTTCTACGAGTGTCTGTAATTTTCCTGGCACGAGCGAAAGAATGATGTTGCTCATGCCGACGCCGAGGTATACGCCCGAGCGGAAATGAGGATCTATACTGGTATCTTCGGTTTCACCCCGTTCCCGGGCTTCTTCATCCATGGTATCGAGGTATTGTCCGAGATGGCGGTATACGGATATCATAGTACGCATGTTCAGCCTTCAAATCAGAAATCAAAGTGAGATGTGTATCATTAGGAACGAACACATACGCCTCTTTGATGAATGCTAGCCAGTCACCAGAATAAACTATGCCAAGGATGGACTAGGGAGTCATCAACAATGCAATAGGTAACGAATATGGTAGAACGCGTACTTTTTCGAATAGGGACTCGGCGTACACAAGCTCAGCGTGGCGCTCGACCTCAGTCATGGACTTGATAAAGGACACGGGACTATGCAGCGCAGAGACGACGTATCCTGCCAAACGCGAGCCAAGGAACGACTGCTTCTTGCGGTGCTGGCTAGCGACGTGGTTCCCATGCCGTGTGTGCTCGAGGCCAGCGAGCAGATCCTGGCCTGAGGCTTGAGATTCAACGCCAATTGACGAGTGAAAAGACGCACCTCATCGGCATACGACATGAGTGCCTTGATACATTGAATAAGCCCATATCCCGTTGCAAAGTAGAGACGCTCCCTATCAAATGACCCCTATCAGTACCACTGGCAACGAAAGAGAGGAGGGAAAGAGACCCACTTGTTCTCGTCGCTGTGGTGACAGTACTGTTCCGACTCGAGCATTTGTGAGTTGAGGAAAACCTCGAGGGCATAATGAACTCCTGGCAAGTCACCAAGGGCGCCTTCTGGGCGGTAGGGGTTGGCGACGTGCGGAGGCGAGCCTGGGGTGAAACCAGGCTGCCAGGAGGGGATGGAGGCCATCATTGGGGGGGGGACAAGGAACGAAGGCGGAGAACGTCAGAATAAGAGGAGGAGGAGGGATGCATTAGGACGCGTGGGAACGCCGTAACCCTTTGATATTCCCAAGTTCCTCGTGGCATTCCCGCGTAATTTCTCTGCTCCGACGGCCTCATTATTCAGCCCCCAATTGTCATGTCATAATGCCTACAAAGTGTCATACTGATACATAACGTACTCCATGCTCTAATCTATTAATCGTGCCCAGAATTGAGTGTGCTTGAAGCGGTTAAACTAACGCCCCCTTCCTCCTTGCCAACCGGAACGCTATCCATTCCGATCGACACAGCCTCTGAAGTTGACCCCGTCTGTACGACTATCGACATCATTCGCGGCTCGTTCAGTACATCCCTCAGCGTATCACGCATGTTCAACGTAGACATGATGGTCTAATCGCAACAGCGCTTCATCTCTCCTATACTGCGATGGTATCAACAGAGGGATGAAGACTCACGTTTGTGTATATGCGTCCAATAGGAAAAGTGAACATGCCGGAAATGTCGTTCTGCCTCATCACTGCAGAAAAGGTGAGACATAAGTCTGGGAAAGGAGGAAGTAATAATCGTACGGAAAGCCGCTAAATCGGCAACCGCAAACATCGTCGCAAAAGTTCCCGTCTGCACCGCCGCGCGGATGAGACGGTATATGACCGTGTTGGTCTGCTTGAAACGAGACCGAGAGACATAAAGTTTGGTCGCAAGTATGCCTATAAAGCAACGATGCTTAGATCGCGTAGTATAATGTAACCAAACGCACCAGCAATCAAGAGGTCTAGACTTGATTGAAGAGTAACCCAAGAAGTGGCAAATTGGTCTAAAGCTTGGAATTGAACAAAGCTATTTTGTTCATTAGATCACCATTCACCGCTCGGAAGGAAATACCCACAGCTTGAGTTGTAAAGCCCTTCAGGTACCATTCAGCGGTTCGGTCAGCAGTCGCTAAAAAGGCTTTTACATAACACTTGCTGCAAGTCCCGCACCAAAAACTGCCACTGCCATTGTGATAAGACAGCCATACAGCACTTTACTCAACGTCAGTCGATATATACTGTGAATGCCATAGGTTACCACGTAAGCAATGAAAACGGAAGAACGTGAACGATGGGCGGGGGATGTACGTACCGGTGTGCTAGAAAAAAGTGTGTCATGACTGCCGTGATCGCGGTTGCCGCTGGTGTCACTGAAAAGACCCAATCCGCATCTATAATAATATCACAGCGTGAGCAAATAAATCGGTACCTGTAGCGTCTACTCACACATCAGACCTTCAGGGTTCCCAAAGTCCTTCACACTTTCAAGTTCAATCGATTAGAGTCCCACATCACGATCGATTGTGACATCGGTACCGCTTACCAGTATGACCAAGCCATGTATATAAGCCTGGATAGCGCGTAAATCGAGATCAAGATATTTTTACGCATCGCATGACGTGAGTGGCTTACGATAGACTATGAGCCATATCGACCATGAGCATGGTAAATACCATCATCCTTCAAGTTGCCATCGACTCATCAATATCGCGGCACCCATACGATAGAAAATTCACCTGATCCATAGTGGGTCTCTGCATCCTGATAGAGTCGTTGGATCGCTTAGCATGCAAAGGGATGACACACTCACGTGAAGAGTAATACGTGATAAATTGGAACGAGACGAGGCCAAACAAGTAGGTATTGACTACGCCCTAACCCATCAGCTCTCTGAGGCCGCGCAGCTAGGAATCGTTCGAGTCATACACAGTACGCCCAAAAGCATGGCGCCTAAAAGTTGCAGTGACATTCGTGTAACTTAGGGCTCGTTCTTGATGACGTAGAACCTTTTGAACTCACCAATTGTTTCATCGTAGTCACCGTCATCATCGACCATAGTGAAACCAAAACCGAAACCGGAAGCCCGATAACGAAAACCGTCAACGTCGGAGGACGCCAGCCTGAGAGTCGGAGGAAGTTGAGTTCTGCGTGTGGTCAAGCAATAAAAGTGGCTGCAGGGTCAAGCCTTCAAGCACGATGTATTATGTCTTCTTGTTCCTAACATGTGATGGAGCACATGTCGGTGGGGATAGGATGGAGATTCTTAGGACTTGTGCCCATTTGTCCCAGTGGATGCAATTGAGTTAACTGGGGCGAATTGACATGCAAGGGCGGCCCTTCAGCCTCCGTTACTAAATACTGTTCGAGGTGGAGGACTAGGTGGGGCGATTGGGTTCTGCAAGGAAAGTGTGGATACAGCGTTCCAAAGACGGTCGATTAAGCTACTAGTAGGAACGTTCAGAGGGCTGTTTACTGGTGAAAGGACAACAGTACCTTCAAGGCTTGGCAAAATCTGTCCCTTCCCAGGGTCTATCTATCTCCGGTGTTATCTGTAGGATCTTATCTATATGCTTCTCGCTTGCATCAGCAATGCTCAAACGTGGCTCAAACGTTCACGGATTCCGCCTTTAGGTGATCTGCGGGGACCGTTAAATCCCAGTGAGACTTCTACAAAAAGTCGGAAATCTGGTGGAGCTGGGCGAGCCCTAAGGCACGCCAGGCCGGGCGCTACCTAGCCATGACCATCCGCCAGCCAAACATTACACCAGGCTTGGCAACACTCAGCCAGCCTTTGTCGGCCTGATGCAAATTCCCAGCGATCCCGCGGTATGGCCAAAGCACTTCAGGCGTGACGTATCCTAGCCTATGATCCAACTTGGCACTGAACCCCAGTGAGAAATCCTCCGGGTGAAATCTGCTCGAATCGGTGGAAGCCGGAAACAGCAGGACAGAGTCGAAGATTTTCCGTTCTTCCGGTTTTTCTGTTTGAATCCGTCGTTATCCTGTTGTTTTCTGCTGTAGAACACATATGGCAGGGCCACCTGAAATTGCACGTGTAGAAAAAACACAATCTGCTTTGAATCTGTCCGAAACTGCGTCCATTGTCGCTCCCCGTCCCCGTTCTGCTTCCCTCTGGCCATCCTGCTTTCCCCGTCGCTCCCCTGCTCCCCCCGTTCCCTTCCCGTTTCCCTCTGCTCCTCCCATTCCTTTCCTGCTTCCCTCTGCTCCTTCCATCCCTCTTCGGCTTCTCTCTGCTCTCCCCGCTCCTCTTCGGCTTCTTTCTGCTCCCCCCGCTCCTTCCCTCCCGCTCCCCATCCTCTAGTTCTCTCCTTTGCGCTCCCTAAAGTAAAAAAAAAACTAGTTAGAACTTGAATAATATGAAATTAAGATCATACCTCTTCATTTCCTTGCTAAGTGCGATATAGCCCTGTGCAACATTCAGGAAAATGAACGAAATGAGGGGAAATTGACGGACTTGTCTGTCTTCCTCGCTAAGTGCCTTCCACGCTCTCAAAACATCCACTGCCTTGGTCTTCTCCGGATCGTCGGGGTTTGCGAGATAATCGTTTGCGAACAAGTCCCTAGAACGCCATCTCCATTAGTAAAGGCAACCGTGACGAATTCCAACTGACTTTGGCGCTGTTGAATTCGGATCGACAACATATTCTTTGACCGCCTTCTTGCCTTTCCGAGCCGCTGCCTTCGGTTTACCCTTGCCAGTGCCAGACGACGTATTAGCAGGTGCTTCCGTCACACTTGCTCCTGCTGCGGTGATTGGATTCGTCTTGTTTACGTCTTGGAGTGAACGTGGGCGCGATTCGCTACCTGCGGGAGCATCAGAAGCTTGGGACGAGCCTAAAGGGGATAGAGAGCATCAGCAAGCTACAGAGTACAGATAGGTAGACTCACTAGCAGCATCTTTGGGGGAATTTGGGGGAAGTTTGAGGGAAAGCTTGAGAGGACGGGGCCATGGTTGCTCGTCGCGTGTGATGGATGTCGAAACGGAAGGAGAAGAGCCCGTCGTTGACACATTTGATGCACTGGAAGAAGGCGCGTCCATTGTAGGGGCTCCTTTGGCTATATCAGGTTGACAGTTGTCATTGATCGTGTTGCTTTCGATGGTCTTCAAGTTGGGTGTCAATATGTCTGTATCAAGAGTGCCGTTAGTCAATGTAGCAGTCGAAGCAGTCGAAGTTGGCTTTGGCGTTGGAGTGGTATTTGTTGAAGATGGCTCGGCTGGTTCATTCAACTTGGGAGGTTCAGGAGACCGAGTTGGGGCTTGTATTGGATTTGAGGTAGTAGTAGCCTGAGTGGCTTGCAGGTTGTTAGACGTGCTAAAATGATATCATCGCTTCTTGTCCTCTTACCACCACCATCTCCTGGTTTTCCCACGAGCTGGTCTGGTCGAGCACGTCGTCTACACTTCGGTGCAGCCCCTTTGAAGCCTTTTCCTTCTGTGTGTTGAGCCCTAGCTCCACTTGTCTTCTTCCTCCCCCCCCTCCGCGATCCCCGACTCTTTTCTTCCGACTATATGGCTCCCCCCACTCGCTCCATTACTCGTTCTGTCTCCACTCCTCCAGCTCATTCCCGCCCCCCCGATGGTGGGGACGGTCCTTTTAGCACCCAACCCTCTCTTATTCCCCAATTCGCGTCCTTGAGCCACCCCAATCGTCGTGGCCCCCTTTCGCACAGGCCTGTCAACGAACTACTTGTCGTCGCCCGTGAACACCTTATAGCGCAGTGCCCACACTGTTCTTTGCTCCAATTCGCGTCCTTGAGCCACCCCAATCGTCGTGGCCCCCTTTCGCACAGGCCTGTCAACGAACTACTTGTCGTCGCCCGTGAACACCTTATAGCGCAGTGCCCACACTGTTCTTTGCTCCGCTACGGCGGCGACTGCACGCATGTTGGTTGGTGCGACCGCTGTGGTTGCCCACGTTCCGCGCCTGCCTGTGGCCACGAGGCCTACATATTCGGCTCCCTCAAGGCTGCGCTTTTGTGCCTGGACCAAGACGTCCTACTCCTGGACTACCCGGACCTCTCACCTGACGACGCAGCTCTACTCGGTCAATCTCCGGCCCCTCGCCTTCCGGTTTTCTCCCGGCCCCCTTCTCGGGCCGCGTCTCGAGCCCAATCGCGTCCTCCGACTCCGTCTCCTCTGCCTCCACTCCCCGCGTCTCCCCCCCACCCTGCTCTCGTCGCTGCTCCTGCTGTTCCTTCCCTTTCTGCTTCCCCCACTTTTCCTACCATGACATTCGCCCGCTTCTCTTTGCGCTCCCCAGGTCCGCCTCGATTCTTGTCCTAGATTCTCAGGATCCCATTGCGACTCTGCCGTCCGGCACTCTCTGGCGCTCCCTCCAGGCTGCACGGGGCACCCGTACCAACCTAAATTTTCCC